>CM043698.1:86135000-86610000 GCA_023935145.1 Bretschneidera sinensis | reverse complement strand
GGCACCATAGTAGCCACCAAACTTGAAATATCAGTGCTCGTTTGTTTTATATCACGTGTATGCGTGCCTCCTTTAATTTCAAACAGGCTGAGTTCCTTTTTCTTTTCCTTTTTGATCATTTAAGGCTACAAGGCCACAAGCCTACAAACCTTTTAGATGAAGATTAAGTTTAACAACGCCTGGTAGAAAAATGTTTATTGTCAAAAGATTTATGATAACTATACTACCGTCAGATTGCCAATACCGTCCTACCTACTTTACACGGAGAGAAAATTTAAAGAAACTTTGCAACCTTTTTCCTTGGATATTTAGTATGAAATGTGCTTTCAAGTTCTTATCGGTTACGGTATCACAAAAAATACAAAATAAATGTTATAAGAATTTATTTAATTATTAAATAATATAAAAATATATATTATTTTTATTTAATTATAAAATAAATTTTTATATTATATATTTCTCGTAACATTATATTAAATAACGTATTTTCGAAATGTGCAGAAAATTAAAAAAGCAGCTTTATGACTGCTTGACTAGCAATACATGTTTCATGCTAGCTAGCTATAGCTTGGAAAATTAGAAAAGGCTACCCATTCTTCAACTTGAAAAATCACTTATGAGTTATGAGTTAGTCATGTAGTAATTTTTTGTTAAATTATAATTAAATCATTCATGTTTTAGTTATAAATACAATTAAGTATATTTTAGGTGTATTAACAAAAACATCCCTAGAGTTTAGGATTTAGAGGCGATTTTTCCCTTTAATTTACAAAAAAAGACAATTTAAACCCTGAGTTTTCAAAATTGAAACATCTAAACCCCAACTCGGACACCGTTAACCTTCCGTTAATCATCAACCCACAGTTAGTCTCTCTTTCTATTTCTCTCCCTCCCTCCCTCTCTCATTATGGATAATAATAAGATTCAACAATGTCACCAGCTCTGGCAGATTCTCCGACATCCACGCCACCATCACCGTCGCCTCAGCCACCATTAGCAACGCCTCCACTCACTTCACCACTATCATCTCCAATAGTACAACCTTCCACTTCAACAGTATCGGTGCTGTTGGCGTTGCTACCTCATTCAAATTCAGCAGTATGTCCCCTTGCCTCTCATCCACCACCACTAATATCCTTCAAACCACAACCGCCTCTGCCCGTTGAAGTAACGCCACCATCACCATCCCCAAAATCACCGCCGCCTCCGGCCACCACCACTACCTCTTGAGCCTTCATTGTTACCACCAGTGGTATTGACTTCTCCACCACCACCAGCAGTAATTTCAAAAGCATCCTCAACTCTGCTGTTAGTAATTCCACCATTAAGCCCTACTAATATAATGGCTTCCCATCGCAACCGCAACCACTGCCTCATTCTCCTCCGATCATTGTGGATCCCAAAATTTCGCCAGTGAAGTTCAATGCACTCGACATGCTCACAGTCGTCGATTCAGGAACCGATCAAGATCCTTGATCATGATCACTGATTTACACTTAGTTTGTTGCAACATCATCTTGAGATCGGAATCATCAGAGAGTTTAGAGAGATCAACATCATAGACATCTTAGCAGAGAAAATTAGCCATGGTAGCTATGAATATGGACTTTTCGGTACCGGAGGGGCCGTACAGCAATGAAGCTGGACTTCCCTATAACAGAGGGGCTCAACTGTTGATTTGGAGAATATTCCGATAGGTTTTGGATTCAAGTCTCTCACGTGTGGCATGATGAAGTGGCAGCAGAACGTGAGCATCACCTGAGGGAAAATTAACAGAAGTCTAACAGTGTTTGAGTTAGGGTTTAGATTGCTTCAATTTTGAAAACTCAAGGTTTAAATTGCTCCCTTTGTAAATGAAGGTGAAAAATCGCATCTGAACCGTGAACTCAAAGGATTTTTTTGCTAATAAGCCTATATTTTAAGTTCTTAAAAAACGATAGTCTCATTTCACTATTTAAGAATGTTAACTGAAATCATAGAAAATATTACCCTTTCCTTTAACGCTTTGAAATCTTATGTATGAGTTACTTTTTGAATTAAAAAAAGAAAACATATGATGTCACATCATCATTTAACTTGATTACTTTAATTAGAATTCCTAATGTTTGTTATAGTCAAAGAATATTATAGAATATTTTAAAATATATTAATTGTGGTGCAAAGTGGTTAAGATATTGATTTTATTACTGAAATGCTGAAGTGTTGTTTTGTAATTGTAAATTTATTTATAGATGAATGATTATCACAGAGAGACAGTTATGGTGAGAAAGAAACATGAAAGTATGATATAATAAGAACTGTCTAAATGGTAAACTATATGCTGTGAACCTCATAACGAGGTAATTATGAGATAATTGATGGTCTTAAGGTGAACAAATATATAAGAAGAACATATTGATAGAGAATGAGACTTATGATATGTGTAGCGATAGTAGAATGTTATTATCAAGTTATATGAGATATAAATGTAATTATTAAAAGACTACTTATACAAATTGAATCATTCTAGTAAATTTAATTCACTGAGCTTGTGAAGCTCATCCCTTAATGTTAAATGATTTCAGGCAGTAGACAGGACAGATAGTTGGTGAGCTGAGATTCAGACGGATCTATTATCTGTAAGCTATGTGGTCCACCTCCTTAGACTAATGAGAAAAAAAATATTTGTAAATATTCATGCATATTATGTTTTATACAATGTTTAAGTTGAGATTTGAATAATGTATCTCCCCTGTTAAGTGTTGAGGATTGATGAAAAAAAATTGCAGTTGGTGTTATTTTTATTGTTGCATATATGTGTCATGCTGAGATTTTCAAAATATGATGACACTGTCTTGAGGGAGGCCAACCTGGGATGGGTCATTACACATCTTATCCATACTTCATCCATTTTTGGGTATTCACACCAGTCTCTGATATGAATATCGGGGACATCTCCGCATGTGCCGGCATGCACACATCTAGACTAACCATGGTTCTAACTTTCCCCAGACCACACTCCACACTTGTGGCCCATAAATGCGTATGTTCAATCACAAGGATAACAACATATAAATCAAATAACTTTATCATAAATTTAAAATTTGTCATAATAATTCAATCTATAGGATTTACTCATCCTTTTAAGGATATAATTCATATCAGTTCATCATATATTTTCATAAATCTAGTTTTTTCATCATTAAGAGTTATATTTCTCTTGAATCATTAAATTCATACTTTTGTATGTCATCATATTTAACATATTCATAATTTATTCATTAACTTTTCTAATTTATAATCCATTTTAAGTTTTATTCATAGTTCTATTTCTTCTCGCTTACTAATAGTAAAACGAATTCACCACGAAGCACTAAACACTATCCGTGGATCACTTCCTTGCCCTTTGCGCTCCTCTCAACATCACCAACAGACAGTTCACCTCCACCTAACAAGATTATGCTTACTAAATATTATTGTCTCATAATTTAATATAAATCTTTATAATGGGTTAATTGCATGAAGATATGTATGCATACTTCATCTTAATTTCAAATTTAAAGTTTCAGTTAAATTCCTTTCATTTGATCTTGAATCAAATTCAAATTAATTTAAGAAAAATATTAAGATTTATATTCTTAAAATTATAATTTTTATATGAAAGAACAAGAAAATTAAAGATTACATTCATAAAGATTTTCTCAGAAATTTTTGGAAATCAAGTCTTGATTAAGCGAATTCAACAATAGTTTATGAAATCCTTAAGTTCTTTAGTATTTTGAGAGAGATTAAGAGATAGAAATGAGAGTTTAAAATGAAGAAATGAGTTTTAGACATTCAAAACTACTTATATGGCTGAAAACACCTTACTAGTCGACTGGTATGCTCCAATCGACTGGTATAGTACCAATCGACTACCTAATTAATTGGCAACCCTTATTGCCTTAAAAATCCATTTTCATCATTTTAATGCATTTAACTTATTTTCTTCAGTGTATTTCAAATTCTTGTCTAAATATTACTTCAAACTTGAGTTTTAAATCAATTTGAATATATATGCATGATAGTTATGATATCAAATGGAAATTATCAAATTACCCTTACTCAAGGGTATGGATCTTACAGTTGTGAGGTTTACCTCTATTCATCTAATCCTAGCTATCATTGTAAGTCTGCATTTCTCAATGGAGAACTTGATGAAGAAATCTATATGGAACAACCTATAGGTTTCATAGCTAAAGGCCACGAGTGCAAGGTGTTCAAGATCCAACGAATTATATATGGCCTGAAGTAATCTTCCAAGTACTGGAATCTAAGATTTTATCGAGCTATAACTTCTTATGAGTTTACGATGATCAAAGAAGAGCATTGTGTGTACGTCAAACGTCTTAAAGATAAATTTGTAATTTTCTCCTTCTGTATATATGACATCCTATTAGCTGAGAATGATAAGGAGTTCTTAGTGACCATTTAAAAATAGTTGTCCTCTAATTTTGAAATGAAGGACTTGGAAGAGGCTAATTATGTACTTGGTGTTAAGATCCATAGGGATCATTCTAGGAAACTCTTAGCTTTGTCGTAAGAGTCCTATATTAAGAAGATTCTAGAATGATTCAGTCTGCATAGTTCCAATTCTATAGATACTCTTATAGCCAAAAAGTGGGAGTCTAAGCCTAAAAATGTGTCTTAAGACTCTAGAAGAAAAGAAAAAAAAAAGGAAAGGTATTTCTTACTCTAGTGTTTTCGGAAGCTTGACGTATGTTGTGATGTGTACTCGACCTGACATTTGCTATGCTATAGGACTAGTAAGTCATTATCAATCAAACCCTAGAAAAAAGCATTGGTTGGCAATCAAAAGAATCCTTAGATATTTGAAAGGCACTATAGATTTTTCCCTATGTTATCAAGGGAATTATTTGTGTCTAATGGGTTACGTAGATGCCAATTGGGTGAGAGATTTAGATGAGCATAAATCAACATCTGGATATGCTTTCCTATTTAAAAAATGGAGTCATATCTTGAAGTAGCAAAAAACAATCCTGCACAGCCTTATCTACGATAGAGGTTGAGTTTATAACTTATTCTGCAAGAGGTGATGTGGTTCAGAAGATTCTTAAAAAATCTAAATGTTGTTAATAAAGATTCAGACTTAGTGACAGTTTATTGTGATAGTTAAGCTACTATGGTTTATGTAAAGGATCTTAAGTATCATGGTAGAACTAAACACATATATACTAAGGATAACTTTATTAGAAACATTATGGCATAAAAAGAGGTGATCTTTAAGTATATTTCTATGCATAAGATGGTTCCTGATCCATTTACTAAATCTATCCCTAGAAATGTGTTTCTGTCTTGTGTAAAGTCACTAGGTTTGCGTAGAATCTTATGTAACTCATATTTGGTGGATCATAGTACAAACTTATATGATTGTGATATTATTATTATATATATCATGTTTGTTTTGTGTTTGTAGATATGATTGGTTATCTCATACATGTTGGCATATATATATATATATATATATATATATATATATATATATATATATATATATGTATATTAAAGTATATCACTAGAAAAAGGTTAGCTCTCTCACATGAGCGATCATCTCAAGCGCTGAGATAGTGAGCTCAAATGAGACTTAATATATTGTTATTTTGGTGCTAATAAGAGTGAGACAAATATATAGTGATTATGAATTTAAAAATAATGTACCTTGTTAAAAGTCACATTGACTAGAGTCAAGATGAGGTCTTGAATTAAATCTTATAACCTAAACCAATTATAATTATCCCACGATCATGTAAACTTGGATGAAAGCCGAATGCGAGTTCTTTATTAGGCGTTGAAAGAGCAAATTAATAAAGAACCGAAGCTAGGGGCATGAGTGCATGAATGTGTTGATTACGACTAGGCTAAGATCCAAATAGTGGTATATAATTTAAAAAGACATGTGCTCTTACATGTATCTCATACTACAGTGCTTTATACGACCTTAAAGGTAAGTGAGTGAGTAAATCCATGCATCCTCACTGCGTGAGACTGTAGAGGCTAATGCAAATTTAAAGCCTCAACTAGTGCCCTCTATGGATTTCGACTATGTTCTCAAAGGGATAAGCTAATGTTTATTACTTTAACTCATTCTTCCTTCTATCTTTAACTCATTCTTTCTCTCACTCCCTCCTATTTGTTTTCCCTCTCTCTGAAATCGGGTCTCTCTACAACCCTTAGATCCAACCTAAAATCCCTAAATTACTCTAGCACCTATAGATTTGAAACCTAGAAACTTCTTGTGTACATCCATCGTGATTGACTGTTCACCCGCCCCCGTCACTGCTAGAGTTGGTACATACTTCATGGATTCAGATCTGTAGAACCCCCGATGACCACGGGGGCCCCGCTCCCTGTCAAGTGACGGTTTGGGCTTAGGCCCATGAATAGCTGTGGTTTTGTAACAGGGTAGAAACCCTAATTAGGGCATCTTAAGTTGCTTATAAATACTCTCTATGTACTGCGTGCACGTTGTAATGAGAGATTTGTGATGTTGATTATAGTGAAACTTTTAGTAGGACGTAGCCTTATTCTAGGCTATTTTATTTCTGTTTATAATTCATGTGATTGACAGGTCTCGAATTATTCAATTGGTATCAGAGCCTTATGTTCAAGGATTAACGATTAGAGATGTCAATTGGATCACATATTGAAATCGAGCAGTTCAAAGGGAAAAGCTTCGAGTTATGGAAACTGAAGATGGAGGATCTACTCATGGACATAGACCTGTGGATAGTGATAGTCGATGAGATGCCAAAGAGTACGATGAGCTTATCGGCAGCATCCACGGCAGAGGTGACATCGCCGATGGTGGTTTCGGCATTATCTTCAGCGGCGATAACAAAGTGAGGGAAGCTTAATCGAAAGGCATGAAGACTAATTCGACTGCACTTGGCTGATTCTGTTCTGATAAAAATTTATAGAGAGAAGACTACGAAAGAACTCTGGAAGAAACTAGAAATCCTTTATCAGAGTAAATCTCTGGTAAACAAGTTATTTCTGTGGAAGAAGTTGTATAATCTTCGGATGGTTGAGGGTGATTCTTTCTTTGTTCATATACATGAGTTCAACATTTTGATATCTCAGTTATTGTCTATCAGTGTTGATGTGATGGATGATAATAAGGCTATTAAACTGCTCTGTTCACTGCCTGATTCGTGGGATAACTTGATAGTTGCAATTGGTAATGGTACGACTGATCTATCCTTTGAGAATGTCATGGTAGCCTTATTGTCTGAGGAGATGAGGAGATAGGGTACAGAGAACTCGTCAAATGAGGCCTTATCTGTGAGAGAGCGAACCCATGATAGAGACTACAAGAGGTTTGGTGATAAACCCAAGTCTAGGGGAATATCAAAAAGTAGGGATAAATCTGGGTTAAAGTGTTGGAAGTGTAGGAAGCCCAGACATCTGAAGAATGATTGCAGAAGTAAGAGTGTGAACCTTGAAAAGCAGACAAGTGAGATATCAGCTTTAGGAAGTAAGAAATAATATGATGATGATGTGGTGACTTAAATATGGCATCCTATTTGGCTCAGTCAGATCGAAGTGTTTTGATAATTGACACCGGAGCATCCTTTCACATGAAAACTCATAAAGATTAATTTTGTGAGTATGAAACCTTTGATGGAGGAAATGTTTTATTGGGAGATAACTCTCTGGTGAAAATTATTGGTCGTGGAAAAGTGAAGTTGAAGATGAATGATGGGATGGTCAGGACACTTCTAAGTGTGATGCATATTTTGGGTCTCAGCAGGAACCTGATGTCAGTCAGCAAGATGACGAATGGAGGAGTGAATTTCAGTTGTGACAAAAATTCATGCAAGATGACTCGTGGATCGCTAGTATTTGCATGAGGTGTTCAATATGTACCTTGTACAAGTTACAGAGAAGTATAGTAAAAAGTCAATGCAGTAGAACTTTTATCTCTAAGGAGGCAACTGATGATGAAGCGAAGTCCTCTATGTTGTGGCATCAGAGGCTTGGGTATATGGTGAAAATGGACTATCTACTTTATCGTCGAAGCAGATGGTGAAAGGAGTCCCAGATTGCTCTATGAGATTCGGTTTTTGTGAGCATTGTCTACATGGCAAGCAGAACCATGTGAGTTTTAAATCTGCTGGCACAAGGATAAAAGGTATTCTGGATTTAATACATAGTGATGTGTTTGGGATAGTTCTGATCCAATCTCTTGGAAAATCAAGGCATTATATCTCTTTCATTGATGATTTTTCATGGCATGCATGGATTTGCTTCATTAAGAGTAAAACTAAAGTATTTGATAAGTTCTGTGAGTTTAAAGCATTGGTAGAAAATCATATGGAAAGAAAGATAAAGGTACTAAGAATAGATAATGGAGGGGAATTTTGCTTAGGCAAGTTTGAGCAATTCTGTGTGTCAAGCAGCATTGCAATACAGAAAACAACTCTATATACACCTCAATAGAATGGGGTGGCTGAGAGACTCAATCAGTCACTCATGGAGAATTGAGGAGTATGCTAAGCTGTGCAGGCTGAGAGCCAGAGTTCTGGCCAAAAGTGTTGGCTACGACATGTTATCTGAAGAACATATCACTTACATCAGCTTTGCAGGATCAAACACCGTTTGAGGCACTATTCGAGAAGAAGCCGAGTTTGGCTCATGTTAGGGTGTTTGGGTGTGATGCTTATATGCAAGTGCCAAAAGAAAAGAGGAACAAACTTGATAGCAAATTAGTGAAGTGCATTTTCATTGGTTATAAGGATGGGGTCAAGAGGTACAAGTTATGGAATCCCAAAAAATATGAGTACAGTTTTCAGCAAAGATGTTGTGTTCAAATAAACACAAAGGGATATGGCAGCTGTCCAAGATGTACCGAAATAGCCAAAGCAGGTTCAAATTGATCTTAGCCCGGGAGATAAAGAGTGGAAGACTACCCCACAGACTATATCGGATATTTAAAATTCTGAGTCAGTTGGGTCTGAGCACGATATTCATGTTTCTGATGTAGAGGATGAGGATTCAAATGCTGGCTCGGAGGTAGAGACCATGCTTTTCATGAGGAGATCCACACGAGTTAAGAGGCCACCCATTAGGTATTCCCTAGTGCTTATAGTGCATCATATGCTTTAAATATTACTGGTGATGATCTTAGCACAGTGAAAGAGGCGAGGACCTCGGAGGATGCAAATCTGTGGAAGGATGCTATGAAAGAGGAGATGTAGGCACTGGATAGGAATGAAACATGGAACCTTGTGAAATCGCCTAGAGATAGGAAGGTAATTGGGTGCAAATAGGTTTTTAAGAAGAAAACAAATGCAAATGGAATGGTAGAAAAGTATAAGGCACGTCTGGTTGCAAATGAGTACTCGTAAATAAAAGGAATTTATGGTGAGATATTTTCCCTGGTAGAAAAGTTGGCATCTCTCATATTTGTCTTATCCATAGCAGCTGCTTATGATCTAGAGGTGGAGCAACTAAATGTGAAGACAGTTTTCCCTCACGGAGACTTAGAGAAAGAAATTTACAAGAAACAACCTGAAGGCTTTGTAAGCAAAGGCAAAGAAGAGTTAGTTTGTAAATTGAAGAAGTCTTTGTACGGACTAAAGCAGTCACCAAGGGTGTGGTACCAAAAGTTTGATATATATGCCATTCAGATTGGGTTTATTTGCAGCTATGCTGATCATTGCGTCTATGTGAAAAGGTTAGGGGTTGATTTTGTCACTTTAACTTTGTACGTTGATGAAGTGATGTTAATTTGAAATAACAGGAAGATGGTTAGCACTGTGAATGCATTGTTGGCAAGGCAGTTTGACATGAAATACCTAGGGCCAGTAAAATTTATCTTGGGCATGCAGATAAAGAGGGATCGTGAAAAAAAAAACTGTGGCTAAGTCAGAAGAAGTATATTGAAAAAATGTTGAAGAAATTTAACATGTCTAATAACAAGCCGGTAGGGACTGCCATGCCTTTGGGAACCAAGTTATCTGTGGAACAATGTCCGAAGATTGAGGAAGAAACTAAAAAGATGGCGCATGTACCTAATGCTAGTTCAGTTAGAAGCTTGATATACATAATGGTGTGTACAGGACCAAATATTGCCCTAGCAGTGGGAGTATTAAGCATATATATGTCTAATCCTGGGAAAGAGCATTGGACTGCATTCAAGAGAGTTCTTAGATATCTTCATGGTGTGTCAGAGTTTTCATTATGATATGGAGGTATGGGAGGTAAGAAGAATCTTGATATTGTAGGATCGGTTGATGCTGACTGGGGAGGAGATATTGATAGCAGAAGGTCTACAAGCGGATATGTGTTCAATCTGTTTGGTGGGGCAGTGATTTGGATGAGCAAGAGGCAAAGTGTAGTTGCAATTTCATCTACAGAAGCAGAGTATATGGCGATAAGTCATGTTGGAAAGGAAGTGGTTTGGCTTCAAAGGTTGTGTGCTAAGCTTAAGTTTAAACAATGAACAGTGAAGGTGAAATGTGACAATCAAGGTACTATCTTCTTAGTAAAGAATCCAGCATTTCATTCACAAACGAAGCACATTGATATCCAATATCAATTCATCTGGGAAAATATTAAAGAAAATGTGATAATCTTGGAGAAAGTCGATACAACAGTGAACAACACAGATTTCTTGACTAAAGCAGTTAGTCTAGCGAAGTTTGAGTGGTGTGCTATTGAGATAGGCTTGAAGAAATAGAGCTCTGGGAAGTTTTCCATGTGTGTGAAGTATTTACCAAGTGGGAGATTGTTAGAGTTGGTGCATACTTCATGGGTCCAAATCTGTAGAACCCCCGACGATCATAGGGGTCCCGCTCCCCAGTGAGTGGGCGAGGGTCCCGTTCCCCAGTGAGCTTGGGCCCAAAAATAGTCATGGTTTTGCAGCAGGGCGGAAACACTAATTAAGGCATCTTAGGTTGCTTATAAATACTCTCTATGTACTAAGCGCACATTGTAACGAGAGATTTGTGAGGTTGATTATAGTGAAACTTCTAGCAGGATGTAGCCCTATTCTGGAGTGAACATGGGTACATTTTGTCTTATTTTCTTTTTGTTTATAATTCGTGTGATTGACAGGTCTCGAATCGTTCAGTCACTCCGTTAGGCATGACTTTTCTGGTAAGTTTCCTCCAAGTTTTTATATTTTCTCTATTTTTTATTCTCTTTCTTGCATTTTCTGTTTGATTTTTCAAGAAAATATAGTAGCAATATAAGTTTATCTTTTAGAATTTCACTATATGGAACCTAAGTAGTCTACATAGAAAGAAGAAAAAAAAGATCAATTATACCTAGTACAAAATGGGAACTGTTTTGATTCAGTTTATGCGAATGATTATGAGTAAAGAAAGCTTTTCTTTTCTTTACCTGTGTTATTCTCTGCAATGAAACAGAGTTTAAGGCTCATTTTTATTCTTATTTTTGTTGTTTTTTGGGTTTTAAAAAGACTGAAAGGGTCATGTTTGTTAATCTTTTATTTTCTTTACCTGTGTTATTCTCTGCAATGAAACAGAGTTTAAGGCTCATTTTTATTCTTATTTTTGTTGTTTTTTGGGTTTTAAAAAGACTGAAAGGGTCATGTTTGTTAATCTTTTGTAGACACCTTTTTTTTTTCATTTTCATGTCATTTGTTTACATACTAATTTCATTACACTCTTGAATTACTGATGATGTTAATGGGAGTTGAAATTTTTATGGTAATCGGGTGTTTCTTTTACGTTGAACTAGGGATTGAACTCAAATTACTGAGAAATTGAAGGGATGTATCGGGAGTGGATAATATTTAGGTCTATTTTTGAAGTTTCCAGAGAGAAAAGAGAACAAAGGTGAGATTTTTTAATCTTTTTCTCTATTCTCTTTTTATCGATATTTTATGTTTCAATGATGTAGTGAAAATATATTTTTTCTGGTGTATAAAATCAATTTCTTGCTTCCTTTTGGATTTACCTTTGTTAAGGGATTGCAATAGTTCATAAATTCATGAAATTTATTTTTCACACCTTATTGGAACTGTTGCTCATTCGAAAGAACATTTATTATGACAGTGTTATATTCTTGATATGATTATACCAGTCTCACAGATTGATGACCATGCATAATGCCTTGGTAAGGCAAAGAAAAGAAACATTTGAGATAGATCTTGTGTTCTTGTACCATAATTAAGAAATAGTGAAGAAACACAAATATACAATTCTTATTAAGTTAATACTTACAGAATATTTGTTTATTATCTTGAGATATAAAGTTATTATCTTACACCATGCCATATATCTGATATAGTAGAAAAAACTTACATGCATTTGGAAGGATGCAGAGTTTCTGGTTCCCTTGTGGTTTCCCATATCTAAAGGTTGCTTGACTCTGAAATCATATGTTTTGTATCAGTTGATATGTTGACTTTATATATCTTTTTCTATGTCATTCATATTTTTATATTAAGATTTATTTAAAAAAAATCAATGTCGAAAGTGTTCTAAATCATCCATTAATTTAAGGATTTAGAATGGTTTAAATAGAGGAGCTACTATGTGGCTTTATATTTCCTTTTAAGGGAAAAAGAAGCTACAATCCTTTTAGTTTTTGGTGAATTTCTAAAAGCCAATTTCATAACTGGGATTTGTGCTAAACTAATGAGTTAGAACGCCAATTTTAGATTGCTTTCCTATCATAAAACAGTTATTTGAAATAATTTTTTAGTGAAGGCATTTTCTAATTTTCAATTTTTCTTTTGGCTATTTTGATCCTTCTCGGTTGTAGTATGAACTTATATAGGCATATAACTCTAAGTCTTATTAGTAGGTGGAAGTTTTGATTCATTTATCATCAAAATATTGAACTTTTCTAAATGAACTTATGAATGTTAAGTTGTAATGTGCTTCATTGTTGTCTGGTAAGTGACCAAGATTTGAATTATCCATCATTTAGTGACCTGATTGATAAGATAGTCTACTCATTATGTAAGTAATTTAGCATGTCTTCATCCTATGTTAGGTGCAGTTGTATTTTAAATAACCACCTTAAAGAAAAAAAAGTAAGAGAGAAAGATCAAGGTAGCTTTGAGCTCGAAAGTAGTAGAAGTACTATCTTAAAGTTGATTATTTTTCTTTAAATTTTTTCATTTTTCTGGAACTTCCATATATTGAATTTAACTTTGTTATCTTGCTTTTGTGTTTGATATTACTGGTATTCTGAGTCTGATCTATTTTTATCATTTGTATCACTTCTTTTATTTTGTTGGTGAAAATTGAGCTTCCAATTGGCATGTGTCAATGCTTAACGTATTGAACTGACCAATTAGATTATGTTGGTAATACCCTAATAGGCTTTACTTTAAATTTTTTTGACACAAAAATGTAATATATTGTACGTGTTGTCATCCTAAGCAATAAGCATCACTTTATTAGGTACTAATACTGATATACACCCTTTATGATCCATTGACTACTTGTTAAATTATATAAGACTATCTTAACCCTTTAGTAAGGATGTGCAAATGAATGAATTCATTATATGATTTTCCTTGTCAATTTTAGTAACATGCTAGTCGAACAAAAGATGGGGTAGATGTATTGTATTATTCTAGGACAAAGGATAATTGGTAGATGTATGAAGGTCCAATTTAAGTTTGTTAAAATAGTCGGTTAGGTTGTATTGTTCAATAATAATCTATTAGTTTTCTTTTAATATAGATGACTTCTGAAAATGTTGATATTTCATTATGGGGCTCTGAGAGAGAGAAATGTTTTATTAATATCATGGTTGATGAGGATAATAAGGGAAATATGAAAGACGGTCAGTTTCATAGAAAGATTTGGGATTCAATTTGCAAAGAATTGAATATCAGGACCAACAAGCTCTTTACAGTAAAACAATTGAGGGAGAAATATCAAAGGTTGCGTATTAAACACCGATTGTTTAGTCAGTTGCTTGAGTACACTGGCTTTGGTTGGAATGTAGAAACTAATATTGTCTAAGCCTTAGAGACTTGGCAAAATTACACTCTTTATTTCTCCTAAAGTTCATATAGTGGACTTTTTAATGATAATCTCTTTGAATAATTTTAGCAATGGATTGCCATTTATATATTAAATTTGTCATCCTTGGCACACCAGAAAGCTTCTCAATTTTGTAAGCAATGCTGTGAACACTACAAACTGTTGGAGATTATCTTTAACAAGTCAATTGCCACATGAATTCTTCACCATGCTTATACCCAAGATCCACCTAATTCCGATGAGGAGAATGAATTGTATGAAGCTTTCTCAATAATGGAGTGCATATAGATGTTGTTGATGGCCTTGCAGAACCGGATAACCCAAATACTTCGGTTGACCATGAAACTCTAAACACTCAGCTTGAATGTTCTGCTAAGCGTTCTAAAATTAATGAGAAGATAAAACAAAAGAAAACTAGAAATAGTCAACAGAGTGAAGTATTTACCTATTTTATGGAGGCCACAAAAGCAAGGACATAAGTCTTTTTGGCTAAGGCTGAGAGGTATAGAGAGAAAAGTTTCGAGGGAAAAAATTCAATGGTTTCTATTCGGTGGCAACTTGTTTGAAATTGCTTAGGAAATGGGAAATCATGTGGATGATGACACATATATAAAGGCATTAGACAAATTCACTAATAATTTTGAGTTAAGGGAGGCATTCATTAAAGTTCATTTGGAGAGGAAGAATGCATGGTTAGCTAGGATTGGTTGAGAATTGGAACACTGCTGTTAGGCTTAAGTTATGTACGTGTTAAGGAGACTTAGATCTTTTATGTGTGTTTATGTTTATACTTGGATATTTTTATTGTTTTTTTTAGTTTATGGATCATATGCTAATTGTTTGGATTAATTATATGCATTGGACATTCCTTATATTTTTGGATGATGAATGATTTGAATTGTGTTCATACAGGTTTAATTAGATTTGGAAAATCATTAAAAACAGAGGTGTTGTCGATTTTTTTAAAATAGAATTATACTTCATACTATTTAGATTTGTGGAATATAAAAATATACTTCATGATAGCCATCATGTCACTTGGTTTTTTGTTTAGGTTCAAAAATGGACAATTCAATAAACAATAATTGTGGTAATCAATCTAATTCACCAAGTTCGTTTGCTGAAGATGAGTATTAAATGCTCTCATTGTTGATGCTTACTGTGTTTGTTGAATATAAAGAAAAATTTATGAATAAATTACCTATGTGCACATTACGACTCACTGGACAGGAATATATAAACGAATTGTTAAATGATCATTTAGAGGTAGTTTATGAATTATTTCACATAAAAAAAGAAACATTTATTCACTTATGTAACACATTGAAGCAATATAATTATACAGAAGACTGTAGGGGAGTCATACTAGAGGAAAAAATAGTCATTTTCTTGTTTGGGGTGGGACATAATGTGGGACACAGAGTTGTAGCTAATCAATTTCAACATTCATTAGAAATAATTAATCAACATTTTAAGACAGTGATAGAGTATTGAACAAGTTTACCACACACATCATTTGTCTATCGAATGACCTTGTGGTGCCTCCTCTAATTAGACATGATCGAACATTTTACCCATATTTTAAGGTAATATTTTATATGGTTTATGGTTAGTTTATTAGTTTATATGATATATAATATATAATAAAAACTGATTATAATTGTAAGTAATTTAATGGACCTAGAAATGTATTGGAGCAATTGATGGAACATATATCAATGCATGGGCACCAGAAGAAAAAGCTACTAGTTATAGAGGTAGAAAATCGGTTGTGACACAAACGTGATGTGTGCATGCTCATTCGACATGAAATTCATATACGTGTATTATGGATGGGAAGGTATGACTAACGATTCACGAGTCTTTTTGGATGCCTTAACTCGAACACCAATTGAATTTCCTTGGCCTACTAATGGTAAATATATTTTAGTACTAAGATGATATTATATATTAATTGATTGATATGTACTAAGAGAATTTGTATGATTTATAAGTGAGTATTATTTAGTGGATTCAGGTTATCCATGTACAACCTTGTTTCTTCCACCATTTAGAGGTGAATGTTATCACTTGAATGAATATCAAGGTAGAACACAACCAACGGGTTATGGAGAACTATTTAACTATAGATACTCATCTCTACGTAATGTTATAAAACATTGCTTTGAGGTCTTGAAGGCGTGCTTTTCAATATTAAAAATAATGCATAGATTCAAGCCCATTAGAGAACCTTTTATAGTTGTTGCTTGTTGTGTCGTACATAATTTTGTATGTCATTATTCTCAGAGTGATCAATTGTTTAATGAATAGGAAGTAGAGAGCCATGAAGTAGAAAGTAGAAGGAGCTCGAGCACAATTGCGAATAATCATATAGTTGATTTGATTGATGTGTGCGTAGTAGCTATGGATGTGTTTCATGAGCTTATTGCGAATCAGATGTGGGTAGAACATTTTGGTATTTTATTTTATATCTGGTAATAATATGAATTGTTGGTAGTAGTTAGTTAATTTAATGTCCTTATTAGTGTTTAATTTAGTTATTTAGTTATTGAATTTTTTTCATTATTCTTAGGAATATATTTCACATATTGATATATTATTTGACTTATAAGGTGTGTAGATGACAAACCAACCAAATTGGACAGTTGAGGCGACGACAATGTTTGTACAATTGATGGTAGATGAGTTTGAAAATGACAACTTTAACATGTGAACATTTACAAATCAAGCATGACATCATATGGCGGATCAGATGTCTAAGAAGGGTGGGCAACAATTCAACCTTAAGCATATTAAATGTAATTTTTTATGTTTCGAAATGAGCATAGGATGATCTCTTCATTATTGACCCTACTAGATCTAGGTAGAGCTCAGAGACTAGTATGGTTGAAGTTCCAAGAGGAAATTTTGGTGAAGATTTTCTTGCAATCCATTACCCTTTTGCAAGAAGAATTTTGGATCGCTCATTCCCATTTTATCAAATTCTCAAAGTTATATTTGACTCATGATTATTGTTATCTTAAAGTTTTCTTTAACTATCTTATTTTGAACAAGAAAAGTATATCATGTTTTAGATATTGAACTATTTTGCAAGAAAAATGATGGGTTGGTTATTCTCATTTTATCAAATTATGAAAGTTGTGTTGCATTTCTTATTTTAATTTTTGACAATTTAGTTAACAAACAAACATACATGATATGGGGAGGGGGAATGGATGTTTGATCAATGGTATATAAAAATATATAAATTTTGAAAATATTAATTATTTTCAAGTATTTGTTGTGTGCTAGAAAACTATATAGTAAATATGAAAAATAAAATTAATATAAGTTTCAAATTTAAACTAAAAACTGAAAACCGTTACAAGAAGGTGTATCCAAACACTTTTATATTTCAAAACAGTTTTCAAAATAAAATTATCCAAACAATTTTTAACTATTTTTTATTTTTTAAAAAAAATTTCGAATTACAGTTATCCAAACATGTTTTCTTAAGAAAATATTAGAAAGTATTTTCATTTTTGAAAATAGTTTTCGAAAACTAAAAATTGAAAAACTATATCCAAACATGCCCATATACTCCCGTTGTTATTAAATGATCTAGAATGTCCTTATTCTTGCTTCTTCTTCTTTTTTTCTTTTTTTTTTTTATCTTTTTCATTGTATGAAAATGAAGCATGAACTATGCTAGTTGAATGATAAAACAAAAGGAATTTGTAGAGAAACAATACATAAGAGAACAAAAGAAAAAATGGTAGATAAAAAAAGAACAAGATATATCTCATCTTCATTAAGACATATGTGGGTATCATACTCTACACCGCCCTCTATCGCCCTTTGTTAATTAGTAAAAGGATTCCCTCAAGGAGAGCTCTTTTAGGTCAGAGCACATTTTCAACATTGGCTTTATGTCATCCAAGCACGAAGTAGGGATGACGAGTAGGGAGCCACCATTTGACCTTGAAGGGAGCCTAATCCTTTGTCATTGGTCTATGTGCGAGATTCCAAAGTAAGAAGATTTAGGTACAAAAGAATGAGGATCAAGTTTCCTCTCTCATCTAGACCAATGTTTAACCCATTGTATTTTAAAGAAAATATTTAAGTCTTATCCTAAGTAATTCTATCATACACTAGCATTCCATCACAAGGAATTACAATTTTTATCACCCAAAACAATTATGAAAACACCACATGTGAGAGATATGCATGTATACCTAGGAGATTACTGATCCAAAATAATTGGTTGGACAACATTGTCCTCCCATTGATTCAATTGTTTTTCAAGAAATGATTATAAATTAAGAATATGAAATAATGACGCATATGAGCAAAGTAGGCATCTTCATAATTCAATGAAACACTTCAACACATTTCATACATGTCGAAACAAGAAACCAATGAGATTATATCATAAGAAAATCAAAACAACAAGTTTGTACTTGAATTTTAATCCTCTGGTAGTTATTTACCGATCAAGACCAAAGAGGTCATGATCATAAGACCAAAGCCCATGATTGGTACTAAAAGGGTACCAGCCAGTTATTGTTATTATTCCAAAAGCAGAATTTACAATAGATAGTGCATTATGGTAACAATGACTATTCATTTGATGAAACACGATATAGAGCATATGTAACTCAAAATTTTACTTACAAAAGTGCATTTTCATGGTGGTTTAAATGCAATCCAAATAATTCCCCATTTATGACAAGAAAATTAACTAAAAGAGAATAGTGGTTACTAACCTTTTTCAAAGAGAGAAGAGAAGAAGACCGCGTGTGTTTGTTATGTCCTCAGAGATCTATTGTGCTCTTCGGAGAAATTGAATGAACTTGGAGATTTGTCTTACTCTTGTAACGAAGCCAATTACAAAAGAAAAAAAATTAGAGTTTAGCTAGTGGCTTTGGTATAGCAATAGTGTTTTAAGTGCCCGACTTATTACAATAAAATCTACCCAAATTTGTGAGAAGAACTGTGTAGAGTTTCTGCAAGCTTTTTGCTTAAATGTGGTTGTTGTGAAGTGTAAGAGGGGGTATTTATAAGTAAAGATGGGGACAAAGTTTAAATTGAGGGACAAAGGATTAATAAGGGGTTAATGAGCTGCTGGCTAAGGTCAAGGCGGTCAGATTTGTATCAGATTTGACTTATATTGAAGACCATATTGCGGGGATGGAGCAGAGCTTGAAGAACACAAACTATAACGTAAGTATCGATCAGTGGCCAATGAGTGCTTATCAGTACCTTTGACCATTCGATAGGTACTTGCATTCCAGACAAGCCATTTGGTTTTGGCATTGTCCAAAAGGAGTTTAAATGGAATTTTGGAGCCCAACAAGGGTAAAAATAGGTCTTTAGGTATTTTGGGCTTGTCTTTTGTGAAGGAAATCAATATAGAAAATGCAACAGAATTTTAAATTTTTCTTCAATTCTTTTTAACCCAAATCACCTTATGATTTACATGGAAACCATATTGAACAAGAACCTATAAGGATTGGAATCATTACCTTTTATTCAAATGTTTTTTTTTATCTCCTTTGCATGATTCCAAGAGCATCATTGAATTCCTTGCATTCTTGAATCCATAACAATCACGAAACTATGTGATCTCCAAAGATATTCCATACAGGGCAAATCTTAAATTAGAAATTTATCTCAATAATTTTATTCTCTCTTTTGGGATGAAGAAAAATCAAAATTCTCTATGATAAACTATGTTTATAGAATAATATGCTAGCAAAAATTTGTAAACTAATAAAATATTTATAATGTTAGGGTTATTTACAATTAACCATTCATTGCAAACTAAACCCTTGCAATTATTTCCTAATTACACTAAACCCTTGCAATTATTTCCTAATTACACATTGCCCTTTTTGTATGTGACCCCTTAGGTTCAAACTAATTTGGTTGTAGATTATAACTTTTATGTAATTATAATTGGAACCCTTTCTAATTAATTAGAACTCCACCTAATTTATTTTGAATCAAAACCTCTTTTGGTTCTCCCTTTTATGAGAATGAGGTTTTGATCATTCCTTTTATAAGAATTAATTAATTGTCCATTAAATTAATTCTCATATTTTCTATAATCATGAGTGACACCTAGCAGCACATCATGACTATCCAGACAATGTGAATTTAATTGTGAACCATGAACCTTTCCATTATCAATTTCTGTGCAATTCAATACTTCCACCATGTAATGTCTTAATTACGCTAATTAGGGTATAGAATTATTATCAAACCCTTAGCATTAATTATATGTGTCTATATCTCAAGACTATAACTCTAATGGTGAAATTAGAAACTCTTTTCTAATTCTCAATCTGTCTTGGCCAATGAACTTGTTGAGCTGAATCTTACTAGATCACATAGGGCATTTTATTCTCTTTACTTAAGAGTAACAGATCCCTTATTGTACACTACATATCTCCATATGAAACCCATCATCCCAGTTACTACTTACTAATGATCCATGAATATAACCACATTAAATGGCATTAAAGTATAATAAGTCACATACAAGATAACCACGGTGTCTCAAGTCTAAGGATCCTATGCACAACTATAATATAAGAACTACCTATTGATAGGTAATTAAATCACTATGTAGGTGTTCTTAAGTCGAGTCATGTTCAATGAAATAATTCTCCAATGAGTGCCCATATACTTGCTTTAGTGTTTTACACATAAGAAACATTGAGCTAGTCACCCTCCCAATTGAGCAAACATAACATGTACCAATCTAATCGAATTATTAGCATCCAATTAGTTTCCTATGACTAAGAACATTTAAGAATAAAGCATTCGAGAATATTAGGCCTCATTATTATAATCACATTATAATCCTACCTTCATTGCTATTATTCTATGGATTTAATCATGATAATGCAAATAACAAATATTCAAGATAAATAAAACTTGCCCTTAATGTAACGATAAAAATTCGAATTAGATTATTTTATAAATAATATGCTAAGACATCAAATGTCATTGGCTTGTAGGGCATACTATTAACATCATATTCTCATTAATGACCAAGCTTGAGATGCTAAATATAAAAAGGATTAATTTCATCTTTTTTTCCTTCTATTATTTTGTTGATCAATATGCAATATGTTGCCATTCAATTCTAGAACATAAAGACCATCTATAAGTCTGCTAGTACCAAATAACTCATTATTTAAAGAAAAAGAACATAAAATTGTTTTAAAAGATAGTTTATGACCTTCTTTATCCAAAACAGAAACTGAAATAATGTTCCTAATTAAAACTGGCAATAAAAACAATCCTTTAATTCCAAAATTTTCTCAGATGGTAAAGCTAAGTAATAAGTCTCTACAACTAACGTAGCAACACTTGCTCCATTTCTAAGATGAAGGGTGACTTCTCCTTTGCTCAGCTCCATGCTTCTTCTTAGAGCTTGCAAATGATTGCAAATGTGAGAACCACTTTCGGTATCTAATACCCAAGTAGAAGAATCTTTAATCGACAAGTTGATCTCAACAAGAAATAAAGTGGACATACATTTTGAAGGCTTTCCCTTTAAACTCGCAAGGTAATCTTTGCAATTTCTCTTCCAGTTTCCATCTTTGCTACAACAGAATTACTTGTCCTTATCCTTTTTGGCCTTTAAAGAATTGACCTTGTTGACACCTTTTGCATTCAATGGTTTATTCTTTTTCTTTTAGGCATTTTTACCCTTAGGCTTAGAAGAAAAAGCCTCATCAATAAGCATGATAGGTGCCTTACCTTTCTTGATTATTGACTGAGCAATCATTAACATGTTAATAAGCTCTGGAAGCATAACTTTTATCTTGTTCATGTTATAGCTCATAAAAAATTGCAAGAATGAGTTTGGGAAGGACTGCAGAATCAAGTCATTATTTAATTTTGCATTCACGCTAAGATCAAGCTCGTATAATTGCTCAATATAGTTTATCATTTTCAATCCATGTTAAAGGACTGATGATCCTTCAGGCATTATGGCCCTAAATAGGTCCTTAAAGATTTGAAATCTTGCATTACGACTATGCTCACCGTATAACTCTTGTAGATAAAGTAATATCATATAAGCACTTTCCATTTTGTCATATTACTTCTGAATCTCATTGGATATAGATGCTAGCATATAGCACCTTGCCTTCATGTCATCCTCTTGTCACTTCTCAAAAGTATCTACCTCTCCTTCTAGAGCATTCTCAACAATAGTTGTTAGAAGCGGTTAATCAAGAATATAGCTAATTTTATCAGAATTGAGAATAATTCTCAAATTTCAGGGTCAATCTAGGAAATTAAGCCGAATCAGTCTATTGATATAAAGAATTATGGATAGGGGTTAAGGTTGGTCATTGTGATTTACAAATCAACAACAGTAGAAAATTAGCATCTATTCATTTTATCTACCAATAGATTTGGTCTTTGATCATATTGGTTCCTCCCACTATTCTTTTCGAATTCCATAATCAATCAGTATAAATTTTAGGTGACCTCATTGGAAGGTCTCCTAGTGGTGAGTAGGATCCCATAACTCATTTAAAATAGCCTCTCATATTAGTTTCTTGGTTATAATAAACCTTAAACGAGTTGATAACACTTATCAATTACATCTCATATAATTCTCAATCATTATTTCGACCTTTAAAATATATTGTCCTCACATAATAGTTTCTTGGAAAATATATCATAGTTAAGTCAAACCTTTAATTTTCACAAGTGTAGATGATTAAAATAATGAGCCCTCATATGATAATTTTTTGGACCCATTAGTTTCCTACCTCATTATGTCATATATTTAATAAGGCATCATGAACTCCCAAAATGTAAGTCCTACATATCTACGACAAAATTTACTTAGAATAGTAAATCTCATATATCCCTAAAATGGTGGAAGGTCTTGTTAAAACATTCATAATGTCTCTTCGTTACAACTTAATAGCCATTACTTTCATGAGGGGGGTTTAATTGGTCTTTAGTCTCATCATTTTAATTAAACAAGTATCACATACATATCATAGATTATGTAATATCAAATAAAATATGACTTTGGGTTATCAGGGACTTTTATACATGATTCACTTAAGCCATTTAGTGAATCATTGGTCTTAATTTAGGGTACTATAATATCATTCAGCAATTCTCACCTAATTGGCTTTGCAATATTCAAATGGGACTCCATTACTTCTTTGTCTCGATCATCCTCTTGTTTACATGAAAAATTCCTATATATTGTTATGAAATTATTCTAACTAATTACATTAAAATAATCAATAATAAACGTTGATTCAAAATCAAAGGGAGTTACCATAATAGAGAGATGGAATTTCATAACAATAGATAAGGAGAGATGAGGTAAAAAAACCCCATTTAAAATTACATATCCCAAAATAGAGAATAAATATTACAAACCATAGCCAATTACAACCATGCATTCAATCATATTGAATAGCAACCAATCACACAGCTCAATTATTTGGTCTTATGTCCATAATCACCCACCCTTGAACATATATACAATCAAATTACATATATAAAATTAAATATAATTTATTCTAGTTATGGATTTACATCTAACATTGCTTACTAATCAAATTCGATCTCCAAAATATTTTTTAATCCTATTTCAGATAAGATTTAAATTGTTTATTTCAAAAAATTTATTCGATTACTTTTAACCTGTTGGTATTTTGTCTGAGGTTTAAACAAGAAGATGGAAGAATAAATTCAGCAAGGAGTGCACACCAGTGTGCACTGCGGCCCAGCCTTGTCTAGGTCGCGGTGCCCAGTAAGGAGGAGTTTTGAAGGAAGGGGCAAGCCGCGGCGCTGCCTCCCCAAGGTCGCGGCTCCCAGAGGGGCAGCAAGAGTGCCCTGCTCCAGGCTGTAGCGCGCCCTGTTCTAGGCCGCGGTGCTAGGCACACTGATGCACACATGTTTTAGCCTCTTGAATCATTCGTGAGACATGCTCAAAATGCATAGGATCACTAAGGATTGATCAAGGGCCATGGTTGATTTGTCATCAAGATCTAAGGGTGGAGAATGACACTCAAGATTGGACAAGAAATTGGTGCACTATATAAAGGGTCACCTAGCTTCATTGTAAAATAAGAAAAGCTTATGATTGAAATTGAGATCAATTGTAAGAGTGCAAAGACACTAAACTCAAGAGTGATTCTGTAGAGAGGCTGGTTGTTTAGAAAGAGAAAGAGTATAATAGAAATTGATTCAAGGGCTTGTAAAAGGAATTTTCTTGGGAAAATTCCAGGGTTAATTCTTATCACTTTCTTCTTCTTTTTCTTCTTCTTCTTTTGTTCTTCAAGAACCTGTGAGTTCTTGGGAAGGATTTTGTTGATTATAAAGAACTCCATTGATAAGATAGTGTAGAGAGCTCGAAGGAGCTCATGAGGACGTAGGTATATTGCCGAACCTCATCAACAAATTTCTTATGTTTTTTTCTTTCTTGCTTTGATTGGTTGTTGTTTCTTTTTCTTTATACAAGTCACTCTAGACTTAGGTGTTTGGAAGATCACCTCCTGGGCATCATCTAAGGTGGTTTCCTAACAGTGGTATCAAAGCTTGCACAGTTAGGTATCGGAGCAAGAACAGAAGGTATCGGAGCAAGACTCTAAGAATCAAAGAACAAAATTCTTGGATGATTCAAGAATGGAGTAAAGATCAAGATCGGATCGTGTTCTTGAGGTTGATTCAAGAACGGTGTTGAGATCAATCTTCAATCGTGTTCTTGCGGTTTAGAAGAAGTTGGAAAGCATTTATGGATGCTGCACATATCTGGGATTGTCTCTGCAAGATGGGTTCAAATTTCGTTGTTGAGAAATTTGATGGAAAGGGAGATTTTTCCGTATAGAAGTGGAAGATCAAGGCTGTTCTTATACAACAGAAGGTGGACTTGGCTATTGGAGAAGATGATGCTTTTTCAGCAGGTATCACAGAGGACCATCGGATTGAGATGAAGAAGATGGCATACAACATCATCTTCCTACATATGTCGGATAATGTCATGAGGGAGTGCGGAGACTTGGAAGATCCTGCTGTCATATGGAAGAAACTAGATGAGTTGTTTCTTACCAAAACTCTCCCTAACAAGATTTATCTTCTTAAAAGAATCTTTACTTTTTAATTGGATCCTAATAAAGAGTTACAAGATAATCTTGATGTCTTTAATAAACTAGTTCAAGATTTGGCTAGTTGTAGTATTAAATTCTTGAATGAACAATTGGCTGTTATGTTATTAAATTCTCTTCCTGATTGTTTTGATAGTTTAATTAATGCAATTGAATATGGAAGAGATCCACTAACCAAAGAAATTATGGTCAATGCTATAAGGGCTCATGATTTCAAAGCCAAGAGTAGGGAGGCATCAAGTGGGGAAGGGCTGCTCGTAAAAGGAAGGCCAGCAACTCGGAATAGCAGTAGCAACCATGGCAACTACTGGGAGAAATCAAAGGGTAGAGGGCAGAACCATGGGGGAGCACATTCCAAGCCAAGTTTTGGAGGAAATAGGTGCTTCTACTGCAATAAGGAGAGTCACTTCAAGAAAGATTGCAAGAAGAGGTTGTGGGATGAGAGAGGGAGAAGCCATACCAACAATGGAGAGACTTCTGTTGCCAAAGGAGAACAGCAAGATGATGTTCTTGTTGTGTACTTAAATGTAAGCAGGAGGCAAGACAATGAGAAATGGATTATGGATTTCGGGTGCACTTATCACATGTGCCCTCACAAGGAATGGTTCAAGAATTTCAAGGAGATCAATGATGGCAGGGTTTTCTTGGGGAATGACAATTCTTGCCAAGTGAGAGGGATAAGAGACATCCAGTTGAGGATGTTTGATGGAGTCACAAGGTTGCTGCGAAATATAAGGTATCTCCCGAATTTGAGGAGGAATTTGATCTTATTGGGGCAGCTAGATTCCATGGGGTATACATACAAAGCTGAGGGAGGAAATATCAAGGTAACCAAGGGTTCTTTGATAGTGATCAAAGCAGCAATCAAAGATGGACTTTATGAGATGATCAATGAGACAGAAATCCAGGATCAAGCAGCAAGCTTAATGGCTGAGATGGATAAGGCAGCATTTTGGCACAATCAATTGGGACATATGAGCGAAAGGGGCAGCAAGTTCTCAGGATGGTCTACTTGGTGGAGATAAAGTATAGAAACTAGATTTATGTGAGAGTTGCATTCTTGGGAAACAGCATCGGGTCAGCTTCAACACCGGAGTGCACAAGTCTAAAGGGATTCTTGACTACATCCATGCGGATCTTCGGGGACCAGCAAGGACACCAACACAGGGAGGTAATTGTTACTTTTTGTCTTTAATTGATGATTATTCAAGAAAGGTTTGGGTTTATTTGCTTAAAAATAAATCGGATGCTTTGAATAAATTTGTGGTGTGGAAAAAATTACTGAAGATTCAAATGGTCAGGGTAGTTAAGGTGTTAAGAACCGATAATGGCTTAGAATTTTTTTTAATAAGGATTTTGATAAATTTTGTGAATTAAATGGCATTCTAAGACATAGAACGGTTGTGAAAACCCCTTAGCAAAATGGAGTTGATGAGAGGATGAATAGAACCCTTATGGAAAAGGTTAGGTGCATGTTAATTAGGTCCGGTTAACCAAAATTTTTTTGGGGAGATGTTGTGTCTACAACTGCATACTTGGTTAATAGATCACCTTCCAGGGCTTTAGACCTTAAGACTCTCATGGAGATGTGGAGTGGAAAACCCCCTGAGTTGAACAACCTTAGAACTTTTGGATGTGCTGTATATGCACATCAAAAGGATGATAAACTTAACCCAAGGTCTAGAAAATGTGTGTTTCTAGGGTATGGTGATGGCGTTAAGGGGTATAGGTTGTGGTACTTAGAACCAAAAGGAATGAAACTCATAATAAGTAGGGATGTTATTTTTAATGAATTGTTATTTCCCTACTTGGAGAAAACTAACCCTGCAGGGGCTAGTGAGCAAACCAATCCAGAATTTGTGGAGCATCGCATCAAGGAGAATTCGGTTCAGGTATAGCAATGAAGGCAAAAGGGTTCGGACCAGGTAGAGCCCATTAATGAAGGCCAAGCTCAAGAAACTCAAAAGGAGGCTGAACTGGAAGGGGTTGATGCAGCAAGTCAGAATGACTACCAGCTCACAAGGGACCAGGAAAAGATGGTGGTTAGACCACCTTTGAGATATGGTTTTGCAGATGCTAATGTAGCAGCTCCTTGGACAGAAGGAGGTATAGTTAAACCAGAAACTTTCATGGATGCCATGGAGTGTAAGGATTCATCAAAGTGGCAGCTAGCTATGGAGGAAGAAATGGATTCTTTGAGGAAGAACAACTCTTGGGTATTGGTGCCCAAACCAGAAAAACAGAGAGTTGTGGATTATAGATGGATCTACAATATCAAAGAAGGGAACACTTCAGGGGATGAAGTCCGGTATAAAGCTAGGCTGGTGGCGAAGAGGTTCACAAAAAGAAGGCATAGACTCAACCAAAATATTCTCACTAGTTTTGAAATACAAGACGATCAGGATAATGTTAGCATTGGTGGTCCAATTCAATTGGGAAATCGAGCAAATGGATGTGAAGACAATGTTCTTACATGGAGAGCTTGATGAGACCATTTACATGAGGCAACCCAAAGGCTATGAGGAAGGAAGGCATGGGGATTTGGTGTACAAATTAAATAAATCTCTCTATGGCCTAAAGCAATCACCTCGACAATGGAATAAGAGGTTTGATTCCTTTGTAACTAGCCTGGGTTTCATAAGGAGCTACTATGATTCGTGCTTGTATTACAAAGGGCACAAGGTGGAGGAAGTGGTGATCATTCTGATCTATGTTAATGATATGTTGCTGGTTGGGAGCAGCATGGAAAGGATAAGAAAATTGAAGGCTCAACTCAGTATGGAGTTTGAGATGAAGGATCTTGGCCATGCACAGAAAATCCTTGGGATGTGTATCATCCAGGAAAGGGAGAGAAACAGATTGAAGATCTCTCAAACTTCCTACATAGAGAATGATGAGTCTTAAATATTGCATATTTTAGACCCTTAACTTATATTTGTTATGCTCTTAGTTAGTAGTATTTTACTTTATTTTACGTTTTTCTTGTGTTTTGTGTATTTTTACAGGTTTGTGGAGAAAATGAAGCATTTCAGGAGATTTGAAGCTTTTGGAGACATTGCGCTCGATCGCACGAGATATGCGATCGAGCGCACCTGCGCTCGAGCGAACCTGCCTATGAATGAGCGTAAGGTCAACATTCCACATCGAAATAGTTGCTGATCAGTTCGTCTGCGATCAAGCGCACAGACATGCGATCGAGCGCACATGCAATCGTGCGCACGAGAGATGCGATCGAGCGCACATGCGATCGATCGCACCATTCTGCGATCGAACGCACTCGGGCCAGTATCCCACATCGAATCTGAAACCTACAGTGCTCCGTGACTTCCCCTATATAAACACCATTTGGCTTCATAATTCAATGTACAATTCCTGAGCCACTTTGGTGTTTACCGGTGGACGTCCGCCAACATTCTGGTGGATCCTGAAGGCATTGCTACCACGAGGGGAAGCGCCGCCCGTCAGCGAATGGAATTTCTCCCATGTAAAGTTGTTTATTTATTTCTTTATATTCAGTTGTTTTAGTTTAAATGTTTAGCACTTTTTATTATAGTTTTATAGTTATGAGTGGCTAGACTCTTTAGCTAAGGTTGAAGATGAAGCCCCGCCGTTGTTTGGCGTAGTAGTTCATATTTGCTTGTAAAAATTTGACAATTTTTAGTATAAATGTTCTGTCAATTATTTGAGTTAATTTTATAATTGATTGAGTTTAAATTTTCTGTTAGATTTTCTTTGTGTTTCATCTGATGGATACATTGAATGCTTTTCGATTAAATTGGATTCCCTTTGTGATTTGTTAAGAGCGGATACATCGGGTGCTTTTGGTTTAGTTGGGATATTCTTTGGTTGTTGTCTTATAGTTGGATTCATTGAATGTTTTGATAGGCTATATTTTTAGAACACGTATGCTTAAACTTCGGTGGGGTGGATTCAGAAACCTTAGTGCTTTTTATTAGTTTTAAAATCAACTTAGTTTAGTTTTAATTTGTTTTCTAAAATATCATTCACAATTCGGAACTAGGTTAAGATAAAGTTAGTTTAGATTAAAAATATATTTTCACAACACAATTCCCTGTGGATTCGACCTCGCACTTGCACACACTATATTGCAAACGACTCGTACGCTTGCGAGTAAATTAAAACTCACAACAAGTTTTTGGCGCCGTTGCCGGGGAATTGTTTGGTTTGTGAAAATTTTTGGTCTAAAATGATTTTATTTTTCTACTAGTTAGTTATCTTTTTTGTTAAAAAAAAATCATGTGGATGAATCCAGCACCGGTTTCACAGTCTTTAGAGGACGCCCTCAAGGATTTCATTAAAATGACCGGCCCGTCCCTCAATGCTGCCAACACTTTCAATGTTGAAAGCTGTTCCATCTATGCTAGTCCCATGCATCTAGCACATAATTGCCCATCAATGCCGGCTTGTGCCGAGTATCCTATGGAACAAATGAATGCTTTCAATGACTGTTGTTGGCAATCAAATGGATCTTGCTCCGAAACATACAATCTAGGGTGGTGGGACCACTCTAATTTTTCATGGGAGCAGAACCAACCAATGAATCAGGGAGGAGCCCCTTACCATGCTCACAATCAATACACTCCCAAATTTCCTCCACCAATTCCAAGTTATAGTCACTCAGCTTATCCAGCACCATCACCCACTTACCAAGCTCCCATTCAAGCGCCAGCGTCGGTTTCACAGTCATTGGAGGACGCTCTCAATGATTTCATGAAAACGACTAGCCAATCTATGAGTGAAATGATGAGTGCAACAATAGAAAACACCCAAGCGATTGCCACACTAGAGAGTCAAATTGATCAAATCCCAAGTTACGTGGGTGAAGAAGAGGAATAAGAGTTCCCCAGTCAAACTGATCCTAACCCAAAGGAATAGTTTGCAGTGGGAAATTTATTAACTCCTATGCATTGGCAGGAACAAGTGCAATCAATTGTCCCATTGAGGTCTGGGAGACAAGTGCACAATCAAGTGGAAGAGAACCCTGCTATGTACCAAGGGCAAGAAAGTGGCAACAATGAGAAGAGAGATGCTGAGCCATCTACAGCCACTCGTATTATTAAGGATCTCTCTAGGTCGTTTTTACCTAAAGCGCCTTACCCTGAGAGACTACAAGTGCCCAAGAAAGAAGGGAAGTCTGAGGACATTATGGAAGCATGCTTTGCTTAGTTTGAAGAGGATTTGGATTTAGATAAGTTACTTGAGCAAGCAAATACTATCGTGGAGTCTGCTCCTCGGGAGAGTAGTAGGACAGAGGAGACTATGGATGAATCCCGTATTGAGGATCCCTTGGAGGCATGCTTTGCTCACTTTGGAGAGGACTTGGGCTTAGATAAGTTACTCGATGAAGTAAATGTTATTTTGGAGTCTGATCCTCGAGAAAGCAATGAGAAGGAGGAGACCACTGCACCTGAAACCCCCAAGAAGGAACTTAAGCCTTTACCAGATAATATTAAGTATAAGTTCCTAGGTTCAGCCGATAGTTTGCCTGTGATTATACCTTCCGATTTGGGTGATGCTCTAGAGGAGAAATTATTTGACGTCTTAAGAGAGCATAAGGAAGCTATAGGCTGGACTATTGAGGATGTCAAGGGGATCAGCCCCTCGGTGGTGACATACATGATACAGTTGGAGGAGAATGCCAAGCCATTAAGGGAGCCACAAAGAAGGCTCAACCCTGATTTGTAAGAGGCTGTGAGGGCGGAAGATATTAAGCTGTTAGAGGCAGGGATCATTTATCCCATCTCTGATAGCAAGTGGGTGAGCCAGATTCCAGTCGTGCCCAAACGTGCTGAATTTACGGTAGTAAATAAAGACAAAGAGTTGGTTCCAACTCGAGTGCAGTCACGATGGAGAAAATGTCTAGACTACCGTAAATTGAATGCTGCCACTAGGCCTAATCATTTTCCATTCCTATTTATTGATCAGATGGTGGAGCACTTAGTTGGGCATGTTTACTAATATTGGGTCTGGCTGAAGACGTTAAACTTAGACCTCATGGGAGGCACTCCACAGCTTATCTTTTCTTTTGTTTATTTATTATTTCGCATTTTTATGATTAATGTTTATTTCCAGTATTTTTTGTTTTCCAGTTTTTATTTTTCAGGGACAAAGCGTACTTCAGTTCAAGTTTGGGGGTATGCTATGAGCCATACCAGTCTAGATAGTTCTCCATATCTCAGGTCAGCTCTATCCATATTAGTCACACATTGGGGTCAATGTGTAATTTAAGTTTTGGGGTATGGGAGACACATCACACACTTTGTCCTAATTTGTTGTCTTTTCGTCATAGAGATAAATGCATGCTCATGTTATCGTGAAATTTTAGTTGATCTTAACATTTTCTGTGATGTGATGTCATTGGTGAGCTTAACATTTTGAACACATGATCTGGTGATAAATTTTTAAAATTTAGTTACTTACTTTAGGCATTTTGAGAATTCACATGTTTGATATAATCTAACACGAGCACATTAGCACAAATTATGTGAGGTATGACATGTGATTTTAATGTGTATTTTTCTTTATCTTAACTGAAACTGGATGACTTGTTGGACGAACTCTTGGGCATAGGAAAATATAAAAAAAAAATTATTATCAATAAACTTTTCGCTGAGTAACTGGACCTCTTGCCTCAGTAAGCAGTGAGTGTTCACGTCAAAAGGTGGAATTTTGCTTGGTAATATTAAGGTCGGTTTAATTTCGTAGCCTTTTTTACTCGAGTTAGTAAGTCCTTAGGGGTGTCTTTACACCTAATGCCCTAAAACCACCTGGTTTGGGAGTCATTGACTTAACACTCGCTACATGGGTCAATTAGAAAGCTTAAGGGAACTAAACATAGCCGTGCATTATTAAAAAAAAAAAGAATAAAATAAAAACTATGCCTTTTCGTTCATTTTTGATGGGAAATTCGGTGAATCTTGAGACATGGAGACCTTACACATTAGAGTTACTTGGAAGCTTCATTTTTATATGCTAATCACCTTACACTGATTCAAGCTTGTGATGCCTTATCCTGCCTTTTGTAAGTAATTAGATTTTAACTTTTCTATTCATTGCGAAGATGGGTTTACCTTTTTAAGCTTGCTCATGAATGAATATCATGGTGATGTGTGCTCCTTAAATTTTTGGATACCATGAGTGATGACTTTATCTTTATGTTCTTTGTTTTTCATTGAGTCTTTTATTTTGTTTTGCTAAGGGACTAGCAAAATATAAGTTTGGGGGTATTTGATGAGTCTTAAATATTGCATATTTTAGACCCTTAACTTATATTTGTTATGCTCTTAGTTAGTAGTATTTTACTTTATTTTACGTTTTTCTTGTGTTTTGTGTATTTTTACAGGTTTGTGGAGAAAATGAAGCATTTCAAGAGATTTGAAGCTTTTGGAGACATTGCGCTCGATCGCACGAGATATGCGATCGAGCGCACCTGCCTATGAATGAGCGCAAGGTCAACATCCCACATCGAAATAGTTGTTGTTCAGTGCGTCTGTGATTGAGTGCACAGACATGCGATCGAGTGCACATGCGATCGTGCGCACGAGACATGCGATCGATCGCACCATTCTGCGATCGAACGCATTCGGGCCAGTATCCCACATCGAATCTGAAACCTGAAGTGCTCCGTGACTTCCCCTATATAAACACCATTTGGCTTCATAATTCAATGTACAATTCCTGAGCCACTTTGGTATTTACCGGTGGACGTCCGCCAACATTCTGGTGGATCCCGAAGGCATTGCTACCACGAGGGGAAGCGCCACCCGTCAGCGAGTGGAATTTCTCCCATGTAAAGTTGTTTATTTATTTCTTTATATTCAGTTGTTTTAGTTTAAATGTTTAGCACTTTTTATTATAGTTTTATAGTTATGAGTGGCTAGATTCTTCAGCTAAGGTTGAAGATGAAGCCCCGCCGTTGTTTGGCGTAGTAGTTCAGATTTGCTTGTACAAATCTGACAATTTTTAGTATAAATGTTCTGTCAATTATTTGAGTTAATCTTATAATTGATTGAGTTTAAATTGTCTGTTGAATTTTCTTTGTGTTTCATCTGATGGATACATTGAATGCTTTTCGATTAAATTGGATTCTCTTTGTGATTTGTTAAGAGCGGATACATCGGGTGCTTTTGGTTTAGTTGGGATATTTTTTATTTTTTGTCTTATAGTTGGATTCATTGAATGTTTTGATAGGCTATATTTTTAGAACATGTATGCTTAAACTTCGGTGGGGTGGATTCAGAAACCTTAGTGCTTTTTATTAGTTTTAAAATCAACTTAGTTTAGTTTTAACTTGTTTTCTAAAATATCATTCACAATTCGGAACTAGGTTAAGATAAAGTTAGTTTAGATTAAAAATATATTTTCACAACATAATTCCCTGTGGATTCGACCTCGAACTTGCACACACTATATTGCAAACGACTCGTGCGCTTGCGAGTAAATTAAAACTCACAACAGAGAAGATGATATCTAAGTTCTCTATGGAAGATAGCAAACCAGTGAAGGTTCTCCTTGCTGGTCATTTCAAGTTCTCTAGTGATCAATGTCCAAGATTGAATGAGGAGAAGAAAGAAATGGAAAAGGTCCCCTACTCTAGTGCGGTTGGTTCAGTCATGTTCATGATGGTAAGCACTAGACCTGACATTGCTCATGTAATGAGTGTCCTCAGTAGGTTTATAAGTAATCCTGAAAAGGAGCATTGGCTTGGGATGAAGTGGCTGCTGAGGTACTTGAAGGGAAGCCCAGAAGTGGGGCTGGTTTATGAGAAGAGGGGTAAGTTCATCTGCCTTGAGGGTTATACTGATTTCGGACTATGGAGCAGACCTGGATAAAAGGAGATCGATTACTTCCTACTTCTTTAACTTAAACGGATGTTATGTAAGTTGGAAGGCTCAGTTGCAGTCGGTTGTAGCACTCTCAACAACTGAGGCTGAGTACATAGCGGCTACGGAAGCCATCAAGGAGGCTATGTGGTGCAAAGGGTTGCTAGAAGAGTTGAAGGTACTAGAGGAGCAGGTTGTGGTGTATTTGGATAGCCAAAGTGCATTGTATTTGTGCAAGAATCTAGTGTTCCATGAGAGGACAAAGCACATGGATGTTCGGTACCATTTCATTCGGAAAATGTTACGAAAGGATGCATCCATGTGGACAAGGTAGCCACGGAAGAAAACCCTGCGGATTTAGGTACTAAAGTTCTACCTCTAAGTAAGTTCAATCATTGCCTTGGACTACTTAGGATTGGAGTCGGTTGATATGATGACTCAAGATGAGTTTGGATACTGAGTTCTCTACACAATGGGTTCGGGTTTAAACGCTTGGACAAAGGTAGAGATTGTTAGTATTTTGTCCGAGGTTTAAACAAGAGGGTGGAATAATAAATTCAACAAGGAGTGCACACTAGTGTGTGCTACGGCCCAGCCTTGTTTAGGCTGTGGCATCCAGCAAGGAGGAGTGCTGGAGGAAGGGGCAAGCTGCAGCGCTGCCTCCCCCAGGCCTCAGCGCCCAGAGGGACAGCAAGTGTGCCCTGCTCCAGGCCGCAGCACGCCCTGTTCTAAGCCGCGACACCAGGCACACTGATGCACACATATTTTAGCCTCTTGAATGATTTGTGAGACATGCTCAAAATGCATAGGATCACTAATGATTGATCAAGGTCCATGGTTAATTGGTCATCAAGATCTAAGGGTGGAGAATGACACTCAAGATTGGACAAGAAGTTGGTGCACTATATAAAGGGTCACCTAGCTTCATTGTAAAATAAGAAAAGCTTATGATTGAAAGTGAGATCAATTGTAAGAGTGCAAAGACACTAAACTTAAGAGTGATTCTGTAGAGAGGTTGCTTGTTTAGAAAGAGAGAGACTAGAATAGAAAAGGATTCAAGGGCTTGTAAGGGGAATTTTCTTGGGAAAATTCCAGGGTTAATTCTTATCACTTTTTTTTTTCTTCTTCTTCTTTTGTTCTTCAAGAACCTGTGAGTTCTTGGGAAGGGTGTTGCTGATTGTAAAGAACTCCATTGATAAGATAGTGCAGAGAGCTCGGAGGAGCTCACGGGGACATAGGCATATTGTCGAACCTCGTCAACAAATTTCTTGTGTTCTTTTCTTTCTTGCTTTGATTGGTTGATGTTTCTTTTTCTTTATACAAGTCACTCTAGACTTGGGTGATTGGAAGATCACCTCCTGAGCATCATCTAAGGTGGTTTCCCAACATAACCCAAACTACCTTATGATTTACATGGAACATATATTGAACAAGAACATACAAGGATTAGAATCATAACCTTTAATTTGTTGTGTTACTGATATCCTTTGCGCAATTCTAAGAGCATCACCAAATTCGTTGCGTTACTGAATCCACAACAATCATAAATCTATGTGATCTTTAAAGATAGTCCATAGAGTGCAAATCTCAAATAAAAAATTTCTCTCAATAATTTTGTTCTCTCTTTTGGGAGGAAGAAGAACCAAAATTCTCTAAGAGAAACTATGTAGAAAAATGGGCTAGCAAAAATCTGCACACTAATAAACTATTTATGGTATTAGTGTTATTTATAATTAACCATTAATTACAAACTAAACCCCTGTAGTTATTTCCTAATCACACATTGCCCTTTTTGTGTGTGACGCCTTAGGATCAAACTAATTCGATTGTAGGCCATAACTTTTATGTAATTATAATTGAAACCCTTCCAATTAGTTAGAACTCTTTCTAATTTATTTTGAATCAAAACCCTTTGATTTTCTCATTTATGAGAATTAATTAATTGTGCATTAAATTAATTCTCGAGGCTGCTACAATCATGAGTGACACGCCTAAAAGCATATCATGACTACCCAGATAGTGTGAATTTAGTTGTGAACCTTACATTATCAGTTACTTTGCAATTCAATTCTTCCATCATGCAATGTCTCAATTGAATTAAATATATGTTAAGAGTCTATTAGTGTAGAATCTGAACTCGTGGTACTTCTACTTTTATGATTTTTTTTATTGATTGCATGCCTAATTGTAAATACCACTGCACGTTACACTCAAGCATAAAATACATGTTTTCCTTGCTATAAATTTGAATGAAATCACTCACACAAACTATAGTTTTGGAAAAAAAATTAGTTCTTTGACAAACTAGAAAACTACTGGCATTATGTCTACAAGTGGTTCATTATCTACTAGGGGTTCAACCCCCAAGAATCTTCTTAGTGGTTCTTTTGGGACCAAGAAATATGTACCCAACATCCTTCGAGGGTGTTCTCCTAACATCCAAATGGACCTGGATAGGGATTACTCCAAATACTCCAAAGTTGGCATGGTAAAATTTCCTTTTGGCGCTTTCATTTTTTGGAATTTCAAGTCTTTGTGCATCTGAGATTTTTTTACATGTGTATTAATATGTGTGACATGTTTTTCAAGAACTTCTTAAGATCAAGTCCTATATCGGGCCCAAGAGTGTAATCCATTGGTACGAGAAGCTGAGCCGGGCTGTGAAGGGCAAGATCAGAGTTGTCAGGTTCAATGACTTCATGGATTCTCTAATGACGTGGCAACACATTGCTATAATTTTCTCTGTCCCGGTGGAGAGATGGATAGACACGACGCACATAATTGTGTTTAGGGACTTTGAGATTAGCATGACATTGGCTGACTTCTCGAAAATCACGAGGCTGGCAGTCGGTGGTACTCTTATACCTTTGGACATGAGTATCCACCACAATCAAATAAAGATGTAAGAGTTATTGGGTATCATGACCAATGTGGATGGATTCAGGAAAGTATTAATTTCCTGGTTTCCTACCACCTATATGCCTACTCTAGAGCCGACACCTAAAGGTGAAGAGGTGGGTCCTGATGCTTTTGGCCCCACTGATGACCAGATTTTCTGCACTTTCATTCTTTACCTATGTGGGGCCCTACTGTTTGCAAACCTTTCAGGTTGAAACATGAACCTATATTACCTAACGGCCTCAGAACACATGGAAAAGATCCCCAACTAAGATTGGGGAAGCACTGCACTAGTCGTTCTCTATGGCTACTTGGATGTGATCTTCCATGATCTCAACATGTAGGTTAGAGGGTACTAGTATGCTTTGGGGGTAAAAGTTTTATTTAGTTTTGCTCTTGGTTTCCATTTTTGCTCATTTATTATCCTTATCATGTAAAAGGTATTGACTAGGATTTAAAATTGCAAGTGTGAGCATCTGGGTTCTATGGGGGTTCTTTGATGCCCTTAGGCCTCCTATGGATTCTGAAGACCAATTCAAACACCACTTGCGTTAAAGGACCTTTAGCCCAAAGAACTGTGTTGGCTCACTCCTCGAGTTGCGATGGTCCCTGGACTCCATTACCTATAAGGATGTAAGTAACTTAGACACTTACTATTTTTTAAATTCCTAGTTTGGCTTATATATTGAAAATCACCTTTAAAAATTCCAGGTGGTGACCTTTAAACACCCATGTCTAGAATGATTTGGACCGAACACGAATCAAACCACAAAAGAGAAAACACAAGCAATTGTTATCGAGGTTCAAAAATTTGCCTATGTCCTCGTGAGCTCCTCTGAGCTCTCTGCACTAATCAATATAGTTCTTACAATTATAGCAACACCTCCTCAAGAACCATCTGTTCTTGATGAATGAAAGAAGAGAAAAGAAAGATATAAAAACTAAATGTTTCTCTGGAATTTTAAGCCCTTGAACCCCAATCTTGAATACTCTCTCTCACTAGAAACACCTCTGAAGAATTGAGAGCCTATCTCTCTAAACACCAGCCACTCTTGGAATGAGACTTCTTCTTATGTCTCTTGTGTTTTATGTCTTTGCACTTGCACTCTTGTTATTGCTCCTAGATGACCCTTTATATAGAGCAATAACTTCTTTAACCAATCTTGGAGTCAATCTCAACCCTTAGAACTCAAGAACTAAAGAATTATGGCTTTTTAAGAGGTCTAAGTGAACCTGTGTGTTTTAATCAAGACCCACGCACCAGCTGAAGAATGCTGAAATCAGGTGTCAGGTGTGCCTCGCGCCGCGGCTCAGAACAGGACAAGCTGCGGTGCACAACAGGGCACAATCAGCCACTTGTTGGGGGCCACGGCGCGGCTGGTCTGGGCCGCAGCACACATCAGGAGGAATTTCTTCCTCACTTGCTGGAGGCCACGGCGCACCAAGCTTGAGCCGCGGCTCAGAGGGTTGAAGCTGAAAAGCTTCACCCTTTTAATTCTTAGAAAAAATTCCCAACAAACTCTACCTTTGTCTAAGCAATTAAACCCAAACCCCTTGTGCAGAGAACTCAGGATCCAAACTCAACATGAGTCATCACATCATCCGACTCCAATTCTAAGAAGTCCAAGGCAATGATTGAACTTGCTTAGAGGCAGAACTTTAGTGCCTAAATCTGCAGGATTTTCTTTCGTTGCCACTTTGTCCACATGAATGCTTCATTCCGTAACATTTTTCAAAATGAAATGATATCAAACATCCATATGTTTTGTCCTCTCATGGAACACCGGATTCTTACACAAATGCAACGCACTTTGGCTATCCGAATACACTACCAACTGCTCTTTTAAGACCTTCAACTCTTCCAACAACCCTTTACACCACATAGCCTCCTTAATCGTTTCCGTTGCTGCTATATACTCCGCTTCGGTTGTTGAGAGTGCTGTCGGTCTAGTGCTTACTATCATGAATATGACTGATCCAACTACACTAGAGTAAGGGACCTTTTCCATTTCCTTCTTCTCTGTATCCGATCTAGGACATTGATCGCTGGAGAACTTGAAATGACCAGCAAAAGAAATCTTTGCTGGTTTACTATCTTCCATAGAGAACTTAGATATCGTTTTTTCTATGTAAGAAGTTTGAGAAACCTTCAACCTGTTTCTCTCCCTTTCCTGGATTATATTCATCCCAATGATCTTTTGTGCATGACCAAGATCCTTCATCTCAAACTCCGAACTGAGTTGAGACTTCAACCTTTCTATCATCTCCTTGCTATTACCAACCAACAGCATATCATCAACATAGATGAGGATAATCACCATTTCCTCCACCTTGTGACCTTTGTAGTATAAGCACGAATCATAGCAGCTCTTCATGAAACCCAAGTTAGTTACAAATGAATCGAACCTCTTATTCCATTGCCAAGGTGATTGCTTTAGGCCATAGAGAGATTTTTTTAATTTGCACACCAAATCCCTCTACCTTCCTTCCTCATAGCCTTCGGGTTGCCTCATGTAGATGGTCTCATCAAGCTCTCCATGTAAGAACATTGTCTTCACATCCATTTGCTCAATCTCCCATTTAAATTGGACTACTATAGCTAACACTATCCTTATCGTCTTGTATTTCACAACCGGTGAGAAAATTTCTGTGAAATCTATGCCTTCTCTTTGTGTGAACCCATTCGCCACCATCCTAGCCTTATACCGGAATTTATCCCATGGAGTGTTCCCTTCTTTGATATTGTAAATCCATTCACAATCCACAACTCTCTGTTTTTCTGGTTTTGACACCAATTCTCAAGAGTTGTTCTTCCTCAAAGAAGCATTTCCTCCTCCATAGCTAGCTTCTATATTGACGAATCCTTACATTCCTTGGCATCAATGTAAGTTTCTGGTTCATAGTTGATTATCCCTTCTTCTGAATAAGGAGCTACTACATTAGCATCTGCAAAACCATATCTCAAAGGTGGTCTGATCTGCCTCCTTTCTCGGTCTCTTGTGAGCTTATAATCATTCTGATTTGCTGCATCATCCCCTTCTAGTTCAGCCTCTTCTTGAGTGTCTTGAGTTTGGCCTTCATTAATGGGCTCTACCTGATCCAAACCCTCTTGCTTTCCTTGCTATACCTGAACTGAATTTTCTTTGATGCTATGCTCCACATAAACCAGGCTGGTTTGCTCATTTTCCCCTGCAATGTTAGTTTTCTCCAAATATGGAAATAATAGCTCATTAAAAATGACATCCCTACTTATTATGAGTTTAGTTCCTTTTGGCTCTAAGGACCACAACCTATACCCCTTAACTCCTTCACCATATCCTAGAAACACGCACTTTCTAGACCTTGGGCTAAGTTTATCATCCTTTTGATGTGCAAACGCAACACATCCAAAATTCCTAAGGTTTCTTAACTCAGGGGGTTTTCCACTCCACATCTCCTCGAGAGTCTTAAGATCCAAAGCTCTAGAGGGTGATTTATTAACCAAATACGTAGCAGTAGACATAGCTTCCCCTAAAAACACTTGGGTAAACCGGACCCAATAATCATGCACCTAACCTTGGCCAAAAAGGTCCTATTCATCCTCTCAGCAACTCCATTTTGCTAAGGGGTTTTCACAACCGCTCTATGTCTTAGAATCCCATTTAACTCACAAAATTTGTCAAAATCCTGATTGCAAAATTCTAAGCCATTATCGGTTCTTAAAACCTTAACTACCTTACCCATTTGAGTTTCCAACAACTTTTTTCACACCACAAACTTATTCAAAGCATCTGATTTATCTTTAAACAAATAAACCCAAACCTTTCTAGAATAGTCATCGATCAAAGAAAGAAAGTAAAGATTACCTCCTTGTGTTGGTGTTCTTGTTGGTCCCCAAAGATCGGCATGAATGTAGTTAAGAATACCCTTTGACTTGTGCACTCTGATGTTGAAGCTAACCCGATGTTGCTTCCCAAGAACACAACTCTCACAGAAATCAAGTTTTTCTACTTTGTCACTATCAAGTAAACTATCCTTGTTGAGAACTTGCAGCCCCTTTTCGCTCATATGTCCCAAGCGATTGTACCAAAGAACCGTCTTATCCATCTCAGCCATCAAGCTTGCTACTTGATCCTTGATGTCCGTCTCTCCAATCATCTCATAGACACCATCTTTTATTGTTGCTTTGATAACAACCAAGGCTCCCTTGGTTACCTTAATCTTTCCTCCCTCTGCTTTGTATGTGTACCCCATGGAATCTAGCTGCCCCAATGAGATCAAATTTCTTCTCAAATCTGAAAAATATCTCACATTCCATAGCAGCCTTGTAACTCCATCAAACATCCTCAATTGGATGTCTCCTATGCCCCTCACTTGGCAAGAAGTATCGCTCCCCAAGAAAACCTTTCCTTCATTGGTTTCCTTAAAATTCTTGAACCAATCACGGTGAGGACATATATGATAAGTGCACCCGGAATCCAAGATCCTTTCTCGCTGCTTTGCCTCTCACTCTCATTTGAGCACACAATAAGAACATCATCATCTTGTCGTTCTCCCTTGGCAATCAAAGCCTCTCCATTGTTGGTATAGCCTCTTCCTTTCTCATCCCTTATCATCTTCTTGCAATCTCTCTTGAAATAACCCTCCTTATTGCAGTAGTAGCATCACTTTCCTCCAAACTTCGGTTTAGAATGCAATCTTCCATGGCTTTGACCTCTACCATTTGATTTTTCCCGGTAGTTGCCATAGATGTTGCTGCCATTCCGAGTTGCAGGCCTTCCTCTAACGAACAGACCTTCTCCACTTGATCCTTCCCTCATCTTAGCTTTGAAATCATGAGCTGTTATAGCATTAATCACAATTTCTTTGGTTAGTATATCTCTTCCATATTCAATAGCATTAATCAAGCTTTCAAAACAATCGGGAAGAGAATTCAACAATATAACAGCCAATTGTTCATCCGGGAATGTTATACTACAATTAGTCAAATCTTGAACTAGTTTATTAGACATGTCAAGATTATCTTGCAACTCTTTATTAGGATCCGCTTTAAAAGAAAAGATTCATTTTAGAAGATAGATTTTATTAGGGAGAGTTTTGGTAAGAAACAACTCATCTAGTTTCTTCCAAATAACAATTGGATCTTCTAAATCTCCACATTCCCTTTTCACACTATCCGACATGTGCAGAAAGATGGTGCTATCCATCTTCTTCATCTCATTCCACTGGAGCTCCGTGATACTTGCTGGAAAATCGTCATCTTCTCTAATCGCCAAGTCCACCTTTTGTTGCAACTCGCCTTGATTTTCCGCTTCCAAAGGGCAAAGTCTCATTTTCCATCAAACTTCTCAATAATGAAGTTTGAAGCCATCTTGTAGAAAAAATCCCAAGAATTATGCAGCACCTACAATTGCTTTCCAAACCTCTTCTCTCCAACTTCTAAATTTCAAGAACCCGATCAAATCTTGATCCCAGCACCATTCTTGAATCACCCAAGAAGTTTCCTTTGATTCTTGAAGTCTTTTTCTGATACCGTTGTTCTAGCTCTGATACCACTGTTGAAAATCACCTTTAAGAATCCCAGGTGGTGACCTTCTAACACCCATGTCTAGAATGATTTGGACCGAACATGAATCAAACCACAAAAGAGAAAACACAAGCAATTGTTATCGAGATTCGGTAATTTACCTACGTCCCTGTGAACTCCTCTGAGCTCTCTGCACTAAATCAATGGAGTTTTTACAATTACAGCAACACCTCCTCAAGAACCATTTATTCTTAATGAATGAAAGAAGAAAAAAGAAACAGATGAGAACTAAGTGTTTCCCTAGAATTTTTCCCAAGAGAATTCCAATTACAAAGCCCTTGAACCCCAATCTTGAATACTCTTTCTCACTAGAAACACCTCTGAAGAATTGAGAGTCTATCTCTCTAAACACCAGCCACTCTTAGAATGAGACTTCTTCTTATGTCTCTTGTGTTTTGTGTCTTTGCACTTGCATTCTTGTTATTGCTCCTAGATGACCTTTTATATAGAGCAATAACTTCTTTAACCAATCTTGGAGTAAATCTCAACCCTTAGATCTCAAGAACCAAAGAATCATAGCTCTCTAAGAGGTCTAAGTGAACTTATGCGTTTTAATCAAGACCCATGCACCAGCTGAAGAATGCTGAAATCAGGTGTCAGGTGTGCCTCGCACTGCTACTCAGAATAGAGCAAGCCACAGTGCAGAACAGGGCACAATTAGCCACTTGCTATGGGCTGCGGCGCGGCTGGTCTGGGTTGCGGCACACAGCAGGAGGAATTTCTTCCTCACTTGCTGGAGGCCGCGGCGCACCAAGCTTGAGTTGCGGCTCAGAGGGTTGAAGCTGAAAAGCTTTACCCTTTTAATTCTTAGACAAAATTCCCAACACTATACTTATGACTCGCTAATGAATGGCTTCTTCTTTTCAGGTTAAATTGAACCCATAGGGGAGCAAGGGACGTGGCCCGAGTATGTCCAGTGGTTTTTTGTGATCCTCAAGTGATCCTTGTTTTGTGGCTCGACTTAGAGAGCTTAGTCTTGGGTGAGTGATTGCCCACCAAACCGTCCTGTATAGGGTATAAGTCTTTCACTGCCTTAATCCTTCTTTGCAAGAAGAAGAAGGAAACGAAGATGAGTATGACCATTAAGGGACGTTTGAGGGCCAAACCTATAGGTTAATCCGATTGGTAATTGCATGGAGTCGCCACTTAGTTTTTCAAGTCACTAAAAACATTTATCCATTCATCATGTGTAATCAAGATCCAGGTCTAGGACTTAGGGTACGGGATACAAAGGTCCAAAGAGAACCCCATCAACGCTTAGACCTCAAACGGTCTAGCCTCTACTCTTTCTCTTTAAAAGGGAATTCAGTTATCTTTTTAATATTATAATTGTTCTTTTATTCAATTATCACACACACACAAACAATATGAAGCACACAAGAGCATGATGTGATGATGGCAAAGGCATGGCAAAAAGTAATTGAAATAAAAAATTGACAATAAGATCATATCAGAACAAAGTTGAAGCTTAAAAAGGCATGTGAAGCATTCAAGAATATAAATGAGAGAGATATACATGCTAACTCAATCATATATTGATCATCATACAATTTCAAGAGACATAGAACATCCTACTTCAACATACAAAACATCATACGTGGATCAGAATCAAGTAAAATCATCAAATCGTGCATATTTGAGAAAATAGACATAAAGTTCATTAATTTGATTCATCCATTTAATCATGTTTTTGTTTTTTTTAGAGTTCCAACATGCTTATTAAATTTTTATTGATCACCACACAAAATTCCAAAAGCATTGGACATCATATGAACAAAAAAGAGATGAAACAAATCAAAACCTAAAAGGCACCAAGTAGGGCGCCACTCTAGGGTGGTACCCAAGGTGGGTCGCCACTCCAAGGTGGTACCCAGGGTGAGATTCCACTCTAGAGTGATGCCCAAGGGTCATGTTCCACTCTAGAGCGGTGCCTGACCTGATACGTACAAAAAAATTACCATTTTTCAACTATTTTCATCCCAAAACACTCATGAGCATGTTTCTACACGAAAAAATCAATGGGTTAGTTCACATGTCACATATATAAACTACTTTAAATAAGAAATCATAACAAAAAAATGTTTTGAACATGAAATAGAAGAAAAACATAAACTTACCAAAGCATGTAATAATGAAAAAAAGCTAATTGAAAGAGGGATTCTCACAGTTTCAAACTTACCACTGATCTTAGAAGTATTTTAAGATGTTTTAAAAACTTCTTCGTAGCCTTGTGTAAACATAAAAACTAATTCAAATTTACAAATATGGATTTGATAGAGTCACTAGTGGACTAATATGTCAGATCCATAAAATATTTCCCAAACTGAATATAGGGGAAATATTATAGGTAACAGAAATTCTGGGTTAGGAAAGAAGAATCTGTTTTTGACAGAACTGGAAAATTAGTAAAATCAAATAATTTATGAGCACAATAAAAAGAGTATAAATGAAAGTAACACAAGTGTTTACGTGATTTGGTCTATAAGGCCTAATCCATGGGAGCAGTAGCAAAAATTCTTCACTATAATAAGAAATATTACAATAATTGTATTTCTGAACAACTTTTTTTCTCTTTGTACTTCTATTTCTATTTTTCTCTCTTAAATGTATGAAATGCTTCTGTTTTTTTGCTCTCTATTGATCTGTTTTGAAATGGAAAACATGAACGGCTACTTATAGGGAAATTTAGGTTACTATGCAAGTAATATGCAATTAATGTGTGAAAAAATGGATGTCTACACGTTTTTTATATTAAATACTCACTTGCTTACTTCCTGCCTTCATGCACGTTTTCCTTTATTTATTATTATATTTTTTTACTCTTACTTGCCACCTTCACTTGCACTCCACTTGCACATTTTTATTATTATTTCATTAAATGCTCACTTTATTACTACTATTCATTATTATTCACACATTAATTATTATCTTATTTGTCTTCCTTCTTTCTTCATTTATTATTTTTATTCATGTCTACATTTAAGTCCCTTGCAAAACTGCACAACCATGTGCATTACTTTTTTGATTGGATCTTTCGGATATGTATGTTATCACATTCTTCTGTTGTCATTTTGTACTTAGTAATTTCTTTAACTGCTACCTCAGAGAGAAATTATTAGTGTTTTTGTAAGCATGCAGTATGTATGTTCTTTTTATTTAGCATAATATTCTTTTAAATACACAAAATTGATTGGAACTGTAACTTTGCTTGTTTATGGATTGAGCAAAGTACAGTATCCACTTGTAGAAGCTTCTTGTACTTGAAATGGACCTTCCCATTTAGGAGTGAATTTGTTATTTGTTGATATCCCCCTTCAGATATATTCTGCAGCTCTGAGAACCAGGTCCTCTTTTTTAAAGAATTGTGGTCGAACGAGCTTGTTGTATGCTCTCTTTACTCTTTCTTGATATCCACTAAAAGCAACTCTGGATTTATCTCTTTTTTTTTTCAGAGTATCTGATTCTGTGAATCGTTCAACATCATTTTCTAATTCTGTTGCTGCTTTAATTCCTAGGATTCCTGCTGGTACCACACATTCTTCCCAATAAATTAATGAATATAGTGACACATTTGTGGCAAAATGTTGAGGGACTCTATAAGCCCATATAGCTTGTGGAAGAGCATTATGCCATACCTTAGGTTGATCATGCACGACTCTGCTTAGGATCTTGATAAGTGTTTTGTTTGTTGCCTCTACTTGACCATTCCTTTGAGCGTAGTACGTTATAGATTTGAGATGAGTGATCTGATAAGTGCTCAAGAACTCTTTTACAGTCTTGTTTATGAAAAGCATACCATTATCAGATAAGTTATGTTTGGGAATGCCACAGCGACAGATAACATTTTCTTTTATGAAGTTTAGGACTGCTTCACTTGTAGTTTTCTTGAGTGATATAACTTCAACCCATTTGGAGAAATGTTCTGTAGAAACTAGAATCCAAACATGACCTTAGACTTGCAGTGAAATTGGCCCAATCATATCCATAGCCCATGTATGAAAAAGCTATGGAGTGCTTAAATCATGCAAATCTACAGGAGGTTTGTGCAACATATTTCTATATTGTTGACACACATCACATTTACGTACAAATTCCTTTGTGTTTTCAAGTATTTTTTTCCAATAATAGCCAACTTCTAACAATTTATCGTAAAGCTTTGCTCATTCTTTATAACCACAACAAACTCTAACGTGCAACTCATACAATAGTGCTCCTTAATCATGTTCTCCAATGCATTTAAGCATTTTTCCAGAGAAACTTTTTCTGTAGAGTACTCATTCATCATTGCATATCTTTCAATCTTTTGTTTCAACACGATTTTATCCTTAGGACAGGTGGCATAAATTCCATCTTTTGATAAATCTTCATAAGGTCTGCACCAATCTTCTACTACTTCCAAGAAATTAGATTATGTTGTATCTGGAACTTGTGCACATCCTAAGAAATTGAGTTCTACTTCCTCGGCCTCCTTTTTCATGGTTAGCCAGTACAAACCATACCGTTGCAATACAACTTTGGGCCATATAGTCTATATCCAGCTTCATGAATTTTATTCATCTTTCTTTTGTCTTTTTCAAGACTCACTTATTTGGCCAACGTTCCTTTAAAGGCTTTATGATATATTATTCCATCAATGACCATGAAATATTTTAAGGTGCATAATTCTTGTACTTAATCAAGAATGTTTTCAAGGTTGGCTCTTAGATCTCTCATCCAATCTCTATTTTCCATAGTTTCATATGTGATATATTGGATGCATGATGTTTTTAAACAAGAAAAAAGGTTATTTTTTATCAACACCTTCGTTGCAATGTCACCATGTTGGGTAAGAGATGAGGGTGCCGCCAATGCATCTGCATATATGTTCTAACTTCTGGGTACATGACCAAAACGAACTTTTGCAAAATTACTAAGAGCTTTTCGAGCTAGCTCCCTGTAACTTGCTAAAACCGTTTCCTTCACTGTATATCCCCCATGTACTTATTTCAGAATAAAAGTCTGATCTCCTTTGATGCATACATCTCTGATTCCATACTCTTGAGCCATCAGAAACCCAGTAATCAAAGTTTCATATTCTGCCTCATTATTGGTGTAGGGGAAATTTAAAGTGCAGGCTTTTGTGATTGTATCTGCTTTAGGCGAGATGAGAATAATACTTGCTCCTCCACCTTTTTTTAAACTTACCCCATCAAAGAACAATGTATATTCTCCATCGCAAAGTTGAAAGTCTGTGATCCAAGCTTCATCTATTGGAAATTCTTCATTGATAGGTTCATACTGCTTTAATGGAAATTGAGCTAACAAATCTACCAAAGCTTCACTCTTTTTTTTTATGCCAATCTACATTTTTACTTCAATATGAACTCATTGAGAAGAATCATCGACCTGGTTACTCTTTTGCTCAGGATAGATCTGGATAACAAAAATCATAATGGATTGGATCTTGTATACAGATGCACCCTATAGCTCTTCATGTAGTGCTTGAACTTCTGTGTTGCATATACCAAAGCTAGACAATGTTTTTCATGTACTGAGTAGTGTATTTCTGGTCCCCTAATCATCATGCTCAAATAGTAAATGGGCTTCTCAACACCATCAACTTCCTAAGCTAGCAAAATGCCTATTGATCTGTCTACTGAAGTTAGATACAAAAGCAAAGGCTTTTCGGGAACATGTGCTACCGTTGTATTGGTTGATGACAACACTTACTTGATTTGCTCAAAGGATTATTATTGTTTAGCTTCCATATGAAAGGGACACCTTTCTTTAATAGATAGGAATAATTCAGATAGCGCAAGAACAAATCTTCTGATGTAAGAAATAGAGCCTATAAATTATTTGAGTTGCTTGATGTTGGTAGAAGGATTCATTTCTTTAATAGCCTTGACCTTGTTTAGATCAAGATCGATTCCTATTTTGTGCACAATAAATCTAAAAATTTTGCTTGCTTCTACACCAAATGCATATTTTAGTAGATTGAGCTTCATTATGAAGGTTTTGTATTTATCGAAAATCTTTCAAAGATGCTTAAGATGATTTTCACTTTTTATGGATTTAGAAAAAAGATCATTAACATAGGCCTCCACCTCATTATGGATCAACTCATCGAATATCATCGTTATTGCCCTTTGGAATGTGGCTCTAGCATTTTTTAGTCCAAATGGCATAACTATGTAGCAATAGTTACCAAATGGAATTCGAAAAGCTATTTTTCTTGCGTCTCCTGGAGCCATTGCTATTTGATGATAGCCACTAAATACATCCATGAAAAAAAAACACTTCATGCCCTATAGATGCGTCAATTAGGGTATTAATGTTGGGAAATGGGAAGTCATCTTTTGGCGTAGCTTTGTTGAGTGGACAAAAGTCTTGACATACTCGAGTTTCTCTATTCTTATTTGGTACAAAGACTGGATTCACTAGCCATATAGGGTACTGCACCTCCTTTATCTTCTTGATCTTTAGCAATTTGTCTATCTCCATTTTGATAATTGTTTCTTGCGTATGAGAAACTGGCCTTTGTGATTGCTTGACTGGTTTCCTTTTAAGATCCAGTTTCAAGTGATGTGCAACCAGAGCAAGATCAACGCCAGGCATTTCTTCATGTTTCTAGGCAAAGACATCAACGTACTCCTTCAAAAGTGAAATCTGCCCACGTTTTTGTGATGACTTAAATGCTTTTGAAATGAATGTTGGCCTCTCTTCTTCTTCATCTTCAGCCAGGTTGATACGTTCAAGCTCATCAATTACTTTCTTGTTTATTTTTTGTTGTTCTTCTTATCTACAAGTACATCATCTTCACAAGTGAATTCTTGCTTTGCTATGATCATTTGATACTCAAGATCAACATATTTGGGTTCTCGTGATCCCCCTTCTCTTCATAAATAGTAGCAGATTCGACCGTCAGCCAAGACAACCTTAGGAATCCCTCCAACAATTTTTCTAGCTTTCTCTATCTTTTTTTTCTCTTCTTTTCTATCTTCTTTTCATTGCTCAGGTTCTCCCACGTATGTAGCGCTAAACTTATTTGGAATTCAAGAGATGCAACACCTTCTTCTAGGAAATCATCATAGAACTATACTTCCAAAAAAATACACTTCTTGGACTTCAAAAAGAGCTTGAGAGGCATGGATGGTCACTTTTTTGCCTCCACACCAAGCTTTTAAGCATTAGTGGTATATAAAAGGAACAACTTGATGGGCATGATACCAAGGCCTCCCCAAGACAATATGGTAAGATGTTACTGCATTTACAATATGGAATTTTACCATGTTGCGCAATAGACCTACAACAGTATCCATCATTACAAAGTCGAGAGTCTGTATCTCCTCGCCATAAAAAACTTTAACCAGAATAAGCCGATTGATGCCCTGTCTTTTTGGTATATTGACTGCTATTAGTGTGCTTAATGGGATTATGTTGACATATGATCCCCTATCAACTAATCTACGCTTCATCTTCAATCCATTTAACGTTACCTCCAGATATAGTGGCCTATTATGACTTTCGTCCAACACTAATTTATCTTTTAGGGTAAAAACAAAACTTCTTTCTCCTAATTTTGCCACTCTTCTTGTTCTGCTTACACTCATATTGCATTCCCCTTAGTGCTTTTGAGCAATATATAGTAGCATGAATATAGCCTCTCTTCTTATACAACTTTCTCCTACGCCAATATTATTAAAGAAATTGGTGAAGCATCGCGTATTGGCTAAGGATTCGGCTAGCCTTCTGTCTTCATATTCTTCTATTACTTCCTCTATAATAGGGCCATTGTAGTACTTGTATGTACTCTGGGATTGATTGGTGATGCCAATGACTTCGTTAACTTATGGATAGAGGTGTTGTTACTCCCATTCGTCTTCTATATGCGTGATCATCCTGGCTTGTGCTCTCCCTTATGGCTTTGAGAGAATTAGTTCTCCCCTCTTCATTTTCCTGTCGAAGATCCTCTTAAGGCTGAAACACTCATATGTATGGTATGAAGCAGATCGATGATACAGGAAAAACTTGGGGCCATTGATTTCAGTCGAAGTAGGTTACCTCTATTGTAGTGGTAGCTTGATTTGATCATTGTTGATCCAATCCTTCATGATATCTACCACTTTATCCTTGAAGCAAGAGAAAGGTGGGGCTTCCTCAAAATTTCTTATGTGATAAAGTTCTCTCCTTATCCTCTTGTCATCATACCTTCGTTCTTTAGTTACTTCTACTATGTGTGTATTTTGACTCCTCTTCATGCTCAAAAATTTGGTAACAGAAACACTAGTTCTCCTAGATTTCTCTTGCAAAGAGCTAAAAAAGTTTATATCAGGATTCTCCAAAAAATAAAAAGTTTCACCATAATATCCTCGCTGGTTTTCCCTTGACATTCAAGAGTTTTTCTCTTGAATCTTTCGATATAACTATCCAGGTTTTCTAAAGGACTTTGACGCTCTTATGCTAAATCGATTAGAATAAATCGGCGTGGGATGGTGTAAAAATTTTGCAAGAATTGTTTTACAAATACAAGATAGTTTTCTACGCTTTCGGGTTCAAGCCTTGCATACTATGCATATGCTTTATCACTAAGGCTTTTTGTAAAATTCCTACATCAACAAATCTTGATCTTTTTTCCCAAGCTCCTATAGCATATAAAAACCTCTTAATATGCTCTTTCGTGTCTCTTACATTGCCATTTTTTTCTCAAATTTTGGCATTACATAGCCTTGAGGATTTGTTTTCTTCATCACCGACATGGGATAGGGCAGTATGAAACTAAAATCATCCATTGTAGAGGCGGATTGCTTTGTAACTTTTTTTTTATAATAGACTCAAGGTTTCCTTGAGTCATGAAAGTTGGTAATGGAGTATAGGAAGAACTAGGCCTTCTTTCATATCTGGTTGCAAGAACAACAGCTCGATGAACTACAAGTATGTCATAGTTTAAATTTCTTTCATTATTCCTTCTTCAAATGCCTTTTTTAGTGCTTGCAAAATGAAGTGTTTACAGTTGCCCCTCTTTGACGACGCATACGCAAGTATGTATGTGGCGTTCAAAGACATAAAGATAAGTAATTTCACCAATTAATTCATGAGGATCATGCAATCATGCAAGCATGGAATCACACAAAACATGAGCATGCATATGGTCGCACTCAAGCACTTAAGCTGTCTATACACCCTAAAAGGGGTCAGACCTGACGTAGTTCAAATAAACATGGGGCAAAAGCAATTTTCTAAATTGAGATGAAACCTTGTTTTGTATTTATTTATTGAAAATATATTGCGTACCTGATTGGATGATTCACACTTGTAAAGTTGATTGAAGAGACTTCAAAGCATTCGTACGAATGCACGTGTTTTTTCATGATAAAAAATGCAAGATGTTCTCGATTTCATTTCACTAGGGATTTTCTAAATTTAAATGACTATTTAAAGCTTAACTTAGATGGTCGTTAAATTTCCCATGAACAAGGAGAATTTGGTTTTAAGTGAACACTTGATATTTCATGAACATGGAATTCTTAATCCAAGTGAAAGTCTAATTTCATGCTTACAAAAAATACAATTTAGGCAAACACCTAATTTCCCATGCCTATGCAAAATTTTAAATTTTTTAAATTTTCATGATTATATAATTGGGATGAATACCTATTGTTCCATGACTACAATAAATTCAATTTCTCAAATTTTTGTGATTAAAAATATTAATTTGGATGATTATTTGATTTTCCATGATTACATAAAATTTAGCTTCTCAATTTTTCATGATTACAAAAAAAAAAAAATAGTTTTGGATGAATATGTAGTTTTCCATTATTACGAAAAATTTAATCTTTATTTTTCTTATGACTAGGAAAAGAGTTCATCCTTTAATTTCCTCATTACGAAGAAAAGGTTCAATTTAGGTAATATTCAATTTTCCATGATTATAGAAAATTTAAAATTTCAATCATCTTAGAACTAAGAAAAGGTTTCATTCTTTAATTTCCTCATGACTAAGGAAAGGTTAAATCTTCAATTTCCTCATGTCTAAGGAAATGTTCATTTTTCAATTTCCTTATTACTAAAGAAAGTTTCAATTTTTCTCAGGACTAAGAAAATTTTAGTTCTTCAATTTCCTCATAACTAATGAAATGTTCAATTTTTCTCATGAGCAAGAAAATTTTAGTTCTTCAATTTCTTCATGACTAAGGAAAGGTTTATTTTTTCTCATGACTAAGAAAAATTTAATTCTTCAATTTCTTCCTGACTAAGGAAATATTCAATTTTCTTATGACTAAAAAAATTTAATTCTTCAATTTCCTCATGACTAAGGATAGGTTCAATTTTTCTCATGACTAAGAAAAGTTTAATTTAGGTGAATACTTAATTTCATGCATATTGAATTTTTCTTTGAATGATCTTTCAATTTGTGGATGAGTTTCCATGAGTTTCCATGAGTTTAATTTTCATTGGAAAAATTTTCCAATCAAAAGATGCATTTTTATGCATTGTAGAGATTTTTGGACACGGTAGTGATAAGTCTTTGCAAGGAGAGCAATTTTGCAAAAGTGAATAATGATAAGGAGTGGTCTTTTTAAAAGATAACCAGTCTTATGAAACCCGTTTTTCTTTTCTCCACAACTTGGTTTCCACACCATTTCTTCATCAAATCACTTCATTCCTTTTGCAACTTTTTGCTTAGAAAATCATTTTCATCACACTTGCCACTAATGGGAACAAGATCGAGGGGAATTACCAAAGATACTCAAGTTATGGAATCAAAAAGTTTACACCCAAGGAGAGAGAAAACTCCAAAGATCTTTTGGTGGACATGGAATGCACCTAAATGCTTCCCATTCTAAGGTGTTTTCACTTTCTTTAACTCCACTTTGGTTGCTTATAATTTTTTGGTTGCAAGTTCTTATAAATTTTTCATGAATGTGGACACTTTAAAATTGCACCCCAAGTGTTTGACGAAATTTTTTTGATGTTTAATTCATGTTACACTTGCATTTCATGTTTGGGATGATTTTGGCATTCTTCGTGATGGGAAGTGGGTGAAATGGATGAATTTTGGAGTCAAAATTTGGGGGAAGACAAATACAGCCTCGAGCACCACTCTAGACTAGTGCACGAGTCTGGGTGCCACTCTAAAGTAGCGCGTGGCCTCTAGGTACCAGCATAGACTGGTACTCAGGAACTTTTGGGGTACTTATTGCATTTTCTTGCACTTTTCATGGATTTTTTAGTTTATGAACATATAATAAACATAAATTATGCTCATGCTTGTAGGATTACCTATGCACTAGAGGATATTTAGGCTCACCAAGTGCTTGGTATAGAACACTTTATACTGATGTCAACAAGTACATTGATGCTTCTGGCTTCATGAATCTCATTGAGGTTTTGAGTATACCATATTCTTCACATCTTCTCATTCGATTCTTGATGAAAATATGGTGCGATACTTGCCACACATTTCATGTAGGGTCTAAAGAGGTGACAATCATGCAATTAGATTTTGTTGCGATCATGGGAGTTAAAGTAACTTGTAAATCATTAAGGTAAGACACATAACTTTACAAAGACAAGGAGAAGCTTCTCAAATTGGTTGGTGAACCCTTGGCTTCGCATGGAAAGCCATCAATGAGTTGCAAGGACTTAAGGGTTTATTATAAGAGAGATCTTGTGGATGATGAGGATGCTTAGCAGATTGCTAGGGTGTATTTGTTTCACTTTTTGGGATGCTCATTGTTCGCAAATGCCAGGAACAAGGTTCATTTGTTTTACTTGCCTAACTAAGGATTTTTCTAAGGTGGCTAGTTACAATTAGTTTTCCAGCTCTTAGGATTTTGTACTTAGGTGCAAATTTGGGGTCTAGGAAGCTTGTTGAGATTCAGTCTTGTCTTTAAAGATTTTGGCCAATATGGGAGGTACACTCTCACACCTTGTCTTTTACTTTAATTTGTCATTTTGTTCATTCCTAGTTTGTACTGAAATGCACTCCCTTTTTATCCTTTTCTCAAGCATAGGCCCTTAAATATTTTAGTAACATGGATATTACTCCTACTATGGGGATAGATGAACTTCCTCAATTAGCTTGTTATGCTACTCACAAGTGGGGTCGAGACTTATCTGCTTGGCTTAGGAAGGTTGCTGAGATAACACTTGATATGGTATTTTTCTAAGTATTTTCATTTCAATTCCTTGTACTTTGGTCATTCCTTACAACTTAGAACTATCTTTCTTTTCAGATCTATACCAGACTTTGGGGTCCTCAAAAGTAGTGGTTTGAGGTAATGAACGATAGTCTACTTGTTTCTAAGAAGTGGATCCTCTTGGAGTCACCTTTGGGACGTGCTTGGTACCTTGGCGAGTGAATGTTAATTCAAAGTGGGGGATATACTCATCCTAGATTGCTTTTGCCTCATCCTTTGTCCACACTTGGAGATCATCCCCTTACTACAAAGAAGTTTAAGAAGAGATGATGTAGATTTGACATGACTATGTTCTTTGATGATTCATGCATCTTATATGAGGATTTTGCTTCTGCTTCACTCATGCCACCTACTGAGATGGTGATTCTTGTTACTTTTGACTTCACAAATCATTCCATTTTTATACTAGATTCTCATTGTCTTTACTTGATTTTAGGTCCATACCTTCTCACCTAGTCAATAGCCTAGTAGAGTTTCGTGTGAGCCTAGCCATACCTCTCCTGATGCAAATTCCACTACAAGACATACTGCTAGTTCTGTTTCTCTTTCATGGGATGCAGAGTACATTGGCTAGGAGACTGATTCATTCACAAGGATTACACTTTGCAATGCTAGTTTTCTTGGCGCTAGCAAATGTGCCTTTGGAGTCACTGCCGTAAAGTTTTTAGGTTTTATGGTAACACAATTGGGGATTGAAGCTAATCTTGAGAAGATAAAGGCGAACATGGACATGACCCCTCCTCAGAACATTAAAGGAGTATATAGGTTGACTGGGCGAATAGTAGCACTTAGCGGTTTCATGTCTAAGTCTGCTGAAAGTGCCTACTTTTTTTTAAATCCATTAGAAAAGCTAAGGATTTCGCTTGGAGTGAGGACAGTCAAAAAGAATTCGAGGAACTAAAGGAATACTTGAGCTCACCACCACTCTTGACTAAACCCATCGCGGGGGAGGAGCTCTTCCTCTACATTTCAGCAGGCCAGGATGTAGTAGCCTCTGTCTTGATTTGAAAAGATGTTGGGGTTCAAAAACCCATATACTACATCAGCCGAGTCTTACACAACTCTGAGGTATGGTACCTCTTAGTCACAAAAGTGGCATACAATCTCTTAATCACAGCTTGGAAACTTTGACCATATTTCCAAGCTCACACAGTTGTCCTCCTCACCAATTAACCTCTTAGGCAAGTTCTCTACAAGCCAGATATCTCTAGCAGGTTAGTCAAATGGTTAATTGAACTTGGAGAATTTGATATCCGATACAAACCTCAGACAACCATCAAAGCATAGGCCCTAATAGATTTTATAGCAGAAACAACATTCCCCAGCGTCCCAGCTAAAATACAGGCGCCTAAAGAAACTAAGCAAATGCCAAGCTGGACATTGTATATGAACAAGTCCTCTAACACCACCAGTTGTAGAGCCAGTCTTAACCTCAGTAGCCTTAAAAGGTTTACGGCTGAATATACCCTGAAGTTCAGATTCAAAGCCTCGAATAACAAGGCTGAGTATAAGGCACTACTCACTTGAATGAAACTTGGCAAAACATTAGCCACCAAGGCTTTAGAAGCCTACAGTGACTCAGAGTTAGTAGTGAACCTGATATGACCCATGCCAAGAACTAAGAAATTGATGGATCAAAAAGACTTCCAAGATCGTCTAGAAGCAGATTTATGTGAGACCGCGACCCATTGCTTATATTGAAGCAAGAACCTTGGTATAATGAAGATGCCACAATCAATTATGGAAGGATTGATTGATAAGTCGAAGATGAACACCATGGAAACTCCGATAAGTTCAGAAGTTCTAAAAGAACCAAAGAGAAATTTCTCTCCAAAAGTATGAATCAAATCTGAATTGTTTTATTCCAAAAAGCCAATGGCTATTTAAATACATGAGAATTCGTAACCAATTAGAAAAAGGGAAACTAAGAAATAGGAAATAAACCTAAATAGAATTCTTGTAGGAATAGGAAACTACGAAATAGTAAATAAAATAGGGTTTCAGTTGGGCTTATTTAGAAGGTAAATTAATGACATAGGTATGTCCAACCTAACATGGGCCTGCCCAACAAAAATCACATAATCTCTTGTCAACTAAGCAAGGTGCAAGTTCCATGCCTAAAGTGCAAGTTCCATGCCTAAAGTGCAAGAAGATTCGGATGCAATAACCTAATGGGTTTAGGCCTATCATAACAGGCCCAAACAATATCCTTTTTGAGACTTTCTTAGATCAAAATTGAAGTTCAAGACGTCATCTTTCCAACCCAACAAGTTTCAGCCCATTTGGAGATGCGTACAAGAAGATATGACCATTTTAAGTCTAGTCGTTGGGTCCTCCCGAAATTCCAAGGTGGAAATTCCCTTTTAGCTCAAGCCCTTGTAACTGATCCAATTGGAACTTGAATAGGAAGATGCCATTTGTTAGCCATGTCCTCATCATTCTCCTCCTCTTGAAAAGGATTTGTCTTCAAATCATCACCTACATCAAAAGGTCTTAAATCAGAAACATTGAAAGTGGTACTAACATTGTACTCACCTGGCAAACCTAATTTGTATGCCTTGCGCTCAAGGACATAAAACAGGCCATCTCCTTTAGGAAGTAACTTTGAATGCATTTATGCTAGAAATCTTTCTTTCCTCATGTGTAACCAAACCCAATATCTGGGTTGAAAAATCAGTTGTTGGTGACCTTTGATCAATTGGAATGCCTTTTCTTGCTCGTCTCCCCATTTGAATCCAACATTCTTCTTGATGACTTTGGTAAGTGGTGCGGTAATACTGCTAAAGTCTTTCATGAACCTCCTGTAAAAACTAGCAAGTCCATGAAAACTACGAACTTGACCTACACTCGTGGGACCTGGCCATTCTTTAATCGCACGGATCTTCCTTTCATCAACCTGTATTCCTTGTGCACTCACAACAAAACCAAGAAACACAAGCTTATCGGTGCAAAAAGTGCACTTCTTCAAGTTAGCAAACAACTTCTCTTTTCTAAGCACATCCAAAATTGATTTTAAATGCACAACATGATCATCTAAGTTTGTGCTATAAATGAGATTATCATCAAAATAAACAACAATTAATCTACCTATAGAAGCTTGCAAAACATGGTTCATTAATCTCATGAAGGTACTGGGTGCATTTGTTAGTCCAAATGGCATAACTAACCACTCATATAAACCATATTTCGTTTTAAAAGCAGTTTTCCATTCATCACCCTCTTTCATTCTTATTTGATGATATCCACTTTTTAAATCAATTTTAGAGAATACATATACACCATGCAGTTCATCTAGCATATCATCTAAACGAGGAATAGGATGTCGATACTTTACCATTATATTGTTCACTACTCGGCAATCAACGCACATTCTCCACGTCCCATCCTTTTTAACAACCAAAATCACCGGAATAGCGCACTAGCTCATGCTTTCTCTTACATACCCCGTTTCCATCAATACACTAACTTGCCTTTGTAGCTCTTTTGTCTCCTTGGGTTTGCTTCGATAGGCTAGTCGGTTTGGAATTGTAGCACCGGGCATAAAATCAATTTGATGTTCAATTCCTCGAATAGGAGGTAAGCCATGTGGAATCTCCTCGGGAAAGATATCATCAAACACCTGTAAAAGAGAAACAATAAAACTAGGCAAAGATGAGTCAAATTGGATAGTGTTTAACGCCTCTTTGTACAAAAGTGCAATCATTGGCTGATTTAAAATCATTGCTCTTTTTATTTCACTCGTTCTTGTATAGAAATTTGTTTTTCTCTCAATGGCCGAATTAGCTCTATTATTTTCTCTCTCAATTTTTTCGGACTCTCTCATTTTCTCTTTCTGATTTTTATTCGTTCTCTTTTTGTCACTCTTTTTTTATAACCTCACTTGATCTTCATAAACCTGCTTTGGTGTCAAGGAACTAGAGTGATTGTTCTTTGATTTCTTACAAACGAATATTTTTTGGTGAAGCCATCATGCTTAACACACTGATCGAATTTCCATGGCCGACCTAGTAACAAGTGTCTAGCTTTCATCAGAACTACATCACACAAAACTTCATCTTCATATTTTCCAATACGGAAGGAAACTAACACCTGTTTGTTCACCCTCACTTCACCACTATCATTGAGCCATTGCAACTTATAAGGCCGAGGATGTTTAATTGTTGGCAGCCCTAATTTCTCAACCATTGTAGTGCTAGCAACATTAGTACAACTACCTCCATCAATAATCACACTACATACCTTGTTTTGCATGAGGCATCTAGTATGAAAGATGTTTTCTCGCTGTACTTCGTCATCTTCTTTGATTTGCACACTTAGAGCTCTCCTTGCAACCAACAATTCTCCTTGGGTAGCGTATTCCTCATCACTTGTATCCTCCAATGGTGGCATAGATTCGGTATCTTCTTCGACCTCAGTTTTAATTTCACCATTATCTCATAATACCATAACTCTTTTGTTCGGACATTGGCTTGCTATGTGACCCCTGCCTTGGCATTTAAAACACTTAATATCACGATTTCTAGTGGTGGAAGAGTCAGTTTTACCTTGATTTCCATGGCTGGTACATTCTTGCTTTTGCTCAGTTTTGGGCTTGGCCATGGCTTGCTTCACAAAATTTGGCCTCCAAGATGAACTCGAGTTAGGGTTTTGTCATGTATTGTTGCCCCTCCTCTTGAGTTGGTTCTCAATTTTGATAGCCATGTGCACCATATCTTCCAACTCCATATAATGATGCAACTCCACCGAATTAGCAATTTTCAGGTTCAAACCAGCCAAGAACTTAGCCATAGTAGCCTCTTGATCCTCCTCTATATTTGCTCGGATCATAGCTACTTCCATCTCTTTATAATAATCCCCCACACTCCGACTACCTTATGTAAGACTTTGCAATTTTTGGTACAACTCACGGTAGTAATGGCTTAGAACAAACCGTTTCCTCATCACGGTTTTCATCTCCTCCCAAATCTCTATTGGAAACTTTCTATCTCTCCTCCTGTTTAATACTAGTTGATCCCACCAAACAATCACATAGTCAAAAAATTCAATGGCCGCGAGTTTAACCTTTTTAAGCTTGGAATAATTATGACAATCAAATACTAATTCTATCTTCTTCTCCCACTCAAGGTAAACTTCAGGATTGTTTTTGCCTTGAAACGATGGAATCTTCATCTTAATACTACCCAAGTTATTATCTTCCCGATTCCTAGCTTCTCTACCTCGACCACCAAATCTCCTATGGCTAACAACTGATTCCCGATCATCTTCTTCATCAAATCCATTCCCATAATACTCTTCATCTTCAAATCTCTCTTCCCTAGGTTGAACTCTCTCCCTCCTACACACATTATGAGCGTTTTGTTGCTGCCCCACACATGCATTCTCTACCTGATCTATCCGCTTATGAACCTGTTCCATCTCCGTTCTCAATACTCTTCTCATCTCACCCATTAAAGCCTCCATGAGCAACTTCGGATCACCCTCTCCCGACATATCTCCGGAATTAATTTTGTTCTTGTTGTCTGACATGTTTGCTGCAAAAACAACATTAGAAAAAAAAAGAACAAAAAGACCTCACACACTCCCTCATGTGTTTTACTCAAAGAATAAGTCACTCAATTTCACTATTGTTTTCACACAAAAATCCGATTGACTTTTCCTCTCTTATGTGCTCACCACTTTTGCCTTTTTCCACTCGTAATAATCCTCTATAGGTTCTTATCAAACTAACCGAACAAGTATCAAAGTTTCCAACAACAATTCACCAATAACTCACAAAGAAATTCGGATTTAAAGGCTAGAATACAAGGAAACAAAGATGAGAAATTGAAACAAGAATTGAAAGGATTGAATCTAAATATTACGCACTTCTTTTTTTCACGATTTTTTTTCCTAAACTAGAAAGTTGTTCTTCTTCTTTTTTTCAATTTTGTTTTTTTTCACGTTTTTTTTTATGAATTAAAACAAAAGATAAGCAAACCTGCAACTAGAAGGCTCTAATACCAACTGATATGACCCACGCCAAGAACTGAGAAATTGATGGATCAAGAAGACTTCCAAGATCGTCTAGAAGCAGATTTATGTGAGACCACGACCCATTGCTTATATTGAAGCAAGAACCTTGGTATAATGAAGACTGAGACCGTGACCCGTTGCTTATATTGAAGTAAGAACCTTGGTATAATGAAGATGCCACAATCAATTATGGAAGGATTGATTGATAAGTCGAAGATGAGCGCCATAGAAACTCCGATAAGTTCAGAAGTTCTTAAAGAACTAAAGAGAAATTTCTCTCCAAAAGTATGAATCAAATCTGAATTGTTTTATTCCAAAAAGCCAATGGCTATTTAAAAACATGAGAATTCGTAACCGGTTAGAAAAACGAAAACTAAGAAATAGGAAATAAACCTAAATAGAATTCTGGTAGGAATAGGAAACTATGAAATAGGAAATAAAAATAGGGCTTCGGTTAGGCTTATTAGAAGGTAAATTAATGACATGTGTATGTCCAACCTAACATGGGCCTGCCCAACAAAAATCACATAATCTCTTGTGAACTAAGCAAGGTGCAAGGTCCAAGCCCAAAGTGGAAGAAGATTCGGATGCAATAGCCTACTGGGTTTAGGCCCATCATAACAGGCCCAAACAATATCCTTTTTGAGACTTCCTTAGGTCCAAATTGAAGTTCAACGTCATCTTTCCGACCCAACAAGTTTCAGCTCATTTAGAGATGCATGCAAGAAGATATGATCATTTTAAGTCTGGTCGTTCGGTCCTCCTGAAATTCCAAGGTGGAAATTCTCTTTTAGCTCGAGCCCTTGTAACTGGTTCAATTAGAACTTGAATAGGAAGATGTCATTTGTTAGCCGTGTCCTCATCAGAACCAGATGACCAAAAAATAAAAGGCCAGAGGTTTAAAGATCGCATCGTATCTTGAAAAATCTCGCGAGCTCGCAGAAACTTCCAAGAAATTTCAAATAACCCAAGTACCACGGGCAGAAATTGCGAAGATAGATTCCTTGGCTCAACTTTCCTTCTCTAAGCACACTGATTTTACCCAAGCAGCCTATCTTTAAGCTTTCTCCACTCCGAGCATTGATGAAGTATCAGTTATGACACTCGCCGAAGAACCATTGATGCAGACTACGCTCTTAGAGAGGTTCACCAAGGGATCTGTGGCAATCATCTTGGAGGTCGAGCATTAGCCTTCAAAATACTCCGCCACGACTACTATTGGTCACAGATGAGTCGCGACGCAGCTGAGATGGTCAAAAAGTGCAAGACCTGTCAAGAACACATCTCTATACCCTAGCGACCAGCTAATCCCCTAACATCGATTACTAGTTCACTTGCCTTCTCTATGTGGGGAATAGACATTCTCGGCCCCTTCTTAGAAGCACTAGGAGAAAAGAAACATTTGATGGTAGCTATCAACTACTTTACTAAGTGGATAGAGGCTGAACCTTTCGCTAGTATCTCCGATTACCAGACCCAAGGGTTCGGTTGGAAGTCTATTATTTGTCGATTTGGTATACCTAGGATACTGGTCACTGACAACAGTACACAGTTCGACAACGCTTGGTTTAAGTTCTTCTACCATGACCTCTAGATTGAACAGAGGTTTTCCTCGGTAGGTTACCCTTACGCTAACGGGCAGGCCGAGGTAACCAACATAACCCTCCTATAGAGCATCAAGAAGAGGCTCGATAATACTGACCAACAATGGGTTAATCATCACCCAAAAATCTTTTGGGCCTACAAAGCTATCACATAAACTCCCACGGGGGAGACTCCATTTTTCCTAACTTATGGATCGGAAGCTGTCATTCCCCTCGAAATAGGGATGCCATCACTACGAGTGCAAAGCTTCGATGAGGCCAACAATGAGGAGGCCCTCATGATGAATGCTAATCTGATTGATGAAGCCAGGGATAAAGCTCAGATCAAACTCATCGCCTACCACCAAAGGGTGTTAGGGTATTACAATTCCCGAGTTTGAGAGATAACCTTTAGACTACATGACCTGGTACTCCAAAAAAAACAAAGTATCTCATCCTCAGAAGACAAGAAAAGCCCTTTTAAACTAGAAAGGACCCTACCGTATCAAAAGGGCTTGCTGAGCAGACGCATTTGAACTTGAAGACTTGGATGGCAAGCCAATACCACAGACTTGGAATGCCAAAAATCTCTGCAAGTTCAACAAATAATGTCTCTTCCACCCCTCCAGCAAAGCTCATTCGAAGACTACTCCAAGTTATCTCGGTCACTATAGGAACGCCACCACAACTCACCATCGTACAAACCACGTTCCTAGTGGTTAAACACCTATCCTTGTACAATGTGATCCTTAGAAGACTAACACTTAATGAAATGGGGACGGTGGTCTCCACATATCACCTGAAGATGAAGTTCCCTACAGGGGAGGGTGTAGGGGAAGTTCAGGGTAGTCAACAAGCCTCCCGATCCTGCTATTTAAGCTCCATCAGGGGATTAAAAAATGTTAAAGCCTTACATTTCAAAATTGAAGACTTAAAAGATGAACTTAAAACTACATGAGGTCAACCAGAAGAAAACCTCATCACTATCCCTTTTAATGAGGAAGATTCGAGGACCATATAGATCGGGTTCAACCTCTTTGAAGATCTCAAGGAATCCTTGATCTCTTTCCTTCGAAAGAATTAAGATCTTTTCGCCTAGTCGACTTTCGACATGCTTGGGATTAATCTTGAAATCATTGTCCATCGACTGAACATGAACCCAAATCACAAGCCAGTAGTCCAAAAGAAAAGGTCATTTGCTTCGGAAAGGAAAAGTATCATAAAGGGAGAGGTAGGCAACCTCATTGTGGCCGACTTCATCCAAGGGATAAACTTCCTAGAGTGGGTCACCAATGTAATAATGGTAAAGAAGGCTAACAGCAAATGGAGGATCTGCATCGATTTTACATATTTGATTAAAGCTTGCTTAAAGGATACTTTCCCCTTACCTCGGATAGACCAGTTAGTTGATGCCACCTTTAGGCACGAGTTGCTCAGTTTCATGGATGCGTACTCAGAGTACAACCAAATTTTAAAACACGAGCCCGACCGGCCCAAAACTGCCTTCATCACAAACTGAAGCTTGTACTATTATAAGGTGATTCCCTTCGGACTCAAGAATGCTAGGGCACCTATCAAAGGCTGGTCAACAAGATTTTCAAAAGCAAATTGGGAAGAGTATGAAGCCTATGTGGATGATATGTTGCTCAAGAGCATCAGCGCTAAGGATCACAAGTCCGACCTAGAAGAAGCTTTTGAAATACTCCACCGTCACCAAATGAAGCTAAACCCAACCAAATGTGCCTTTGGAGTCATTGCCGTAAAGTTTTTAGGTTTTATGGTAACACAACTGGGGATTGAAGCTAATCTTGAGCAGATAAAAACGATCATGGACATAACCCCTCCTCAGAACATTAAAGAAGTACATAGGTTGATTGGACGAATAGCAGCACTTAGCGGTTTCATGTCTAAGTCTGCTAAAAGTGCCTACTTTTTTAAAGCCATCAGAAAAGCTAAGGATTTCGCTTAGAATGAGGACTTTCAAAAAGCATTCAAGGAACTAAAGGAATACTTGAGCTCACCACCACTCTTGACTAAACCCATCGCGGGGGAGGAGCTCTTCCTCTACATTTCAACAGGCCAGGATGTAGTAGCCTCTGTCTTAATTCGAAAAGATGTTAGGGTTCAAAAACCTATATACTACGTCAGCTGAGTCTTGCATAACACTGAGGTATGGTACCTCTTGATAAAAAAAAATGGCATACACTCTCTTAATCACAGCTCAAAAACTCCGACCATATTTCCCAGCTCACACAGTTGTCCTCCTCACCGATCAACCTCTAAGACAAGTTCTTTACAAGCCAGATATCTCCAGCAGGTTAGTCAAATGGTTCATCGAACTTGGAGAATTTGATATTCGATAAAACCTCAGACAGCCATTAAAGCATAGGCCCCAGCAGATATTATAGCAGAAACAACATTTCCAGCGTCCCAGCTGAAGTACCAGTGCCTAAGGAAACTAACCAAATGCCAAGCTCGACATTGTATGTGGACAAGTCCTCTAACAGCACCAGTTACAGAGCCGGTCTTATCCTCAGTAGCCTTAAAGGGTTTACGGTTGAGTATACCCTGAAGTTTAGATTTAAAGCCTCGAATAACAAGGCCGAGTATGAGGCACTACTCACTTGAATGAAACTTGCTAAAACATTAGCCACCAAGGCTTTAGAAGCCTACAGTGACTCACAGTTAGTAGTGAACCAGATGACTAACAAATACAAGGCCAGATGTGTAAAGATCGCGAGGTATCTTGAAAAATCTCGTGAGCTCGCAGAAACCTCCAAGAAATTCCAAATAACCCAAGTACCACGGGCAGAAATTACAAAGGTAGATTCCTTGGCTCGACTTTCCTTCTCTACGAGTGTAAAGCTTCGATGAGGCCAACAATGAAGAGGCTTTTAGAATGAACGCCGATCTGATTGATGAAGCCAGAGATAGAGCTCAGTTCAAACTCGTTGCCTTCCACCAAAGGGTGTTAGGGTATTACAATTCCCAAGTTTGAGAGATAATCTTTAGACTACATGACCTGGTACTCCGAAAAAACAAAGTATCTCATCCTTAGAAGACAAGAAAAGTCCTCCTAATCTAGGAAAGACCCTACCGTATTAAAAGGGCTTGCTTAGCTGACGCATTTGAACTTGAAGACTTGGATGGCAAACCAATACCACGGACTTGGAATGCCAAAAATCTCTGCAAGTTCAACAAATAGTGTATCTTCCACCCCTCCAGCAAAGCTCCTTCGAAGACTACTCTAAGTTTTACCTATTTTTTTGCTAACTTTTGTTTCTTTAATTTTTCTAGCTAAGTTACTATATAATATTTGAATATTTTTAATGAGAAGACAGTCTAATTTTTCACCAAATTTATTTTTCATCTCCAAATTATCTCTTATGCCGAAGAGAAGGAAAGTCGAGCCAAGGAATCTACCTTTGTAATTTCTTATTGAATTGGGAAGCCTTTCTTATTGAATTGCAAAAGTATGTTAACATTGAACAAACTAAATTGAAAACGAAAAGAAAGCCTTCATTAACTTAGAATTTTTTTACAAAAGGCACTAATGGCCAGCAGTAAAAAAAGAATGAGAAGGAAAAAATCCCAATCTATGTCTATATTCTCCTCTTTTTCCTCGGCCTTTCCGAACTCCTCCGCAGCTTGAGCCTCATCCTCGATGTCACCCTTAGCCCTGGCTCCCTCATCATCAGAAGAAATCTTCACTATGGAGAAGTCCTACTCAAGATAGGCGTCTGAAGCCTGCTGCGTGACCTCCTCGAAGCCCTTAAGGTAAAAGTCCCCAGCTGTAACCTCCAAAGCAGTCTTGAACTCTTGGGACTCATTGAAGCCTACCAAAGCCTTCTCTGCAATGTCCTTCTCAGCTTGGAACCTCTTTACTTCATCCTAGGTTGCATCCCGTTCTACCCAAGCCTCCTCCAAGTCCTCCAGCAGTAGGGTTTTCCCCCTCTCTAAGCACCCAACCTCCACTACATTCTTTTTAAGGGATTCTCGCAAAGTCTAAATGAAGTTATGGCAATCCCTCAACTTCTTGTCAAGGTCAAGACAGTGGTGAGAGAGGATTCCTAAAGTTATGCTCGACTAAAAAACAAATTAAGTTAGGACTCCACAGCTATGAGTAAAACCACTACAAGGATATCAAGGCTGAAGTTACCTGAAAGGCTAAGCCTTCAACCATCATCACAAAGCCTTCTATCGACTACTGGGTGAGCCCGACCATGTCCCTTGGGCGAATACCCTAGATCAATTATTCCCGAGCAACATTAGCTCTCCCAAAGCATGAGTCGTTGACCTTGACATATCAATCAGGTCTTAAGACCTGGGGAGGTTGAGCTTGAATTGGCGTAACAACCCTTGAAGCAAGAGGGGAAGGAGTTTTAGCAGCATCATTATCCACCACGATGGGAAGAAGAGGAAGAGTCTAGCTGTGAGAACCCCTAGTGTTGGCCCTCTTCCCAGAGGATTTACTAGTTCTAGCTCGAGCTCCTTCATCGAGCTTCCTCTTTTAGGCCTGTTTCGTCACCTTCCAAGCAGCTTTAAGTGCATCAATTGTTGTAAAAGGGAACAAAACATGAGTACAAGTGAAAAGAAAAAAAATGAGTGAAGTTAAAGAGTTTGGACCTATCTCCTCATCTAGACCCTCATATAAGAGGTCGAGCTTAGCCAACTTAGAGTTCTTATAAAAAAACTTGACATCCATTCGCCCAGCTATCATCTTAGCTACTGTGTCCATTTCTTTTCTCATAAGGTTTGGCTTTTTATTGGGCCTTAACATATCTATATCCCACTTCGAAGGAATGTCAAAACCCTTATCACTCCGAACAAAGAAAAAAATCCTCTTCCATTGTTTGATAGAGGAAAGTTTCTTTTTCAGCAAGCCCTTCTTCGCTTTCGAGCTCAGTACCACCCAACCAAACTCTTTGTGCTTGCTGATTTAAAAGAAACTCTTGAAGACACTCATGTTCACTACCCCCTCCACTTTTATACCAACATATATGAACCCTGTCAGTAAGCGAACGGAGTTGAGTACCAATTTGCACAGGGCTATGTCATAGTACCTAAGGAAAGTACGAATGAAGGGATGGAGGGGAAACCTAAGCCTGTCTTTCAAATGATGGGTATACTCGCAAAGCTCTTCTTTCTTCAGATCATCACAGGCATGGTCCCTGGCTCCAGCGTTCCTAAATATGTACTCATCGGGGATCCTATACTTGATCCTAAGCTCCTCAAGCTCTTTCTCCTTCAGCTTATTTGGAGCAGAGTTTGCCCCAAACACCAAATTGGGCCTCTCCTCCTCTCTAATCTTTCCTCAAAGCTCGCACAAAGCATGGCTACCCTCCAAAGAGGTGGAAGAAGACCCACCCCCATCGTAAAGAATCATGGCTTAAGATCCAACTAAAGTTTCAGCCACCTCATTCTCTAGATATTACTACTCCTACTGTTTTCACTATTATCGTTGCTACTCCTCCTATCATTGCTATTCCTACTCCTTTCATGACTACCTCTACTCTTACCACTACTATTATTAGAAGATATAGGAAGAAAAGAAAGAACTCACCAATCAAGGACTCTAAAAGGGTTAGCTTCCTCAAACTCTGAACTCCTTATGACAACTGGATCTTCGAGCTCCTGCAAACTTCGAGCACTCCAACAAACTCTGAAGACCTTAGAAACAAATCTCTGAGCTCTTCTAAAAACACCCAAACTCCGAAGGCTCTCAAACTTTTTCTTGCTTACAAATGAATGAAGTGAAAACAAAGGGAGGTCTTTCCTCCCTTATATAATGCTCATCGCAATAGTAAACAATGAGGTATAAGTACCCCAATAGTAATCAAAAGCATCGAAGTATTGCCTTTTTACAAACCCAAGAACGATCTTGTCTTTTCAAGAAATCGAGGTCATGCACTGCCATTTTTCACATTTAAGACGATGGCTTAACATACCCTCATTAAAACCTGAAGAAATGTTCTAGAAAGCTTCTAACCTCAACAATGGACTGTGAAACTCGAAATTTGGCCTAATCAGCAGGTTCCTAAATAAAAAATTTGGGACCAGTAGGAAAATCCTAAAAAATAACAAACCCATAGCCCGCTGGAAAAAGGCCTATAGGGATCATATGGGCCAAAAGACCTTAGTTGAATCTATTTTACACCTTTAATGAACAAGTCCATTCCCTTCGGAGATAATCCTAATTCTTCATCACACTCCGAGCAGTTTGACTCTATGTCATTCTCCTCGGACCTATTCGTTAAACTCCAAACATTTTGACTCCATGTCATTCTCCTCGGATCTGTTCGCCAAACTCTGAGCAATTTGACTCCATGTCATTCTTCTCGGACTTGTTCACCAAACTCCGAGCAGTTTAACTCCATGTCATTCTCCTCATATTTTTTGGCCAAACTCCAAGCAGTTTGATTCCATGCCATTCTTCTCGGACCTGTTCGCCAAACTCCGAGTAATTTGACTCCATGTCATTCTCCTCGAACTTATTCGTCAAACTTCGAGCAGTTTTACTCCATGTCATTCTGCTCGAACCTATTCGCCAAACTTCGAGTAGTTTGACTCCATGTCATTCTCCTTGGACCTATTCACCAAAACTCCAAGCAATTTGATCGCATGTCATCCTCCTTAGACCTGTTCCCTAAACACCGAGCAATTTGACTCAATGTCATCCTCCTCGGACCTGTTCACCACACTCCAAACAGTTTGACTCTATATCATTCTCTTTGGACTTGTTAGGCAAACTCCGAGCAGTTTGACTTCATGTCATTCTCTTCGGACCTGTTCACCAAACAACGAGAAATTTGACTCCATGTCATTCTCCTTGGACTTGTTCGTCAAACTCTGAGAAGTTTGACTCCATGTCATTTTACTCAGACTTGTTCACCAAACATGAGCAGTTTGACTCCATGTCATCTCCTCATACTCATTCACCAAACTCTGAGTAGTTTTGATTGAGTATCATCTCCTTGGACTCATCTACTAAAATTCAAGTAGTTTTGACCGAGTGTCATCTCCTTCGACCCATTCACCAAACTCCGAGTAATTTTGACTGAGTGTTACCTCCTCGGACTTATTTGCTGAACTCCGAGAGAACATCAACTTGGTAGGTCTCCTAGGAGTCTGCATCTCCACACAAATACACAAACAAATTTCGAATCTCCATTTTCCAATCTTCATAGTAATTGAGTACCCTAAACCAATTTGAATAACAAGATATACCCTACACGATCTACTTCCTCAACTGCATGAATGCACTTAAGAAAGTTTGGGGCATCTAATATAGGGGAAAATTCCTCTCCAAATAGCATAATGGCACGTGTCAATCTCTAAGGGCATAATAAAAATTTCATGACTCAAACAAAGTGTCCAATCTAATATTGACACCTGGCAAAGGGCATGATGGTAATTCACACCCAATATCCTGGTACCACTCCGCCACTCCATCTTGTAGATAAGCTCTCATTTAAACAAAGCAGCTTACGAATTACTCCAATCTTATATGTGGGAATGTTATTCCTATCACAACGCCGAAGTCATTCTCCTAATTGGACTCTTCTCCAACACATTATAAAAGAGGCTCCCACAAAGTACATTCAACTCTCATATACACAACTCTCTATTTAATTTTGTTCTCTATATTTTCAAAAGCTCTGTTCTAATTTAGGCATCGAAGAATCTCCCGGAGGTACGACCCCTCCGATCATCCAGTGACTTTTAGGTTTTTCTCATTTTGTCTATGTAGGTTTCGCTCCCGGGCCGTTCAGATTTTCGACATCAACACCACCTTAGTTTGAATGGGAGATAAATATTACATGAAAGGAAAAAAAAAAATTAACATGCTATTAATATTCGAAATTTTAATGATATAACAGTTATCAACCATGTGAAATTAAAATCCTACATCTAAAACAATAAACGAATGAATTAGTGTTTATGTAAATTTAATCAAGAGCGGTATGATTCTCGAAATGTAAACAATGATAAAGATCAAAGGTAGAGATCAGTTGAATAATGCATAAGTCATGTTTCTTACCATAGATAAGGAGTGACGTCATATTTGGCACATCGATTGCGCTTTTTTTTTTTTGGCCTGAATTCTTGAGAGTTGTTATGCATATATTGTAAGAATTATAAAACCATCCATAAGAGCAATCTATGCTTTTAAGATTTGCCTCATAGGTGTATTTAATTTTATGTCCTGCAAAAACTGTGTTTGAACTTCAGTATTGTATAGTTAATAATTTTGGTAGAAAAATTATTGAGGCACAAATTAAGCAAAGGCTAACCTCGCAGCTGTAGTGGTCCAAATTCTGTACTTCTTGAATGGTTTTTATGCTGAGTAAGTTTTCTTTTGATGGTTTGAGATATTTGTTTTGATGTGTTTCATAGGTTACTTGATTCGAGTTCAAGATTAAACTCTTAAGAATATAGCAAAAATTATAATAGGGAGAGAAATTTTTTTATGAAAATTAATACTCTTAATTATTGATTCATTCATTTACAGATTGTTACACAATTACCTTATATAAGCTATAAATGATGAATACAACTAACTAACTAGTTAACAAATTATTAATCAATTATTAATAATTAATTAATGTTTTATTCAATTAACTAGTTCTCTAATACTAATTATATTCGTAACATTGTTCAATCCATCAAATGAATTTTGTCCTCAAAGTTCAAATAACACCCTCATTCTAATAATCAATTTCTCCATCATTCTTGAGTATAGGACTGAATTTCTTCTTCTACATTACTTTAGTTTAGTGTTCCCATCTTTGAACCCAATCTTCCTATTTTTAAATGACCACCATACCCAATAATTTCTTGCAACCTACAAAGAACGATTAATATCTATATACAAAGTACATCATAATTGTTCCACTTTTCATGGGATACAAATAAAGGTGTTGGGCCCATATTGTCCAAAGCCTTTTTAATGGGATATGAAAGCCCACTAATATGATCACATCTGGTTGATTGAATTGCATAAAGCCCATATACGAAAATATCATTGGATGCCACCAAAGAATTTGACTTAATCAGCTCTTAATTTTGCACAACAAGAGGCTTCTCGAAAAGTTTTTTGTGAAGAAGACGTCATGCTTAATACAAAAAAAAAAAAACTAAAATAGATCTGGCTTCTTCATCGTGACCACCGACGTACGCAACACCTTCAACTAGCTCATTTGCTATCAAACTTTTAGTGCCTGTACTCTCTCTCCAAGGAAGGCAAGCCCTTAACTGCTTAGCACCCTTCTTCACAGTATCATCTTTTGCCCAAAAAAAACTCTTTACACAAGAACTATTGCAAAATTTCTCCCCTTAAATCAGGAGGCCTATCTGATCGAAATCGAATTGCACCTCTAGAAGTTCGCGAAATTACAGAGATGGTGGTGCAATGTTCCTGTGTTTCTCTTCCCTGGGTGTTGTCGCGAATGTTACCACCGTACGGGCAAAAATTCCAGTGGGTTTGGAGGTGATGGCGACCATTTCACCATTAGCGACACCGAAGAGGGTGTCGGTGGCCACTGTGGTGTTGATCGTTTGATATTCATAGTGGTGCTTCGCGATCGACTGGAAAAGCTTCGCGGTGCTCGATGGTAGTGCTAGATGAGCAGCGCCTATACTATAGGTAGCGTCAATGATCCCCTCTTTCACATCTTTAATCACAGTAGGTTTTGACACGATTGGTTTCTCATTTCGGTGGGTCGTAATCGACCTTAGACGCGAATTCGGAGTCGAATTCAAAGGATTGGGTTTGCTTAACAGGTGATGGATATTGGGTTTCTTGTGTTTGTTTGGAATTTTCGTCCATGGTCTTTGATGTGACAGGATGCACAGGAGTTGTTCCAGTATTTGGTGCGGTGGCTAAATCACAATCAGTTTTTGAATCGGTGGCAGGGGATTCCGAGTGTTATGGCTGATAGGTAGCGGTGCTGGCATGATGTGAAATTTCTAGGTGTAAGCAAAATTTTCTTGGTCACAGAAGGTGTTTGTACTGGAAGAGAAAAAACTGTGGAAGATTCAACATCCTCTAGTGTCTCTTCTTCTGTTGTGGAAGCCGTTGGTGATTCCTCGGTCATGTTCTGATGATGGTCTTGCTCAGATTCTGGTGCTTTCTTTTCATCTTCTTGAGTTGGAACTTCCTCATCGTGATTTTTGTTATGGTTTGAGTCAATTCTGCCAATGGTACATCTAACTCATCAAAATTTGCATCCTCACCATATATCATGACATATTCTCTGATTTTTTTCCGTAAATCTTCACATACTGCACTGAATGTGTCTGCTATTGTGCCTATTTTGTGTTTTCCTTCAACTATAAGTATAGAAAGAGGATCTTCTATTTTCTGCGCCATTCTTTCATCTGTATGGTTGTTTGCAGTAGGAATTTCTTATTCTTTTGCTTGATGAAGATATTGTGCATAATCAATAGTCTGTAGCTTGTCCATTTCCCTGTAATTTTCTACTTCAGCGGGTGCAGTAGGAACAGATCTGACCTTGTCGAGTAGTTGTTCGAAAGAAGCTCGGTTGTCCTTCGTCATTAGCTTATAGTTTTGAAGAATTTCGTCCCCTGTAACACTATTACTTTTTGCTCTTGTTTTTTCATCTTCTTGATTACTCTCCGTAGGAAGTTCTTGTTCCTTGTCTTTGTAATTTTTTGGATCTGTTTACAAGGAATGCTGTAATATATTTTTTCCACTCTTTGGCAATTTCGTCTTCAATTTTTGGGATGGCCGGATCATATATGGGTTGTGGTATTGGATGTAATAGAGTTAGGTGAACAACTTATTGTATCAATCAACTAACATGATTATTGAGAAATATTGATGAAAATGTTTATGAATTAAAGTGGATTATGGTTGAATTTCTGGTTTTTTTTTATGAAAAAGAGTGAATGTGGCAAGAATTTGATGTGAAAATGAAAGGTCGAATTGATTCAAGAACGAAAATAGTTACAACAATCTGATAACAATGGAAGCATCATTAATGTGTTTCATAGCTCAGGAGTTACTTGATTCGAGTTCAAAACTAGACTCCTAAAAATATTACAAGAATTACAACACACAGTGAAGGAAATTTTCTGAAAATACTCTTGATTTTTTATCCATTCCTCTACAAATGGTTACACAATTGCCTTATATAGGCTACAAGAGTTAAATGCAAGAGTAACTAACATTCTATCTAACCGATTAACTAATTAACAAACTATTAACTAATTACTAACAATTAACTAATGCTTTATTCAATTAACTAGTTTTCTAATACTAATTATATTCGTAACAGGGTCAAATGGATCTGGATAGACTCAACCTTTTGGGATTGAGATTCGTTCCTTAAAAGAGAAAACTAAAGACAGTTAGCAAAGAATATATTAATTTGTAATTTAATGTAAACTTTTATGTTATAAAGATTTTTTATTCAAGTAAAGAGAACCTTTCTAAGTATTCAGTGACCAGGGAGATCGACAAGTTGATAGGTGGATTTTGGTTGTAGAACACTACAAATGAAAGTTCTTCCTGCAAGAGATAAGTAATGTTTGATGCATATGTTTTACGAACAATAGTATAAGTTGAGTAATGGAAAAGGATATATTTGTGATTAAAGTTGGCATTTTTTTTTTTTTGCAAGTTCATTGAGTGCATAAGGTGTAGAAACAAACCGAAATGTCCCAATTGTCATAATTGTTTGGATTTCTAACTGAGATTATGAAAATAAGAACTAAGAAAAGTGGTAGAGAATATTTCAGGGGGCTTCGATGAAATCTGATTCTTGCTTGATTGTTGAGTGACAAAATATGAGAATGACCTATCTATTTATAGAGGCTTCCAGCCTCATTTCTGCCTCTTAATAACTGCCTCTTTGAATTTCAACATATGGATAATGTCTATCCATTTCCTGATCTTCTCTATCCTAAAGATCAGATTACACTTATCCTTTCATTTCAAGATAAGACTTCTCTGCAGTTGGATGAGCTTGGCCAACTACTAAGAGATTTACCCTTATCCCTTATTCAGGGATAAGACTTCAAGTTTGGCTGAGTAGCCATTACTGATATCTCCCATTTGGCTACTTAGCCAAAATTCTAGATACAATCTCACTATCTGTGAAATACCATATCAATAGTTTTTATACATACTCCCACTATCTGTGATATAACACACTCACACTATCCGTGAGATAACACAAAAACTTTTTTGACTCAAATATTCCTAAGTCACATCAAACTAATGTGTTTGATAAATTTTTCGTTGGAATACTCTTCGTCAAGGGATCAACAATCATATCACTAGTAGGGATATAAGACACTTTGACCTCTCTTTTATCCACTACAATTTCATGAATACAATGATATTGTGTTTTAATGTGTTGACATTTCGAGCTATTTGCTCCACTATAAATCAAACTAATGGTCGTCTGATTATCACAATTGCTGGTATTTGTCCAAGGATTAAACGGGATGAAAGCATGAAACTTCATCAACATCAGGTCAGCCCAGTGCGCTGCGGCCCAGCCTTGTGCGTCGCGGCCTCCAGCAGTTCCAGAAGCTCCTCCCTCCAGGGTGCACCGCGGCTCAGCCTCCCTTACACCGCGGTGCCCAGCAAGGATGAAGAATGGAGGTTGTGTGCCCTGTTATGCGCCGTGGCCAGCCCTGTTCTGGGTCGCTGCACCAGGCACACTTAGAGCATGTTGATTGGAACTTTAAGATAGTGCGTGGGACTTGCTCAAAATGCACAGGTTTACTTAGACTCTTAGAGAGCCATGGGTCTTTGGTTCTTGAGATCTAAGGGTTGAGATTGATCTCAAAGATTAGATAAAGAAGTTGGTGCACTATATAAAGGGTCATCTAGCTTCAATCAAAAAAGGTGAGAAAGATAACATCATCTCAACAAGAGAGAATGACATATGAATGTGTGTGAAATAGAACACATGGTGTGTGAGAGTGCAAAGACACTAAACACAAGTGAGACTCATTCAAGAGAGGCTGGTTGTTTAGAGAGAGAGTAGAATAGATTGGGGATTCAAGGGCTTTATAATTGGAATTTTCTTGGGGAAAATTCTAGGGAAACACTTAGTTCTTATCACTTTCTTTTTCTCTTCTTTCGTTCTTCAAGAACAAGAGGATTCTTGAAGAGGTGTTGATGTAATTGTAAGAACTCCATTGATTTAGTGCAAAGAGCTCGGAGGAGCTCACAGGGATGTAGCCACACTACCGAACCTCGATAACAATTGTTTTGTGTTCTTTCTTTGATTGTCTGATTAATGTTTGTTGTTTATTACAAGTCATTCTAGATTTGGGTGTTTGGACAGATCACAACCTGGGATTCCGCAAGAAGGTGATTTTCCAACAGTGGTATCAGAGCTTTGGACAGCTGGTATCGGAGCAAGAACAGGGGGTTATCGGAGCAAGACTCCAAGAATCAAAGGTCAACTTCTTGGGTGATTCAAGAACAGAGTAGAAATCAATATTTGATCGTGTTCTTGAGGTGATTCAAGAACGGAGTAGAGATCAAGATTTGATCGTGTTCTTGAGGGTGATTCAAGAACGGTATTGAGATCAATCTTTGATCATGTTCTTGAGATTTAGAAGAAGTTGGAAAGAAATTGTGGGTGCTGCATAAATCTTGGGATTTTCTCCGCAAGATGGGTTCGAACTTCATTGTTGAGAAGTTTGATGGAAAGTGAGACTTTGCCATTTGGAAGCGGAAAATCAAAGTGGTTCTTATGCAACAAAAGGTGGACTTGGCAAGATGACGATTTTCCAGCAAGTTTCACGGAGGTAAAGCAGAATGAGATGAAGAATTCGGCGTACAACATCATCTTTCTGCACGTGTCGGATAGTGTCACAAGGGAGTGCGGAGACTCGGAAGATCCAACTGCCATTTGGAAGAAATTAGATGAGTTATTTCTTACCAAGACTCTCCGTAATAAGATATATCTTCTTAAACGAATCTTTGCTTTTAAAATGGATCCTAATAAAGAGTTACAAGATAATCTTGATGTGTTTAATAAACTAGTTCAAGATTTGGCTAGTTGTAGTATAACATTCCCGGATGAACAATTGGTTATTATGTTATTGAATTTTTTTTCTGATTATTTTGAAAGTTTGATTAATGCTATCGAATATGGAAGAGATACACTAACCAAGGAAATTGTGATCAATGCTATAAGGGCTCATGATTTCAAAGCCAAGATGAAGGAAGCATCAAGTGGAGAAGGACTGTTCATTAGAGGAATGCCAGCAACTCAGTATGGCAGCAACATACATGGCTATTACTAGGACAAACCACAAGGTAGAGGACAAAGCCATGGGAGAGTGCACTCTAAAACGAGATTTGGAGGAAAGAGATGCTACTACTGCCATAAGGAGGGTCATTTCAAGAAAGATTGTAGGAATATGATAAGGGATGAGGTAGGAAGCCATACCAAGAATGGAGAGGCTTCGATTGCCAAGGGAGAACAACAAGATGATGATGTTCTTGTTGTGTGCTCAAATGTGAGCAAGTGGTAAGAAGGCAGTGGGAAATGGATCTTGGATTCCGGGTGCACTCATCATATATGTCCTCACAGGGATTAGTTCAAGAATTTCAAGGAAACCAATGAGGGAAAGATTTTCCTGGGGAATGATACTTCTTACCAAGTGAGGGGCACGGGAGACATCCAGTTGAGGATGTTTGATAGAATGATAAGGCTGCTGAGGAATGTGAGATATCTTCCAGAGTTGAGAAGAAATTTGATCTCGTTGGGGTAGCTAGATTCCATGGGGTACACGTACAAAGCAGAGAGAGGAAAGATCAAGGTAACCAAGGGATCTTTGATAGTGATCAAAGCAACAATGAAGGATGGTCTCTATGAGATGATCGGAGACACGGACATCAAGGATCAAGCAGCAAGCTTAATGGTTGAGATGGAGAAGGCCACCATTTGGCACAATCACTTGGGACACATGAACGAAAAAGGCTTGCAAGTTCTCAGCAAGAACGGTCTACTTAATGGTGACAAAGTAGAGAAACTTGATTTCTGCGAATGTTGCGTTCTTGGGAAGCAACGTCGGGTCAAGTTCAACACCGGAGTGCACAAGTTTAAGGGCATTCTTGACTACATTCATGCGGACCTTTGGGAGCCAGCAAGAACACCATCACAGAGAGATAATCTTTACTTTCTGCCTTTAATTGATGATTATTCAAGAAAAGTTTGAGTTTATTTGTTTAAAAATAAATCAGATGCTTTGAATAAGTTAGTGATGTGGAAAAAGCTGGAGGAAACTTAAACGAGTAGGGTAGTTAAGGTGTTAAGAATCAATAATGGCTTAGAAGTTTTTAACAAGGAACTTGATCAATTCTCTAAGTTAAATGGGATTCTAAGACCTTGAACAGTTGTGAAAACCCCTCAGCAAAATGGAGTTGCTGAGAGGATGAATAAGACCCTTAGGGAAAAGGTTAGGTGTATGATTATAAGATCTGGATTACCCAAATGTTTTTGGGGGGAAGTGGTGTCTACTGCTGCGTATTTGGTTAATAGATCGCCATCTAGGGCTGTGGACCTTAAGACTCCCAATGAGATATGGAGTGGGAAACCCCCTGAGTTGAACAACCTTAGGACTTTTGGATGTGCTGCGTTTGCACATCAAAAGGATGATAAGCTTAGCCCAAGGTTTAGAAAATGTGTGTTTATAGGATATGGGGAAGGGGCTAAGGGGTATAGGTTGTGGTCCTTAGAGCAAAAAGGATTTAAACTCATAATAAGTAGGGATGTCATTTTTAATGAACATTTATTTCCCTATTTAGAGAAAACTAACCCTGCAGGGGATAGTGAGCAAACCAGTTCGGTATTTGTGGAGCATAGCATCAAGGAAAATTCAGTTCAGGTAGAGCAAGGAAGGCAAGAGGGTTCGGACCAGGTAGAGCCCATTGATGAAGGCCAAGCTTAGGACACTTGAGAGGAGGCTGAACTAGAAGGGGATGATGCAGCAAGTCAGAATGACTATCAGCTCACAAGGGATCGGGAAATGAGGGTGGTCAGACCACCTTTGAGATATGGTTTTGCAGCTGCGAATGCAGCAGCTCCTTGGACAAAATGAGGGATAAGTGAACTAGAGACTTACATGGATGCCATGGAATGTAAGGATTCGTCAAAGTGGCAGCTAGCTATGGAGGAAGAAATGAATTCTTTGAGGAATAACAACTCTTGGGAATTAGTGCACATTCCAAAAAAACAGAGAGTTGTGGATTGTAAGTGGACTTACAATATCAAAGAAAGGAACCCTCTAGGGGATAAATCCGGAACAAGGCTAGGCTGGTGGCGAAGGGGTTCACGCAAAGAGATGGCATAGATTTCACAAAAACTTTCTCACCTGGACACAAAGTGGAGGAAAGGGTGAGTACCCTCATCTATGCTGATGACAAGCTATTGGTTGGGAACAACAGGGAGAGGATAGAAAAGTTGACATCTCAACTCAGTGAGGAGTTCGAGAGGAAGAATCTTGGCCTTGCACAAAAGATCCTTGGGATGAGAAGAATTCGGGAAAGGGAGAGAAACGGGTTAAAGGTTTCTCAGTCTTCCGATATAGAAAAGGTGTTGTACAAGTTTTCTATGGAAGATGGTAAACCAGTGAAGATTCCCCTTGCTAGTCATTTCAAGTTCTCTAATGAACAATGTCCTGGAACAGATGAGGAGAAGAAGGAAATGGAAAAGGTCCCTTACTCTAGTGCGATTGGATCAGTCATGTTCATGATGGTAAGAACTAAACTTGACATTTCTCAAGCAATTAGTGTTCTCAACAGATTTGTGAGTAATCTCGGAAAGGAGCTTTGGCTTGGGATGAAGTGGTTGCTGAGGTACTTAAAGGCTCAGTGGCAGCCGATGGTAGCACTCTCAACAACCGAGGCTGAATACATAGCGGCAACGAAAGCCATAAAGGAGGCTATGTGGTGCAAAGGGTTGTTGGAAGAGTGGAAGGTCCTAAAAGAGCAGGTGGTGGTGTCTTCGGATAGCCAAAGTGCGTGGCACTTGTGTAGGAACCCGGTGTTCCATGAGAGGACTAAGCATATATTCATTCGGTATCATTCCATTTGGGAAAATGTTACGGAAGGATGCATTCATGTGGACAATGTCGCAACGGAAGAAAATCCTACAGATTTAGGTACTAAAGTTCTACCTCTAAGCAAGTTCAATCATTTCCTTGGACTTCCTAGGATTGGAGTCGGTTGATATGGTGACTCAAGTTGAATTTGGATCCTGAGTTCTCTGCACAATGGGTTCGGGTTTAATCGCTTAGATAAAGGTAAAGATTGTTGGTATTTGTCGAAGGATTAAACGGGATGGAAGCATGAAGCTTCATTAGCATCAGTTCAGCTCAGTGCACCGCGGCCTCCAACAACTCCAGAAGCTCCTCCCTCCAGGCCGCGCCGCGGCTCAGCCTCCCCCACGCCGCGGCGCCCAGCAAGGATGAAGAATGGAGGTTGTGTGCCCTGTTATGCGCCAGGGCCAGCCTTGTTCTGGGCCGCGGCCCCAGGCACACCTGGAGCATGTTGATTGGCATTTTGAGATAGTGCGTGAGACTTGCTCAAAACGCACAGGTTTACTTAGACTCTTAGAGAGTCATGGGTCTTTGGTTCTTGAGATCTAAGGGCTGAGATTGATCTCAAAGAATGAATAAAGAAGTTGGTGCACTATATAAAGGGTCATCTAGCTTCAATCAAAAAAGGTGAGAAAGATAATATCATCTCAACAAGATAGAATGACATGTGAATGTATGTGAAACAAAACACATGGTGTGTGAGAGTGCAAAGACACTAAACACAAGAGAGACTCATTCAAGAGAGGTTGGTTGTTTAAAGAGAGAGTAGTATAGATTGGGGATTCAAGGGCTTTGTAATTGGAATTTTCTTGGGAAAAATTCCAAGGAAACACTTAGTCTTTATCACTTTCTTTTTCTTTTCTTTCGTTCTTCAAAAACAAGAGGGTTCTTAAAGAGGTGTTGCTGTAATTGTAAGAACTCCATTGATTTAGTGCAGAGAGCTCGGAGGAGCTCACGGGGCACATTGTCAAACCTCAATAACAATTGCTTGTGTTCTTTCTTTGACTGTCTGATTACTGTTTGCTGTTTATTACAAGTCATTCTAGACTTGGGTGTTTGGAAAGATCACAACCTGGGATTCCGCAAGAAGGTGATTTTCCAACAACAATAAATTTTTATTAGTTTCAATTAGATTTGTGTTCAAATCTATCAAAAACCGTCTGATCCAGACTGCATGAGTGGCAGCCAAGCTACAAGCTACAAGCTACATACTCAGCTTCCTGTGTGTATTTTGCTACACATCCCTGTTTCTTGCTACCCTAAGAAATAGATGCACCTCCAAAAATTAACAAATTTCCCGAAATGGACTTTATGTCATCTTTGTCCCCTCTAAAATCTGCATTGGAGTAACCAATTACTTCAAGCATGTCAGCTTGATAAACTAATTTAAGGCGTAAAGTACCCCTCAAGTACTTCAATATTCTTTTAACTGCTTCTCGGTGATTTGGGCCAGGATTAATTTGGTACCTACTATCCAAACTTACTAGGTATGCCAAGTTTGGTCGAGTACCAACATGACATACATCAAGCTTCCAATTGCTTGAGCATACGGTATTTCTAAAGTTTTTTGTCCATCTCTAGGACACTGGTCTTTAGACAATATCTTCCCCATAACCAAGGGTATAGGTGCCGAATTGCAATTCTACATTCCAAATTTCTTAAGGACTTTGAGTAAATTCCTTTCTTGATTCAAACTCAATGTTCTAGATTTTCTATCCCTCAAAATTTGTATTCCTAGAACATATGATGCTTTACCTATATCTTTCATTTCAAATCTATTACTTAACTCCAACTTGGTTTTATTTAACATTTCTATATAATTTCCAACTAGTAGAATATCATCTACATACAATGACAATATATAAAAACTATTCCCACTTTTATAGGTATATACACAGTTATCTAACTTATTCGGGATAAAACCAAGTTGTAATATTACCTTATGAAATTTGAGATACCACTGTTTAGATGATTGTTTCAAACCACACAATGACTTTTTTAATCTGTAAACTTTATTTTCTTGACCTTCTACCTAAAATCTCTCAAGTTGGTCCATATAAATATCCTCCCTCAACTCTCCATTAAGAACGTAGTCTTGACATTCATTTGAAACAATTCCAAGTCAAGATAAGCAATAATAGCCAGAATCATTCTGATTGAGGAAAACTTTGACATTGGAGAATATGTCTCCTGAAATCTATTCCTAGCTTTCGAGTAAAACCTTTGGCAACTAACTGGGCCTTGAATTTTTCAATGGACCCATCAGCACAAAATTTCCTTTTGAGAACACATTTACAACATATGGACTTTTTATTCTAAGGCAAATCACATAGTTCCCAGACTCTATTCCTTTCAATCGAATAAATTTTATCTTTCATGACATCCAGCCAGAGATTTGATTCTTGTGATTTCATTGCTTCCACAAAAGTCATGGGATTTACACTCTCCTCAATGTCCATGTCCACAGAAAAACACGATGGCTCACACGAATACAAATAATAATCGTTCATCTAAGCAGGAGGTGCTCTAGCTCTCTTATTGCCAACTACAAGTTGATGAGATGGTCTCTCAATGGTCGGTTCTGCTATAGGTGTTGGTTCTCCATCCATAATAGGATTTGGTTCTGGGTTATTTTCAGGAACATCATCATAATAGTCATCATCTATTACGAACAATGGTTCATTTTCTTCTTGAACTTGTTCATCTTCCTCTAAATTCTTTAGAAGAGTAACATCTCTACTTTTAATAACCCTGTTATCTTTATTATAGAACCTATAGACTTTTGACCTTTCAAAATAGCCTATGAAAACACATTTCAATGTTTTGAATTTCAATTTATCTATCAACTAAGAATCAAAGTATGCGTTATACACCCCCATTTCTTTAGATGACTTAAATCAGGTTTATGACCAGTCCAAGTCTCACAAGGTGTTGACTCGATAGATTTTGTGGGATTCACTATATAGTTTGCTGTAATCAAAGTCTCTCCCTAAAATCTCTTAGAGAGAATTGAGTGTAATAACATGCATCTCACAACATTCAGTAATGTTCTATTTTTCTTTTCTGCCTCACCTTTTTGTTGTGGCGTATAAGACATAGTAGTATGCTTTACAATTTCATATTCTATGAAAAAGTTGTCAAAATCTCCTAAATTTTATTCCCTTCCCTTATCAATCCTTAACACCTTAAATTTCCCCTCAAGTTGATTCTTTTACTTCTGTCTTATATATCCTAAAACATTCAAATGCTTCCGATTTGAAGGTTATGAGATATGCATAAGTAAACTTGGAATAGTCATCTATAAAGGTAATGAAATATTCCTTTTTACCATGGGTTTTTACACTCAAAGGGCCACATATGTCTGAGTGTATTAATTTTAGTAATTGACTAGCTCTTTGATCTGTCTTAAAAGGTTTCCTAGTAATTTTTCCAACTAAACAGTGTTGACAATATTGTATGGCATTTAATTAGTTAGAAATGGTAACAAATTCATATCAATTATCTGTTTCATCTTAGATTTACCAGGGTGTCCTAATCTCAAATAACATAATTCGCATGCAGAAATATCAAGAGACAAAGTATAATTTAAAATTGTAACATTAATGTTTTTGACTGGTAAACAAAACAAATCATATTCAATCACAAACTTTCCCATAGGGGTGGATTTGAGCCCTGATACTAAGATATTTGAGCTCGGCTCGAGCTTAAATAAACAGGCTTGAGTTCGAGCTCGAAAATTGAGCTCGAGCACAAGTTCGATAAATTTTATAAAGGCTCGAGCTCGGCTCGGCTCAAGCTAGATAACAATTGAGCCTATTCGAGCTCAAGCTAGAATTAGTTTATTAAAATATTTTTAAATATGTAATAAATTATTAAGTCTGAATTAATTTATATAAATGGTAATTTATAATTACTTTTTTAAAATACTTTTTTGATAACAACAATAAGTTTATAATTACATTCAAATATTTTATTTTTAGAGTTGTTTTAGTCATTTACATCCTCATCGCGATTTTATTTCACCTAAATTTCATTTCGTGAACTAAATTTGTCAGCTAAATTATGAATTTACTTCCAGTACCCTAGGGGTAGGATTATTTCTCTTTATATTTTTAATTGCGTCAATTTAATACATCTAAATCAAACTATTCCGGTAAAAGATGTTATATATTTGCTGCGTTACGACGAAGTTCTCATACTTGGTGTTTAGTCCATTGGTCCAAATGATTTCTATTAATTTATGAATTCAGTCATGCACCTTCTGATGTCTAGATCACCAGATCATCCTGATGTATTTGCATTTTCTTTAAATCTCCTCCATTCATCGATTGTGTCCCTTGTGGTGCTTTTCAATGAACTATTCTACTTATACTTTTGTTCGGTAAACTTTGTTTTATTTTTGAATTCACTCATGATTAAAACTTATATTTGTTTGGTATGAAACAGAAAGTTGAGAAATCTTCTAGGATGCCAATTGATACTGCCAAAATACACCTCTCCAACAAGAAGACGACACGTGGATCATCTTGACCCCAAGCTGCAAGGAGACACGCGGAAGAACCAGGCTCGGACAGTTGGGCCTCCAGGTCATGACCGCCCTTCAGGGCATCATTGCCCCCCAGCTGGGTCTCCACGTCACCACCGCCCTCCAGGCCATCATTACCCAACCAAGTTGGGACGTCAGGTCGTCAAACCGCCTTAACGCATAAATGACTTCAGAGCAAGCCAGCAAGGCAAAGCCCTAATGGACGGTCCCCAGCCACCTAGCTGGGCCTCCTAGGCATCATTACCCAACCCAGTTGGGACAACATATCACTGCCGCCCTAGGCCAAATGCCGCCTTCGAAGCCCTATAAAAAGGGTCAGGTATACACTCCAAACCCGAACTTTTTGCTCAACTGCAAAAGGGAGCGCTCATCCCCTACATATTTTTGCTCTGACTCTAACTAAAGCTTCGGAGCATCCTCGGAGGCACCCCCTCCGGCGACCCCCTAGCTCACCTTCCTCTCCCTGTGCAGATACGTCTGGGTCCTAGCCTCCAGCTCAACACAACACATTTTTGGCATCAACAGATTGGCGCCGTCCGTGGGAAACCACCATCTCTCGCTGGCAGTAACAGCGAAGAAGTTTAAAGAACTCATCTGTTGTCATGCCGCCCAAATCCACCACCAGGGATGCGGGTTAAAGAGCAGTAGGGGCCAGTACTCATACTCCTCTGTTTAGATCAAGGTCCTTAGCCGTAGTGCGCACGCCCCTGTCCGAACTCTCGTATAGCGCACACAGCTAAGCACTGTAGTGCGCACGCCCCTGTCCGAACTCTCGTATAGCGCACACAGCTAAGCACTGTAGTGCGCACGCCCCTGTCCGAACTCTCGTATAGCGCACACAGCTAGGCACTGTAGTGCGCACGCCCCTGTCTGAACTCTCGTATAGTGCACACGGCTAAGCACTATAGTGCGCACGCCCTTGTCCGAACTCTCGCATAGCGCACACGGCTAAGCATCAGTGCGCACACCCCTTTCTGAGACAAAGCAATGCACACTCCTCGAACGGGGTCCAACGTTAATATACACTAATGCACACTGGCCGAGCATCCATGCGCACGACCAAATTAAGTTGCGCACACCCAAGGTCCGACCCAGTCCTCGGCCTCGGCCTCGACCCACTGTCCTTTGCCTCGGCCACAAGCTCTAAGATCCGAGCAGATGGATTGCTCTATCTGTCCTCGGACTCGTCCCTCAAAGGCCATGTCCTCGGTCTCGGCCTCGATCCAGTCCTCGGCCTCGACCCAGTCCTCGGCCTCGACCCACTGTCCTCGGCCTCGGCCACAAGCTCTAAGATCCGAGCAGATGGATTGCTCTATCTGTCCTCGGACTCGTCCCTCAAAGGCCATGTCCTCGGCCTCGGCCTCGACCCACTGTCCTCGGCCTCGGCCACAAGCTCTAAGATCCGAGCAGATGGATTGCTCTATCTGTCCTCGGACTCGTCCCTCAAAGGCCATGTCCTCGGCCTCGGCCTCGATCCAGTCCTCGGCCTCGACCCACTGTCCTCGGCCTCGGCCACAAGCTCTAAGATCCGAGCAGATGGATTGCTCTATCTGTCCTCGGACTCGTCCCTCAAAGGCCATGTCCTCGGCCTCGGCCTCGATCCAGTCCTCGGCCTCGACCCAGTCCTCGGCCTCGACCCAGTCCTCGGCCTCGACCCACTGTCCTCGGCCTCGGCCACAAGCTCTAAGATCCGAGCAGATGGATTGCTCTATCTGTCCTCGGACTCGTCCCTCAAAGGCCATGTCCTCGGCCTCGGCCTCGATCCAGTCCTCGGCCTCGACCCAGTCCTCGGCCTCGACCCAGTCCTCGGCCTCGACCCACTGTCCTCGGCCTCGGCCACAAGCTCTAAGATCCGAGCAGATGGATTGCTCTATCTGTCCTCGGACTCGTCCCTCAAAGGCCATGTCCTCGGACTCGTCCCTCAAAGGCCATGTCCTCGGCCTCGGCCTCGACCCACTGTCCTCGGCCTCGGCCACAAGCTCTAAGATCCGAGCAGATGGATTGCTCTATCTGTCCTCGGACTCGTCCCTCAAAGGCCATGTCCTCGGCCTCGGCCTCGACCCAGTCCTCGGCCTCGACCCAGTCCTCGGCCTCGACTCACTGTCCTCGGCCTCGACCCACTGTCCTCGGCCTCGGCCACAAGCTCTAAGATCCGAGCAGATGGATTGCTCTATCTGTCCTCGGACTCGTCCCTCAAAGGCCATGTCCTCGGCCTCGGCCTCGACCCACTGTCCTCGGCCTCGGCCACAAGCTCTAAGATCCGAGCAGATGGATTGCTCTATCTGTCCTCGGACTCGTCCCTCAAAGGCCATGTCCTCGGCCTCGGCCTCGATCCAGTCCTCGGCCTCGACCCAGTCCTCGGCCTCGACCCAGTCCTCGGCCTCGACCCACTGTCTTCGACCTCGACCCATTGTCCTCGGACTCGTCTCTCAAAGGCCATGTCCTCGGCCTCGGCCTTGATCCAGTCCTCGGCCTCGACCTAGTCCTCGGCCTCGGCCTCATCCCTCCAAGGTCCGAGCGGCTGGACTTATTCCATATGTGCTCGACTCTTGTCTTTCCCGTCCAAGGCCGAGCAGATGGATTGCTCCACACTTACTCGGCTCTAGCAGAACACGGTACATTATCATTGTCATTTAAGATCGAACCCTGCAATACTTCCTTAAGCACATAAATGTACTCAAGGAAGTGGGGGGCCTCTGATACTGCCAAAATACACCTCTCCAACAAGAAGACGACACGTGGATCATCTTGACCCCAAGCTGCAAGGAGACACGCGGAAGAACCAGGCTCGGACAGTTGGGCCTCCAGGTCATGACCGCCCTTCAGGGCATCATTGCCCCCCAGCTGGGTCTCCACGTCACCACCGCCCTCCAGGCCATCATTACCCAACCAAGTTGGGACGTCAGGTCGTCCAACCGCCTTAACGCATAAATGACTTCAGAGCAAGCCAGCAAGGCAAAGCCCTAATGGACGGTCCCCAGCCACCTAGCTGGGCCTCCTAGGCATCATTACCCAACCCAGTTGGGACAACATATCACTGCCGCCCTAGGCCAAATGCCGCCTTCGAAGCCCTATAAAAAGGGTCAGGTATACACTCCAAACCCGAACTTTTTGCTCAACTGCAAAAGGGAGCGCTCATCCCCTACATATTTTTGCTCTGACTCTAACTAAAGCTTCGGAGCATCCTCGGAGGCACCCCCTCCGGCGACCCCCTAGCTCACCTTCCTCTCCCTGTGCAGATACGTCTGGGTCCTAGCCTCCAGCTCAACACAACACATTTTTGGCATCAACACCAATGAATAAGGAAAACAAATTGATATCACGACCAAGCAAAGGACGTGAGAGTAAGGGACTTTCCAGGAGGCAAAGCGTTGCAGGTGTTTACTCATGCAAAAGAATTCTATGCACATCAGTAGATTTATTTTAATCTTTCTGTTAAAATAATATATGCATGTTGTCCTTGTAGCTGGTACCTCTTGGGAATCTGGCGTGAGGCGAAGCACCAGGATTAGGTCAAGACCTTTGGAGTATTGGAAAGGTGAAAGATTTTTATATGGGCGCATACATCAAAGTGAGTAGATTAGTATTATTATAAGAGAAATACTATTATAATTATAATTATTATAATAATATTACTATAGATAAAGTTATAATTATGGAGTATAATAATAATTACAGAGTATGATAATAATTATTATATTTAATATTATTATTATTTAAGAGTAAAAAGAGAAGAAAAAAATTTTTAGTCCCAAGATGATAGATTTTATCCTATAAGGGAAGTGAGATAAAAATGATGGGATTAAGATTAACTTTATCCCACAATAATTTCATATGAATAGTAAATTCTCACAACCAAACGTGGGATAAATTATTCATGTGGGATTAATTAGTTTAATTCCATTTTAGTACCTCCAGCCAAATGGGCCATAAAAATATGAGGTTTTATCATGGCTTTACTTTGCATCATGCTAATTCAAGGTCGTATCGGAATAGAACTGCATCTCTATTACAAAGACATTCTTATGAGTTTTTAAGTCCAAATCACAAAATATAAGCTTTTCTGCTGTGTTTTGCCCCTCCGGAATCCTTTTTGTAAAACTCAACAATTATTTTTAACCACAAAGTGAGGGTTAAATCTATGGTGACTTTATCAAAAATCAAGTTACCATAACTTTTAGACTGATTTGGTAGTAAATTATTCTTACATCTTTTAGTAAATGGATACATTGATAGTAATTTATTACACAACATAATAAACTATTATTTTTATATGATATGGTAAATCAACACATTTGATAGTAGTTTTACGATACATTATTAGTAAAAAGGTTACATTTAATAGTTATTTGAGCAAGTTATGGTGATTTAAGACATCATAGTTGGATCCTAAAGTAAGGGCCGAAACTTAGATGAGATTCTTTGTACGAAGGTCATAAGGTTCCATATAAAATTTTCCCTTTTACAACAATAAAATTAATCATTGTAATTTTTCATCTAACATACATAAATGGAGATTTTAAAGTTATACAAAGTCCATATGTTTTGATAGATTTTAACATTTGATCTAAGCTTTAATTTTTCATACAAACTTTAGTAACTTTTAAACTGTTGATAAAATATGTGTTAAATCATATACCAAAATGATAAATTATCTTAGAAATTTTGTGTATTTGATTCATTATTTGGATTTATTAAATAATGAAGTCCGATCTTGAATTTTATTTTTGAAAGTATTTTTTCTTTAAAATGGAATCTTTGGTATCTCATATGAAGAAGCTCATCAAAGTTTACTCCAAAGTAAGATGTCTTGATCTGTTTTGGTATAATTGATTATTTGGATCATATCTTGTTGTAGGTTTGGCAACTGTAATTGGGATAAAATATGAGTCTCCAGCAAAGGGTGTTGGGAAGCCCGCCTGGAAGGTGAAGTCTTTCGTCTCTGATGAATATAAAGATCTGGTTGAATTAGCTGCTATGTATTGACGTTCACTGTGCTATTATTGTACTATGGACTGATTGGAATTCTCGTAAGTATGATTGGTGGAGCATCCTTTTCTTCGTAGTCATTGTTGTTACTCTCTCTGTTTCATCACTGCCTCTATGGGTTCTACCCGTGGTTAACTTGTAGGTTGTTTACTTGTAGGAGTTACTCATGCATGCATATAAATGTTGGATACTTGGGGTATCTCACCCTTTTGCTTATCCTAGATTAGCAAAATGAACCAAATGAAAAATTGAACACTGAGGAGTCTCGTTTGAACCATTTTTAGTTGTGTTTCTTTTCATTGAGAAATCATTTATATTTCTTGCAGTAAAGGACCGGCATATATAATTAATATATTGAAATCAATTGCATCCTAAATTCTACACATAAGAGAAGCATGATTGAACTTATATGGAGAAAAAGAACAATAATCATCGGAGTTAAATAAAATTTATGGGAGAAGAAAATATAATTGTTTGTCACACAAAAACATCAACTTCAATATTAAATAAAAGAAACAGCTCAAAATAATTATTCAATGTTAAAAACACAAATATTGAATTAAATACAAGCTAAACCTGTTATATTTAGGAATTCATCTCTTCGCCTTGGTTGAAATTTAGTCTAGCTGATAATACATAATCACAATAGCTCTTTAGAAATTTAGTGTGTATCTTTTTAGCCTCTTGTTCTCTGAGTCTAAAATCCTATACATAGCTGTATGGAAACGATGCTTGCAGTTTCTTTTCCATGACTCTCATATGCATTCCAAATCTATCTCGTTCAACTCTAGTGGGGTTACAGAAGACAATTGGGTTTTGCATCATTGTTGATACCTTTGAGAAGTAAAGATTCCTTAAACCAATCAGAATCAATCGTTTTATGTTTAAAAAATTGAGAAAAAGAACCAGCTATTCCAAAAAAAAAATAAATCAACTGAAGAATGTTTGCAACAAAACAAACCCACACAAAAATCGGAAGTTCACAATTGATACCCATTTCAAAAACTTCTCAAACAAACTAATTCAAAATCGCCTTTCACATACTTTTCAAACAAACTAAATCCAAAATCACATTTTACATTTTTAATTAAAGCATGACAAAATCCAATCACTTAGTAATAAATTGGAGTTGCATTTAATATCAACATCTTGAGGAGGGAGAGAACTACCAGAGATAGGGTTATGCCTTCATTAATAGCATAGATTGGAGATTACTTAGGGAGTATAATAGCAACAATTAGGCCTCACAACTTTAAAATGTGTTGTACAAGGAGAGGTGGTCACAATTATTTATAAATAGCTTAGTCACTATCAAGATTTGACCCACATTTTGGGGTGTCACAATCTCCTCTCTTTTTGGGATCCCCTTATTTTGGCATAGTATCTTTGCTATGTGGTCTCACACTTGAAAACCCACTGGTTAAAATTATTGGCCGAGCTTTTGAGTGTCGACTTTGATATCACTATAACGACTCGACCTCTTGTTTGGCACAATATTGTCAGTTTTGGCATATTAGGCCTCATAACTTTAAAACGCGTTGTCCAAGTGAATATGACAATCACTTATAAACAGCCAAATCACTCCTTTTAGTATAGGAGAGGTTCTTGTCTAGTATCGAACCATGAAAGATACACAACACAAAGGCATGTTCAATCATTGGATGACATGAGAAAAGAGAAAAGTGGAGAAATATTGTTTTAACTCAATGGTTGACAATACCTTGTGCTATGTATCTTTTATGGATCAGGGCTAAGTAAGAATTTTTCCTTTCCTAGTGTAGTTAATGGGCGAATATCTATACTAGCATAACTAACAATTCGATACTATTTATAGCGTCTAACTTTAAGAAGTTCCTTTCATTAAGTTAAACAGGTACTATTGTTCATAATTTATTTTTGGTCTAAGAAACTAATACAACAGAACTCTGAAAACTAATACTAGCATAACCCAATAATCTAGGAAATTTCGTTTATTTTGTTGTTTTGATTTATAATAAACCTCCAGTCCAAAACTTGAAAAACAAGTATGCTTTCCTTTACCTATGATTCTATCCCTTCATTTGTTATGCTTTGGAGAGACTAAAATTGATGTTGGAGAATGGGTAGCTTTTGTTCTGTGGTTGTAGTTTAGATGCTTATTTTTTGAAATCCAAGTACACACAAAGTCGAAGAGTCTACTAGTGTATAGGTTGAAACTTGAAACTCTTTTGTTTGCATGGGAAGTTATTACTCACCAGCCTTTTGTGTGATAGAAAGGACAAGTTACGATTTTGTTGTAGTGACTTTTTCCCCTCCTATTCTAATTTCCCTCCACAAATGCGTTAGGGCTGCACATCCACCGAAGGCTACTTGGAAATTTACAATTTAGTAGAAGCACCAACAATAAGGCAATAAGCCCGACCAATCAGGCACTTAATCAAAATTCTGTCACACAGATGTATGATTCAATTTTTGATTTGTTGACCCTACTTTGTTCAAAGTAAGGTTATGATTGGTAGAGAAAAAAAAATGGGAGGAAGGAAGAAGCAGAGATAAGAACATTTTTTTTTTTTATCATTTGATAGAGAAAAAAAGTGAGAGGAAGGAAGAGTGACATGATTGGTATTTTATTCCCATAAGAACAAATCACAATTATTTCAAATTGTGATATTGGTAAGTGGAAGTTAAAATAAGTTAATTTTTTGCCATTTTTTTCTTTCCTATCACTTTTCTATCATACTTATCAAACGCATGACGGAAAGCATCAATCTTCTTATTTTTCCATTCTCTCCCTCTTTTTTCCTCTCACTTTTTTTCTCTACCAATCAGATTCTTAAAAATTGCTAAATACTTGATCATAAGCATGTGAAACACATGGATTTCTTATCTTAGAATAAGTTCATTTTCTTAATGTCTCTTAATAGCATGCCTATCCAAGTAAGATATGGCCACATAAGCATGAAGAGCTACTCCTATTGGTAGAACCTCTTCATCAATAACCAAGTATGGTGAGTGCAACTGGTGGGTTGATTTTGTCGTTTCACTCTTCATCCTTATCATGAAGAATGTGGCTACCATCTTTTGTGGCTATACGGCTGGGCACAATATTGTCTGTTTTGGTACATTGGGGTTCACGACTTTAAAATACACTGTCTAAGTGGATGTGACAATACTTATAAATAGCCTAGACACTCTCTCTAGTTAATGTGGGATACTAAGACTTGACTTAATCTTGGGGTGTCATAATCTCCCTTCTTTTTGGCACAACGTACTTGTTGTGTGGTCTCACACTTGGCAACCCGTCGGTTAAAATTGCGTTGTGTAAGTGGAGGTGACAATCATGAGATACCAAGACTTGATCCCATCTTAAGGCATCACAATCTCCCATGCTTTTGGCACAATGTTCTAGTTGTGTGGTCCCACACTCAGTAACTCACCGGTTAAAATCAGTGGTCGAGCTTTCGAGAGTTTGTCTGATAACTATAACGATTTGACCTCTCACTTAGCACAAAATATGGTCCACCTTGACACATTAGGCCTCATGGCTTTAAAACGCGTTGTCTAAGTGGATGTGACAATCACATATAAACAACCTAATCACTCCATCTCTAATTGACGTGTGATACCAAAACTTGTCCCACATCTTGGGGCATCATATACTAAAACTATTATTTATTACTCTCAAATCCGAAAGAAAAGATAAATTAAATGTTATTTTTCAATTGTCCAAATGTAGCAAAAGACAAAATTAAGTAGGCTTTGTAGTTATTGAATTTTAATTTTATAATGTCATATATTTTACCCTTGGAAATACCACCGTTTAAAAAAATAAGGAGTAAAAAAACATAAAAGTATATTGACATGATGACATATGATAACACTTTTTCTTCCACACACATAGGCTAAACAAGTAATACATGTTTTTTTTTTCTTTGCCACATTACACATCACTCACTTATATACATTGACGAATCTATAGTATGTTGAGTGTGGGCAATTTCCCCCACTCATATTCCCAAATTTTTTTTGTACCCCTTATTATTTTAGGATGTTTTAAAATACTCCATTTGTCACATAATTCTAATCACTTATCACTTATTTTAATTATTATTTAAAAATATAAAAAATATTTTTTAGAAACTTTTAATTTGAAAAAAATTAAATTTTCTTAATGATTTAATAACAGAAAAAAATTATTCATTTAATCGGCTAAATAGTAAACATAACAAAAATTATGGGAGAGAGGGAGTAATATATTTAGAATTTTCTACATAAATATTGGAGTCAATTTAAAATAAAAAATACTCGACCTTTAAAAAGTGGGTAACTTTTGTATTCAAAAAGAGATTTAACATCAAATCATGCTTGTATTTTTAATTTTTTTCACATTTTTATTAAGTTACTTTCAATGTTAATTTTATGCGATCAACGCTTTGATATCGTGTCAAAAATAAAATTTAATTTAAAATATCAATATATTTGTGCCATTTACATTTGATTTTCATATACTCCGATGTAAAAGAAATGTTCAATATTCTATTCCCATTGTTTATGACATGATTTTGAATATTTTGTTTCATCAAATTTGGTAGGTCTTTGGAAGTTTAGAAAAAAAAACAACTAAAGAATAAAAAAAAACTTTTTACATTAATTAAAAAAATATAATACTACAATTGTAGGTAACCCAACTTTAAGTGAGCTTATTAGAGATTCAATGAGATGTTAAGTTACGAATTTTAATTTTTGGGGAAAAAGTATTCTTTTTCCAAGGTGAATTTTTGGTCTTAAAAGGTAACTTAGGAATCAAATTTTTAGTGAAATTGATACAGTGTAAAGTGGTTATAGATTTGCTTAATAATGTAAACATTGATCTCCACCTTCTTAAACTTCAATTGATGGTTGCAAATTCATGATCTCAAGGCTAGATAGAGCAAAAAAATGAATAAATCAAATTGCAGATACTCTTGCGAAAAAGGATTTAGTTAAATATATAATATGTTTAGATCAGGTGACGAGACGGAATAAAAGGAGAAAAGTATCCTTCCAGATTATGTTATTTTTATTCATTCATATCCTTTACTTCCCTCCATGCTCACAGAGAAGGAGTTTTGAAAGGATACATTTATCCTTCTAAATCCCATTGTTTACATTAAAAACAACTATCAAATATATAAATTTTAGAATATGCTAGTCTTATGTACGGACATGTTAACTACTTGGCAAATATGAGAGTTTTACGCTATTGTATATGAAATTTTCTAAAGTATTGTGGAGTTCTCTTATATATATATATATATATATATATATATATATATATATATATATATATATATATTGTAGACTGAGGTTTCAACCCAAGAGGGGGGTGAATTGGGTTTTTAAAACTTTTGCTAATTAAACACAAGTTTATAAAAACAAATATCAGATAACACCACAAGCATATAAACAAGTAATATATGCTATAAATAAAGAGTTTAAGGAATAGAGGATGCAAACTCAGTTTATAGTGGTTCAGCAATATCGGATTCGTTTCGACCTTACGTCTACTTTCTTCAAGGAACCTCCTTGAAGTAATCCACTAAGAAACTTAGTCGTGCAACTTCATGGGTATTGCATAAACCTTACAATCCTTTCCTCTCGGAAGCAAACCCCTTCCTTTTGGAAGCAAATCCCTTCCTCTTGGAAGTAAACCCATTCCTCTTGGAAGCAAATCCTTTTACAATAAATACTGCAAAATAAATGGTAGAGAGACAACAATGAAAGCTTACACAACTAAATAATATATCTCTTTCAAGGTAAAACTTGAAGAATGGCTCAACTTAGATATTTCAAAGCTTTTTGTGCATCATAGAGTAAAAACTTGATTGTATGTGTATTCTCTTATGTTTGAAATGCTCAATAGTGTGGGTTTAAATAGATTTGATGTAATATGCCCGTTTTGAATTGATTTGGTACGTTTTGGTACAATTTGTGCTGAAATCTCGTGTCTCAACGGTCATATTTTTTGAACTACCAATCGACTAGGTCTTAGTACCAGTCGACTGTGTCCACTTTAAAAATCACATCTTTAAGGCTATTGAAGGTACCAGTCAACTGGGAACCATCTGCCCAAAGTACCAGTCGACTGGGTGGTTCTCACCAGTCGACTGAGGATTTTCTGTCCAAAACACCAGTCGACTAGTATGAAGCATCCAGTCGACTGTGGACATACTGTCCCATATACCAATCTTCTGGTATATGTACCCAGTCGGCTGGGTTGCTTAACAACCCAATTTTCATGTTTTGAAGAGATTTTAACTTTAAAACATTTGATTAAAAGGTTATGTTAAAATGCTTTTCAAAAAGAGCCATTAGATAAGTTAATTACCTGAACAAGTGAGACTTACAACTTGTTTTAATACCTTAGACCTATTCTAGTTCTTCTGTCTTCACTTAATGTTTGATTCGGGTGGAGTTCTTGCACCTTGATCCTTGGTTGAATGCTTTTATAGCTTAATACACTTAGATAGCATCATTAGTATAATAAGAGTTGTGTTTTGTCATCATTAAAAAATAGGTGAGGGTCAACAATCTCCCTCTTTTTAATGATGACAAAACTCATGAGAAAAAAACAGTTTTTAAAGAACTAAATGTTCGGTTTTTTGAAAAATTGAGCAGAGTCTCCTCTGTTTTTTTAATAAAACCAACCTGTAAAAGGTAAAGAACAGTTTATATACATCCCAACCAATCAACTCAACATATATAAGCACATATCAAGATCTTTGGAGCAATGCTCCCCCTAAATCTATGCATTAGGTTGAGTTTACAGTTAGTTTTCACATTTTCTCATTTTTCTCCCCCGTTTTGACAACAATAGAAAAGGGAGCAGAAAACCAAAAAATAAGCTATATAGCTACTATAATCATCAAGAGCATGCATAAACAATTTTGTACACGAAAATTTGGCATCATTCAGAGTTTAGAAACCTTCCCGGGAAGAATCGAAAGTTTCCATACAAGCAGAAGCAGTTTTTAAATCATATATCTGAATTTAAAGAGATATAAAGCATGCAGACATATGTAAAACACGTACATGAAATGGATCAAAGCCTAAACAAAAGTTATAGTCATATATAACAAAAGTCTATACAATGTAGGCTTCGTAGAGTCGAAACAGAAGTACAAATAAAGAAACTATATCAACATGAAGATATGTCCGTGGTAAGAACAATGAAAAGTCTACATCAAAATGTACATCGAGAAAGAAAGATAGTAAAACGACTCATGGAGAGAGAGAGTCTGAGCTGTCAAGAATAAGATCCCTAATTTCAGCCAGAGAACTCTCGGTGCACTCTCGGTGCAGCTCGAAGTCATCCTGGAGGGTCTCAATGGAAGAGCTCAAAGTCTAGAATCCAGACTGCATGGTCAGCTGGAGGCTCGTGATAGCCTGAAGTAGATCGTTGTACCCAGCCTGACCAGCACTCGAGTCACCCATGGGAGGTGCTTGGGTATCCGTATCCATATCAGCAGTAGCAGCACCCTTGTCCTCATCATCACTACTGTCGTCCTCTCCAATCCGAATGTGCTTCCAGACCTTGGAGTAGATAAAGCCGTCGCGAACCGTACATCGCATCTTCTTCAGCAATGAAACGTTGATGATGTCCTTGAGGCCGATATCTTGAGCCTTGGAGGCAAGGAGAGGCACCCAGAAGTGCTGGAGTATGAGCGTGATGAGCATCCCGTAGGGAAGACATCCAGAGTCGCTCACTTCGCCATTAATCATGTTGGTGAGTAGCAGGGAGTATATATTGAAGTGGTGCCCAGTTTTAAGGCACCAAATCAATACTATATCTATCTTAGATAGATACCCCCGACTCCCTAATCTCGGGTAGATGGTCCAACTCACAATATGGTTGAACAATTTCGAGTCTAGGGGCATGTCACTACATGTGTGAAATGTAGTGGGTCGAAACACATAGTTAGGGTCGCCCCTAACTATCTGACATGCCTCCTCAACCTCGAAATTGTCTGGCCATCCATCTAGACTCTATTGGATCCCTCCCACAAGGATCCTCAAAATTCTTATCAAGAGGTTAGTATTGACCTCAAACTTCACACCCATGACACTGGTTCTGAATCTCAGAGCCAATGGACTGGGTTTCACCAAGTTCGCATAAAACTGGTGAATCAGTCTAGGGTAGTACTTCTCATGTATCTTGACCAGTGAGGTCAAGTTTATTGCCTCGAAGGTAGGTAGAATATCAAAATTACCATGACGAATAGATTCGAAATAGAATCGACAACTTTACTCGTCATGATTTTATTTTTCCTTATTACAGAGGTATACTTGTCATTCGCTGTCGGGTTGGTGAATAGAGAATCATCAAGCTCTGTTATGGGCTTCTTACTGGATGAGCCCACAACGCCCTTCCCCTTTGAATCTAGTATCATAGATTTGGTGGACCTTGGCCTTGTAGGCGCATTTGGTCCCCTAGTGGTGTATTTTACTCGGATTCTATCGGACATTTATGGGTAAAAAGAGGTTTTAGGTGGAAATGGTGGATTTCAACCGTAGAAAGTTAAAATAGATGTTGGGGATGAGTATATCGATGTGTTTTGGTAGTGATTTGATGGTTTTTGGATCAAAATTGCGAGATTTTGTAGAGAGAGAAAGCTAGGGTTTTTGAAAATGGCGTGAAAATCTGAGAATCATGATACTAGTCGATTGGGGTAAGGATACTAGTCGACTGGGTCCTTTGCAGAGATGAATGATTTTGCATACCAGTCGACTGGATTAAGGTACTAGTCGACTAGAAAAACTGGCAAACAGATACCAGTGGACTGGGTAGTTTATACTAGTCAACTGTGGACAGAACTGAATTTCAAAAATCGGCTCCAAACAAGGTCTAGATGAACTAGTCAACTGGTATTAACTTACCAATCGATTGGGAAATTAGGCAAAGACTTACTAGTCGACTCCGATAGACTTACTAGTCAACTGGACCCTTAAGAAAATTTTCAATCTTTGAGTCTTAGCACGAAATTTGTTTATCTATGCCATCTTGAGTGAGGAAAATATTAAACAAAGATTAATACTCTTTCACTAGATGTCAAGCATGCATAATGATGAATGATAAAGCATTTAAACATTCAGTTTATTATAATCTAACAATCCCATTAGCATTCTAATGTTGCAAAAACTAGTTTCACTTAGATGTTTTGTAAGAATGTCAGCTATTTGATCTTCTGAAAGTATGAATTCTAGTCTTATATCACTTTTTTGAGCATGGTCTCTTAAGAAATGATGTCTAATTTCTATGTGTTTAGTTCTAAAGTGCTAGATAGGATTCTTGGTTAGGTTGATAGCACTTGCATTATCACAATGTATTGGTATACTTTTAAGGTTCATGCCATAGTCTTCTAGTTGTTGTTTCATTCATAACAGTTAGGCACAACAACTTCCAGCTGCAACATATTCCGCCTCGGCGGTTGATAGTGCAACAGAGTTTTGTTTCTTGGAAAACCAAGAGGTTAATATTGCACCTAAGAATTGGTATATTCCATTTGTGCTTTTTCTATCTAACCTACATCCAACAAAATAGCATTTGAATATCCTACAAGCTCAAAAGATGAATCTCTAGAGTACCATAATCCTATGGTTTGAGTTCCTTGTAGATATCTAAGGATTCTTTTTACTGCAACTACATGTGATTCCTTAGGATTAGCTTGAAATCTAGCACACATGTATACACTGAACATTATATCAGACTACTTGCAGTTAAGTAAAGTAAAACACCTATCATGCTTCTATAATATTTAGTATCTGCACACTTACCTCCTTCATCAAGATCAAGTTTTGTAGATGTGCTCATAGGAGTACCAAGTGGCTTTGAGCTTTCCATCCTGAACCTCTTTAGTAGGTCCTTAATTTATTTTGATTGATTGATGAAGATGCCTCCTTTCAATTGTTTGATTTGAAGTCCAAAGAAGTAGGTAAGCTCTCCCATCATACTCATTTCAAATTCACTTTGCATGCACTTAGCAAACTCTCAACACATAGATTCATTAGTAGCACCAAATATAATATCATCAACATATATTTGAACTAGCAAAGTGTCATTTTTGTGAGTTTTTATGAAGAGGGTTGTGTCTATCTTACCTCTTACAAAGTTATTGTCAATAAAAAATTTACTTAGTCTTTCATACCATGCACTTGGAGTTTGCTTTAACCCATATAGAGCTTTAGAAAGCTTGAAGATAGTAAATAGATCGACATAAAAAAATCCAACCACACCGATCCATAGTCCACCACCGTAATCAATTGTTCTTTACCCCAATCAATTTTTTTTTTTGATTTCCTATAACCTTTTCTTTTCTTTCCTTTTCTTTGTCAACACTTCTCCCTAGCCTTTTTCTCCTTATCACTTTCCTTCTAAACTTTCTCATTAAAATCTCTCTTATTTGGGGGTTTCTTCTCCCTTCTTGCACACTTTTGTGCTCGAGTTTTATAATTGCGTTGCACCCTTGTGCCTATGCTTTTTATTTTGCACTCACATGATTGTCTAGGAAACAAATTTTCTCTTATGCATCATTTCCTGTCTCTTCGGCCATAATAACTCTAATGGTGGACTTTGGCATGTATTGATGAACCTTTTACTATGATGATTTAGATAAAGTTGGAGTTGTGCTCTATTGAAGATTATGCGCATTGGTGGTTTACGTTATATCTTGCTTGGGTTAAATTTTGTATTCAAATATATGACAATTTTATTAATATTACCATGTGTTTGAGAAGATGTGAGAGAATGTTATATTATATTCTAGATATATTGTGGTACGATTAGGTTAGGATTCTTAGGTGATTTAGTTTCCTTATAATGCTACTTAGTTTATTATATAAACCATATCAAGGGTCTCTATGTAATCATTCTACCATTATCAATAAAACCCTAATTAGACTTCTTCAAATATAACACTAATCGCAACAATTTCAAAATGTAACACTGTCGTATATGTCTTAGCATTGGGTTGCAAACCTTGCACATTGAAGCTACAAAATAATTCTTTCACATATTCAAGTAACCATCATACTTTTTTGCATCACTTAGAACATTATCAATGCCTAATAAAGACATTCATTTTTATAAGGCATCCAACAAAGTCGAGTAACTTATGAAATTAGGATGTTCACCACGAGCACACATCTCTTTGAAAAGCTCTTATACAACCTGATTGGTACAAATCACGTATAAGAGTTCAGGATATGAATTTTGTCCTCTATCCTTTTAGCCTTGCAATATCCATTGAGCAAGATGCCATAAGTAACTTTTTTTTCTTTTAATTTTCCAATTTTCTAATATTATATTGGAAAAAGAAGTGTTATTTTTTTAAAATCATATTAAGAATGTCCAAATTGTTGAAGAAAGTGTTAAGGAAAATGGAGATAGAAAATGAAAAATATTTTCAAATACTAAACGCACCCTAAAAATGCCCCCTCTTTACTAAGGCTGAGCATGGTACAGATATCCGATCCGAAATTTTCTGAACATTAAAAATTCGATTTGTAAATTTCGGATATTTGATCCATTGGTTATCCGGTGGTTCGGTTCGGATATTCGAACTGTTTTTTCACTTGATTTAGATTTCAATAAAAAAAATATAAAAACAACTAATTTCAACAATATCCGATCCGATCAAATTCCTAACAAACTACAATATTATTGCATTTACACAAATCATAATGCAACTAAACCAGAAATTATAGCTATAAAGAATAGCAAAAAGAATTAATGAGATGGAAAGCCACAGTAAGGAGTCGTTCACAAGCCCATCAAAAGCTTAGTTAATTTTTCAAAAGTTGCATTCCTAAATGGATCAAAAGAGTTAAAAAAATATGTTTTTTTTTTTTTATTCTCCCACTTCAAATGCAAGATATTTTCCAAACAGTTAAAATGAAAACCCATATCTGCAAAAGAAAGTGAGAATCAAAGTGCGACGCAAATACTAGACGCAAGTAATTATTGTCCGGTGCTAGAAAAGTGCGATGTTGCTGGCGGCAGTGGCATGCTTGCGTTTCCAAGAAAGAGTGACAGAAAAAGAGAAAAAAGAAGGAAAGAGATAGATGAGAGGGAGAGATTCACATGAGAGAGAAAAGGACAAGAGATAACTTGTGCGAGGAATGAGAGGGATATTATCTATTAAGAGACAGCAGATGGGGAAGGGATGGGGAAAGGATGAGGATAGGGTTAGGGAAAAAAAATAAGATTTTAAATAGTTGGATAAAAGTAGGGATGGCAATGAGCCGAAACTAATTTGGCACGGCCAAGCAAGGCCCACACTTCCATGGGTCGTGTCGTGTCGTGCTTGGCATGATATTATTCCTCGTGCGGTGTTGAGCCTAGCTTTTGAGGCCCACGACACGGAAAAAAGGCACAGTACGGTACGACACAAGGTCCAGCACGGCTTAGTCCGACCTGAGGCACAGCACGAGACACGACCTGACATGAAGCACGACACAAGGCACAACCATAACATTTAATAAATTCAAAATTATATATAGTTTTATGCCACTATAATAATGAGACAAGAAGAATTAGATGATGATAAATTTGATATTTTAAGAAGGTGAAAAAAAAATGAAAATTATTACCGTATTCTTAACATAATGGCACATGATCTACTCATTCATAAATGAAACAAATTCACCTAAAATCACACATTAATATAAATTAAATCAAACCTAAACAAATATTTACACACAAAAGTGTCATTTGTGAATTTTTAATTTAAATATTAAAGTTATAATTAATTGATTTTAGCAAAATAACATTTGATACAATGAACTAAAATACTAAGAGGAAATCATATAATATTCTTATTTTTAATCCACCCAATGAAACTTAACTATCTAGCGTGGTTAGGTAGCTCATCATTCAATTTCTAAAGTTGTTTGTCTAGGAATTAGACAAGTTTTTATTTAAAGGTCAAAAAGGTTATAAAAATACCTTTTTGTAATTATTAATAATATTTAATGTTTACTAATTTTTTTTTATAAAATTTCTAATTTGATTTTTTATATTTCGTCTATATGTAAGGCATTTCATCTTATTTCTTTATTTTATATGTTGTTTTTGTAAGTTATATATTTGGAATATTTTTGGGAGTTGTAATTTTTAAGTTATTTGTTTATATTGTTTTTGTTCAATTTTAAGTTATTTGTAATGTTTAAATTCATCAATAAAATGATTATTTTTTCTATACAATTATAAGCATTCAATTCAATATTTATAATTTTTTTTGCTATTTTCAACAAAAAAAGAAAAAAAAATCAATATATACCTATAAGGCCCATGAACCAGCACGACACGACCCGACACGGCCCAGTAGCCATGTAGGCCTTGGGCTGTGCCAGGTTGAGGTTTTTAAAAGCACGACACGAAACGAAAGAGAGGGAGGAATGACACGACACGACACGACACGAAGGCACGGTGGGCCACCTTGATGGTGGAAGCTATTGGGTCGGATCGGATACCCGCTTCATAAAAAATCTGTGATCCGATCCGAACCAATATCCGAATTTTTTAAAAAATATCCGATTCGATCCGAAAAACTTCGAACATCCTATTTTTCGGTTCAAATATCTAGTTCGAATCGAATATTAGTTTTTGTTGTTCAACCCTACTCTTTACAACTCTCAGTTTCTCACTCATCGTGAAATGTGAAGTGCTTATCTTTGTATAGTCTTCGACTCTTTTTCCTTCTTATTTTTTCATCAATCTATATATTTTTTTTTTAAATTGTTAGTGATTTTACATAGGTTTGGATTTGACAAATATCAACTTGATGTTTGAATAAATCGTGAGAAATATGTTTTGGGTTTTGCATCATGCTTGGTGGGAGTATATGTTTAAAATATCAAAAATAAATTAAAATATGAAGTTAATTCCTAGTTTATTGTTTTCTGTAAAATGAAATTAAATACCCATGGATCTAATTGGATCAAAACATGATATTAGCGAATTGAAAATGGAGTTTCAATACATCTTAACACAGAACTGATATGGACAATATCTGGTAAAATTTGTATAACAAATTAAAGCTTTGTAGTGTTCCGAACCCACATGCAACCAAGATATGGTTTTGTATAAGGGTGCCTCAACTATATGCTTGAGAGATATATCTTGCCAAAAACATAGTCTAGGCTTGTCTTGCTTACCAAATTTCTAAGCATGAAAACATGATTAAGTGATGTGGCATGTTTTCCACCCTCGATTCTATTATTATTGATGTGGTTTATTATTTACCATAAATTGGAGGAAATTGGAGAGGTAAGGATTAAACGTGATCTTATCCCAAAAGTTACTTTTAAGTTGTTGCTTATTTTTTAAAATTTACAGAAAATTTTTAGTCAAACCAAATCAAACTATTTATTTATTAATAGATACTTCAATTGTTATTTAATGAAGTTTAACGGGGTTTGAGAGAGAAAGGGAAAGAGATAGAAAGAGAAAAGGAGAGAAAGAGAGAAATCCTAAAAATATGGAGAGGATGTGAAAGATAGACAAGAGAAGAAGAGAAAGTTATTGTTAAATTGTTTTAAATTATTTAGGCACAAAACTAGTACCGGAGCAGAGCAGAACACAATGGAGTGGAGCAACAGTAGAGGTCTATCAGGGGCTTACTGTTGGGGGGTTCACGGTTTATGTGGGGATGATTAACTAGTCTAGAGTTTGCTATGATTTAATATTTTTTTTATTAAGTTTGTGGTAGCCCCTAAATTTGGGTGTTTTGAGAATTAGAGTTTTGAGAGTTCTATCTCTTTGCAATTTTTTAACTCTATTTACTATAGTGAATCTCTTTCATCATCGCCGTGGACATAAGAATTTTATCTTCGAGCCACATAAGTCTTTGTGTCTATTTTCTTTTGATTGTTGCACAATTCTTAACAGTTGTGAATTTGGTGATAATGGAATGGTTCTGTTTTAGTTATGCATGGATAAATATGAGTTATGATTTTATCACATCATTAGAAATTAGTAGAATTTCAAGTTGTGTTTAGTTGTGAAAAATATTTTCTATGTTTAATCTATTTTCCTTCACATTTTCTTTAAAAATTTGCACAATCTTAACATAATTTGAAAAATAACACTTTTTTTTTCAACATAATATTGGATAGATGCAAAATAACAAAAAGTTTTTTAATAACTTTTCCAATATTATGTTGGAAAGCATAGCAGAGCCAAGAATTTCAACTTAGGGGTGAAATATTTATGTAAGAAAATTAAATATGGGTGATGCAAATAGATTTAAACTTAAAAAAAAATGACTTTCTTTAAATAAAGTTTAGGTTATATATAAAAGATTGTACAAAAGTGTCTTATTTTTCATGGAAAAATTTGTCTCCTTTTAACGTTACATATAACTGTGTATCAAAAAAAGAAAACGAGCTTATAAAAGACGTGCTCGATGATTTTTCATCAAATCAAATTCATCTATAATTATTTTTGTACAAATATTTTTCAACAATCTCTTTTTCAATATAGATAAATAAAGTAACTGTAAGAAAGTCATCATATATCATGTTCTGAAGTCTTTTTTTACAAATGCTTTTTCAATTGTTGCTGAAAAGTGAGCACATGACGAAGTAATCGGTCAGTCAAATGGTGGTAGGTTAGGGTTTGAAGTCTCTATATAATAATCTTTTATTATCTTCTTCATTGAGAGTAATTACTTTTTGATTGATTAGTTTGTTTGACTATGCTTGATTTTCATAAATTAGGTTTATCTCTCTTTAAATTAATGATGAATTAATGCGTGGTGGGTTAAAGTTTGAAACTTTGAACAAATGAAAATCTAATAAAATAGAATGTAAATTAACATGTAGATGTATCAAATTTATTATCATATCATCAATAACGTTAATTAAACAAATAATAATTATAAGATAAAATGATTAAAGAGAAAAAGAGAGAGAAAGTATTACCAAATTTTGAACTCAATTCCATGAAGTTTAGAGAAAAATGCAAACAAAAGACAAAATTTGATTATTGTTGGTGTTGAATCTTGATAAATTGGTATTGATTTATTAGTTTAAGAAGAGCAAGACTGTAGAAGACACAACTAAAAAGTGAAGAAGGAGATGAATAAGATCTCTTACAAAGAGGATTTTTTTTTTATGGATTACAAAGAGGAATTTGTAAGACTTAAAAAATATTTTATTTTTTATTTGGACAATTAGATGGGATCTCCTGGACCAACTTAACATTTTTCTTTTTTAATGGATATAGTGGAGTGGTGGATTGAATACTTTTTCTTCATGATGTGCACTAATTGTCTCAAAGTTTACATTTTGATGGATATTTGTATAGTGCACAATGAATCAACTACTTCATAAATTGATAAATAGTCAAAGCATTTTAGACTTTAAGTTGAAGTACGACTAGAATGGTACATTATTGTAAGGTTGTTATTTGTTTGGAAAAATTTGAAATAGGTCAAGGGGAAGCTTTAACTAAATGTTAAGCTTGACACCAATAAATATTTTTTAAATAATGTGAAGAATGTACTAATTGTTAAAGAAAGTGTTAAAAACGAAAATAAAAAAATATTTTCTACGAATAAACATCAAAGCGATCCAAGTAATTAAAGAATCTGTTGGAAAAGATAGAATCCCACTAACTAACTTTGTTTCTATTTTCTAAGAGTTAGTTTTCTTATTTATCTCATCTATCAATTATCTCCTTGTAATTAGCTAAGATTATTCTGTACATATAGCCGAAAAATGCCTCATATTCAATACATCAGATATTCATTTTTTTTTTAGAGTTTACATGGTATCAGAGCTTTAAGGTTTTTTCTGGAAATTCCAAAGCCTTCATCGCTTCATCTGTTTTGGCCTTTATAGCCGTCCATACCTCTGACCTTTATCGCCAATTTTTTCTTCCCTCTAATCTTGCCTTCTTCTCCATCATTAACCCACCATGGTTGAAAACACCACCATGCCCACAAAAGTTCCCAATCATCCGACTTAAGGTGATCTGCAGAATATTCAAGCAGCGTACAGGCTAAATGGGAAGAATTATATGAAGTGGGGAAACCAAGGAGGACAACAACGAAATCAATCCTATTTCACCAGGAATCAACCAGGTTCAAACCAAGGTATGCTTAGTATAGAGGAGCTAGAAAAGCTAAGGGGACTTCTGGGATCGCTGGAAAAACCTAGTGGTTTATGCTCTCTTGCATTCTCAGGTAAGTTCTCATTTTCTCAAGGACTAAATGTCTCAGATAAAACTATCAGAAATTTATGGGTCATTAACTCATGAGCCACAAACCATATGACTCATTCTTCAATAAATTTTAGCACCTACTCTCCATGTCCTAGCAATCAAAAAATAATAGTTGCTGATGGTTCTTTAACTACTGTAGCTGGTCTAGGAGATATTAATATCAGTCATTCTCTTACTTTAAAAAATGTTCTTCATGTCCCAAAGTTGTCCACCAACTTAATATCCATTCAAAAGCTCACATATGATATGAATTGTAATATACTTTTCAATCATTCTCAATGTGTTTTTCAGGACCAGGTTTCGAGGAAGAAGATTGGACTTGCTAAGGAGAGAAACAGGCTCTACTATCTTGAAGAATCAAACAAGTCACATATGGTCAAAAATAATTTATCTTTTTCATTTCTATCATCATTCAATAAAGACACTATTTGGCTCCACCATTTTAGACTTGGTCATCCATCTTTTGGAATCTTGAAAACTATGTTTCCTACTTTGTTTAGAGGTCTAGGTGTTGAACAATTTCATTGTGATATATGTGAGTTTGCGAAGCACAAACGTGTACTTTTTCCAATCAGCAATAATAAAATTTCAGTTCCATTTTATTTGATTCACAGTGATATATGGGGACCCTCTACAGTTCTAAATGTGTCTCATTTTCGTTGGTTTGTCTCTTTCGTTGACGATTGTACTAGGGTTTCTTGGATCTTTCCTCTTAAACATAAATCAGATGTAAGTAGTGTACTCCCAAACTTCCACAACATGATTCAAAACCAATTTGGGGTAACAATCAAAAGATTCCGATCAGACAAAGCAAGGGATTATTTTTATTAAGTTCTATCTCTATATTTTCAAAAAGAAGGAATCATCTATGAATCCTCATGCGTTGATACTCCATAACAAAATGGAGTGGCAGAGAGGAAAAATGGTCACTTGCTAGCCACAACCCAAGCATTTCTCTTTCACCAAAATGTTCCAAAACATTATTAGGGGGAAGCCGTACTCACAACTGCTTATATGATTAATTGTCTACCTTCTCGGGTGCTAGGGTTTAAGTCACCAATGGAAACAATGTCCTAATTCTATCCCGACCTTTGTACAACAAATAACCTTACTCCAAGAATCTTCAGCTGCATTGCTTTTGTCCATGGTCATAGTTGAAACAAAGGAAAATTAGATCTAAGGGCTCTTAAGTGTGTGTTTGTAGGTTCTTCGTCCACCCAGAAAGGATACAAATGCTACCATCCACCTGCACATAAATTCTTTGTCTCCATAGATATCACTTTTGAGGAAACAAAACCAAACTTTAACCAGCCTTATCTTCAGGGGGTACTTCATTTAGTGACGATAAGGATAAAGACATGTTTCTACTCGATCTACCTACTTATGAGTCAGTTGTGTCGACTGGATCAGCCCTATATGATCTAATTCCAGCTAAACTAGCTCTAGCTAACCCACCTGTATCGCCCAAACCATTCCAGCCAGTGTCAACATCAGCCCCATCTGATGTAATTCCAGCCGAACCATTCCAACTGGTGTCAACACCCACACCCGCCCACACTGGAACCATTATGGGCAGGTCCATGAGATATGTGCATGACTCTATGCGATTTGTGCAGGCTTATTCAAGGAGAAGAGACTCGGATCCTAATCCTATGCAAGTTTAAGCTTCAACTCCTAATCCTGAGAATGAGGTAAATACAATTTCTGACCAATCTCAATTAATAACAGATCATGATCTCCCAATTGCTATTAAGAAAGGCACAAGAGAATGCACAAAACACCCATTGTATCCTTTGGCAAAATTCATCTTTTTTGAGAAATTCTCACCCTCACATAGGACCTTTCTAGTCAGTCTAAACTCTATTCATATTCCTGATACTTTATCTGAGGCATTATCTAATGAGAATTGGAGAAATTCTATGAGTGAAGAAATGCAGGCACTAGAGAAGAACCGGACGTGGGAAATAGTTGACTTACCACTTGGAAAGAAGGCTGTGGGCTGCAAGTGGGTGTTTACCGTAAAATATCAGTCAGATGGCTCTCTTGAAAAGTACAAAGCCAGACTCATGGCGAAAGGATATACGCAGACCTATGGTGTAAACTATCAAGAGACATTTGCTCCAGTAGCTAAGATGAACACGGTGAGAGTTTTGTTGTCATTGGTTGCTAATTTCAACTGGTATTTGGAGCAATTTGATGTAAAAATGCCTTTCTTCATGGTGAATTAGAAGAGGAGATATACATGGACATTCTTCCAGGATATGAGTAGAAACTGAGAGGCAACAAAGTCTGCAAGCTAAGGAAGGTGCCCTACGGCATAAAACAATCTCCACGAGCTTGGTTCAAAAGATTCACCAAACTGATGCTATCCACTGGATACAAGCAAAGTCAGGGAGATCATACACTCTTCATAAAACACTCGGATGCAGGGGAAGTAACGACCTTTTTGGTGTACGTCGATGACATAGTAGTCACAGGAAATGATGAGAAGGAGAAGGAAGCTCTACGAAGATGTCTTGTTAGTGAATTTGAGATAAAAGAACTTGGGAGGTTAAAATACTTTCTAGGAATTGAAGTATGTCATTCTAGAGAAGGAATCTTTATCTCACAACAGAAATATGTGATTGATCTCCTTAAGGAAACAGGAAAGTCGGCATGTAAACCAATTTCCACACCGATTGAACAAAATCATAGACTTGGAGAAGCAAAAGATGATCCAGCCGTGGATAAGGAGAGGTACCAGAGACTGGTTAGGAAGCTCATATACCTTGCCCACACATGGTCAGACATTGCTTATGCCGTGAGTGTTGTCAACCAATTTATGCACAACCCGAGAGAAGTTCATCTACAAGCTGTCCATCGCATACTACATTGCCTAAGGCTAATCCAGGACAAGGGATTCTATTTAGAAGAAACACAGGGTTATTCCTTGAGGCGTATACATATGATGACTATGCAGGATCACCGATTAATAGAAGGTCCACGATAAGCTATTGCACTTTCCTATGAGGCAATCTTGTAACATGGAGGAGTAAGAAGCAGAATGTAGTGGCAAGATCATGTGCTGAAGTAGAGTTTCGGGCGATGGCGCAAGGAGTTTGTGAATTACTGTGGCTCAAAATAATTCTGGAAGACTTAAAGATCAAGTGAGATGGACCTATGAGGCTATTTTGTGACAACAAGTCGGCTATCAACATCGCTCGTAATCCCGTTCAGCATGACTGGACAAAGCATATTGAGGTAGATAGACATTTCATAAAAGAGAAGCTGGACAACAGATTAATCTACACACTGTACGTCCCAACAAATAATCAACTTGCTGATGTACTTACAAAAGGATTGAACAATGAAGCATTCCAACGACTTATAAGCAAGCTGAGAATGAAGGATGCATATTCACCAACTTGAGGGGGAGTGTTGGAAAAGATAGAATCCCATTAAATAACTTTGTTTCTATTTTCTAGGAGTTAGTTTTCTTATTTATCTCATCTCTCAATTATTAGTTTTCTTATTTATCTCATCTCTCAATTATCTCCTTGTAATTAGTTAAGATTATTTTGTACATATAGTCGAAAAAGGCCTCATATTCAATACATCAGATATTCATTTTTTCTAAAAGTTTACAGAATCGAACCAGTCCGATCTTCGATTCACAATACAACCAATCGAATCGACCGATCCGATTCAATGTCGTGCATGTCGACCCAATGTTTTGGGTCACCGGATCATAATCATCTACAAATAAAAAAGATTTTTTTTTTAAATTAGGAAAACTGCTTGTTGTTTTTTTGGTGGTACAAAAACTGCATTTTGTTTAAAACTAGGTATATCTTTAATTACATCTCTTGCAACTTAACTTGGTCTTTCATAAACCATGTGACATTTCAATGTACAAAGGGTTATGGCTTTGCCAATCATGAATTGTTAATGTTAGTATTTTTTTTTGAATTCGTTATTTATTTCAAATATTTTGAGTACGAAAAATTCAAATGAATTATTAAATTTAACATAAGAAAATCAAACATAAAAATTTATTTATAAATGAATTATTTTTTCAATTCATTTGAAAATGAAATGAATTTCATTTTCTTTGATTTCAAATGAAAAGTCATAGAGCTTGCTGCTTATGGGGAAAAGGTTTGAAAAAAGAAGAGAGAAGATAAAGGTTTAGAACCCTAGTATACTATAGTGGGGAAAATAATAGATGTATATATAAGGGATAGAGAGGAAAAAAACATGGAAAGTCATTTTATGGTAATTACTTTGATCATTTTATGGTAATCATACGTTGTATAGTTTTACATTTACTTTTCAAGATTCAACTATAATAATAATTTATATGACTGTGCATTCAATACAAAAGCAAAATTATTGCTATAAAAAATTGATTACTATTTGAATTCAAGAATAGTATTTAAGAGAGATTTTGTAGTAGAATGACCGAAGTATAAGGTATGAATTGTTATTTTGAAATGGGAGATGAATTGGGTTTTATATTGGAGTGAAAATTGGTAGCATAACGGCTAAGATTATTTACTATACGCTTTTGCAACGGCTAGCAAGAGCTCCACCGTTCACAAACAGTTATTGCAACATGACAAATTGAACTAGCAAAAGTGAATTGGTGTGAAACAATAATGGAGTTTTGGACAACCTTGGCCCATGTGTTGGTCATACACTAACATAATGCACATGCATCGTGCAATTATCAACCCTCAGTGTTGTGATCATCCTTTTCAGTTCATTTTGAAAGTTACATGATAAATGATGAATCACACACAACTGTAACAAGTTAGAGATCCACATCAACTTCGTAATTAATATATTCCTTACTTGACTTTTCTTAGTAAATCACACGATAAAGTCTTTTAATTTTGCATATATATATATATATATATATATATATATATATATATATATATGAAACCTTTCAGTGAAGACTGAAAACTATCTCACCAAGAATTAAAAGGAAAAAACATCCCATAATTTTTCTTTTATTTCTCAAATTTCCTAAATTAGTAATTACTTATTTCTAAATTAAGGTCATTTCAATTTGAACTTTTTAGCTTTATTATATAACTTACATACATTGTACAGTTCTGCTTCCATTAAAAAAAATGGTTACTCTATGACAGAAGGTTATTTCTTTAATTTAATTCCTTTTAATTTCCTTAATTCATTAATACTAAATTAATATTATTTATTATTTTGAACTTTTAACTTAACTGCAAAGTAATTAATTGTATAGTTAATTCAGCTATTGATTGATTGTGTTTAAATATGTAGATGATGACTGCACGTCATAGATGGCAAGCTTTTAGGGAGATAGTAAAGAAGAAAAAAAAGATATGATTTTTAGTGCAAATAAATCATCCATGATCAATCTAAAGACAATATTGGTCGTGTTTCTAGCTAATAACACAAGGTGGAAGGAAGTTTTTCTGAAGATTCTTGTGTCATTTATATCGGAGAGTCCTCCACTGTCATCACATAATTATATTATTATACTATATCCTTGGTTTCAAATTAAGAGATTATCGGGTATTCCTGATTCCATGCAGCTTTATTAGTACTCGTTAATAATCTTTGAAAATTCAAATGGTAATTTTCAAATTTTTTTCCTTTAATATTGTTAAAATTGGGAGTACTTCACCATACAAACACGGGCTAGATATACATGGATAGACACCAATATGACTCAAAAGCTTAAGCTCAAGAGTCTTGGACCTAAACCATGTATATAAGATACTCTTATTTTTTTTATTTCTTTCAGATGTGGGATAACTCACATGTGGATATCTTAACAAATTTCTTCCTCACGTGTGAGTTATATATCAAACTCCCGCTTGAATGGAACCATCGGTCACACGATCAACAAGGAAAACCAAATCAAACTCAACCATGGGAGTCATCATGGGGCAGCCAATCGTGGGCACACAAACACTTACCATACTCAACCATGAGGGTTGTGGGAGTCACACGATCATGACCAATTCGAACCAAGCTCTTATACCAATTTGTTAAGGTCGGGTACTTCACAAGACGGGAGATCATACGAACACGGGCTAAATATACATGGATGGGCACCAATATAACTCAAAAGATTAAGCTCAATAGTCTTGAGCCTAAACCATGTATATAAGCTACTTTGTTAGGAATAAAGCACTAGAAAAATAAGCAGACACAGAAAATTTATGCGGTTCGGAGCTAAAACTCCTACATCTACGGGCGATAGTGAAAGATAACACTATAATCAAAATTGGAGTACAAATCAAGAGAGAAAACCCCTTAAGCATAAATCCCCAATACACCCAAATCTAGGCTACTATAAATTTAATTGAGAAAAAAAATAGCTTAGAAGAAAAGAAGTTTTAACCATTGAAAGGGATCTGTTTGTTGTATAGCTCTGTCTGCTATAACTTTCTCTTTGTTGCTTTGATGAGAGTCATAAAATTCATCTTAACAGTACTTAATTGTTAGCATTTTAGGGTTGATCTAGGTTTTAATTGCACTTTTATACGTTAACAACTCTAAAGTATCATTCTTGGATCATTGATCTACTTCGGTGCATTTTCAGGTACTTTAAGCTCTAAAGAGGAGGAAAAGTTATCATTACTTGAAGCACAAAGAATCGAGGCATATTGGGGTGAAAGAATACTTCCGGAAGGACAAGATGGAGGGCTTAAAAGAGCAACAACTGCTGCCCGCATTGGAAAGGAGTTTCACTAAATTGCGAGAATTGCCCGTACAGATCAATCATCTTTGAAAATTAAACTGTATTGATACAAGAAGAACCAGGAGATGAACCATATATGCTTAGAAAGATCCGGAAGTCTATTTTCTGGAGAATTTTACGGTTCATCAAAAGGATTTTTCTAGAGAAAGTTATGGCAGTTTTAGTAGACAAAGGTCAGGCTGTGCGGGATTTCAGCGTGATTTTGGGCTTAAATCCCACATCCCACATCGGTTGGAAAACACATTTCTATATCCCACATCCCACATCAGATGGGAAACACATTGCACTCGTGGTATTTCCCTATAAAAGGCCTACTCCACTTCAGCTTTGAGGCATGAATCGGAGCTCATCTGAAATCATCAGAGAGTGAATCCAGAGGGCCTTTAGGAGCAATCCAGAGGGTCTTTAGGACGAATCCGAAGTATAATTTTGGAGGGCAAGCTGAGGGATCGCCGAAGCTTTCGCTACCAAGGAGGAGATGATTGTTGAGAGGCCGGAGGCAACTCAAGGAAGCATGAGCTCCATGGCCGGCTAGTCTCCAAGCAAGGCAAATGGATGATTCCCTAGGTGTAGTTGTTCTTATTTTCCTTTATTTGATTCAGTTGTAGTTTGGTATTATTTTCATTAAATATTGTTATGTTTTATTCTTTAATTTAATTAGTAGATTTTTATTAGTCCGGTGATTGCATCCTTCTTTTCCATATCATGCTCTTCTTATGTGTATTTGTTTGGGTATGATTGAGTCTGGTAGATCTCTTTTATAGATTTGTCCATTGCTGCGGTATTGTCATTTAGATGTATCGTCGTCTCTTGATAATTTATAAGTTAGGTCATGTGTGCTTGAAAGTAAAGAATAATTCATATCAATTACATTAGGGTTTATACATGCGCTTTAATTGAATATTTGCCGATTTCCTGTTTGGGATGTGAAACTTGCAATCGAGATAAAAACAATTGAATCAAGTTATGATTAGGGCAACGAACCTAGGGAGGATTTTCGGAACCTTGTTGTTTCTTTATTATACTATCCTTCACACTATTTTCACACAATTCAGATTCTTTCAATCAATTTTTTATCGTTTGTGTTCAAATTCACACATTCTTTTGTAATTAACTTGTTTCCCTGTGGAATCGACACCCCAAAGCTGTACTACAATAACCGCGTTATGTTTTGGGCGTAATCAAATTTTGGCGCCGTTGCTGAGGAAATGCGCTTAAGTACAAGGAAGTTTATCAACTTTGAGTGTGACAGTAGAAGAATTGTAAATATTTTTCTTTTCAGCAGTTTGTAAATACGGTAATATTGTTCCTTTACCTTATTTTAATTTTATGATTATTTATTTATTTATTATTTTGTTTTATTTATTTTCCCTCTGATTCATTTGGTGTTTGTTTAGACTGAGAGATTTGCGAGGTAAATTCATTAGAGGACCCGAACTAGAATTACCCTCTCCTTCAGAGTCTGATAGTGAAACTTCGTCTAGATCAACCAATAGTGGAAACCTAAGTGAGAATTTAGAGAATTCTGTTAACATGGCCGATAACCATAATGAGAATATTGCTAGGACACTTCAGGATTACCTCCACCCTACACGCACAGCCACACCATCATGCATCATGTTTCCAGCCAATACTCGCCAATTAGATCTTAAACCAGGGATGATTCAATTACTCCCTACATTTCATGGCTTAGATAATGAAAACCCATATGTGCACATTAGAGAGTTTGAGGAAGTAGTCGCGACTTTTCATAGTCAAGATGAAACTGATGACATTGTGAGGCTTAAGTTCTTTCCTTTCGCTTTGAAGGATAGAGCTAAGAGTTGGCTATACTCACTAAGACCACGATCTATTAGGTCGTGGACTGAGATGACTCGGGCTTTCTTTAACAAATACTTTCCCCAACATAAGACCAACGCTTTGAAAAAGCAAATCTCCACCTTTGCACAAAAGGATAGTGAGACCTTATATCAGTCTTGGGAAAGATTTAAGGAGTTATTGAGTATGTGCCCTCACCACGGGTATGAGAGTTGGCGCTTGGTGAGCTATTTTTATGAGGGACTTACATATAGAGAGCGCCAATTCGTAGAGATGATGTGTAATGGTGGGTTCTTGGAGAAAGATCCTGATGAGGCCATAGAGTACCTCAATGTGCTTGCTGAAAAGCTCACACTTGGACTGGACCTAGTGCTACTGAAAGCACAAATAGGTCACGACCTATAGGGAACCTAAATGGTGGAAAACCTTAAGGCCAAGGTCGAGATGCTCACTAGGGAACTAGAGGCATTAAAGACTAAAAGCTCAAAGCCAACACACGTGGTCAATCATGCAAAATATTTTGAACCATGTTTTGTGTGTGGCGGTGTAGATCATCTCGCCCAAGAGTGTCCCACATTTGCTGATATGAGAGGGATGTATAAGGAACAATGTAATTCCTTAGGCATGTACACGAAGCCTTTTACACCCTTCTCTAATACCTATAATTCGGGATAGCGCGATAACCCCACCTTCAGCTGGAAATCTGAAAATCAGCAGCTTGCACAATCCCCTAGCTCATATTCTGCAACATATCATGCACATGTGTCTTCTAAGAGTTCTTTAGAAGACACTTTACATGCTTTTATTGAGGCACAGGGTAAGACTAATAAAAGACTTGAATCGTTAATTGTGCAGGTTGTTGAAGAATATAAGGAGATAAAGAGCCAAATGTCCAAGTTGATGAGCTACTTGAGTGTGACTGAGCGAGGTAAGTTCCCTGCTCAATCTCAGTCCACATCCCATGGTCAGCACCTAGCGCAACAGAATTTGAAGGAGGTGAATGCCATTAAGACGGTAAATGGTAAGTCCTTACACATCCCAACAATGAAGAAATCAGAGGATGTGGACGAAAGCCACCAAGCATACACGATGGACTCATTCATGGAAAATGTCCAGCATCTTAATCCATTGGAGTCCACCCCCACCCATGGCTTCACCAGAGCACATATCGAGCCAAAATTTGCGGATGTTACTGATGACATCCTTGAGGCCCCTCCCAAGCATAGAAGCACCGAATTTGGCAATAAAGCAGTGGCGGATGCATTTAACCTATGTTTTTCAAGGAAGGAATAAGAGTGTTTGGCTGAAGACGTAAAACTTAGCACTCATGGGAGGCAGCCCACAATGTATCCTTTTACTTTTACTGTTTTTCATATTTCTTTTTCTTGTTTATTATTATTATTTTGCTGTTTTCCAGTTTTACTTTAGTATTTATTTTTCAGGGACAAATAAACGAAGCAGTTCAAATGATCGTGCACAACTTTCAACTCCACGCACCGTTGGTTAAAAAGGGAGTTTCCTTAACTTTTGTTTTTTTTTCATTGAGGACAATGCTTATCTTAAGTTGGGGGTGGAAGATATACATTTATATAGCATATAATTGAACTGCTTTGTGTCATTTTTGTTTTTTTTAGCATGCTTGGTGTTTGCCTTAGAGTTAATTTACATGTCAATGATATAAACTTAATTGAGATAACATATAGCATTTAGAAGAAGTTAAATCTTGCTTCAGTTTGAAATTAATTTAAGCATCAATCTTCATTTGGTTAGAGACTCTAGTTTGTGGTAAGATTGTATGATTAGTCTATAACATCTAGAGAAATTTTATGTGTGATTATTTTGTGAATATTTTTACAGTCTCAACAAGCTCTAGAACTTACTTGATAATCACTTGAGGCGAATTCCTAGAATACACACTACTTAGGATATGATATAGGCTATTTTTGAACCGTTTGAGCCTTTCAAACCTACCATTGCTATATTTATCACTAATCACCTATTTGAGCCTTTTTTTTTAAAATAAAAATTGAGCCTTGTTTCTTTCGATAAACCATTTACTTACCTTTATGAGCCTAAAAATATTTTATCCTTACCTTTCTTTTAAAAGAACTTAGTCATACACATGTTGTGAGAAGCACTTAAAAGGAGTAAGGGTGGAAATATTAAAAAATATCACTACCACAACCCAAGTACATTAAAGGAGATAAGTTGGGGGTTGTGGAAAAGAAAAGAAAAAAAATGATGAAAAAGAAGGTGAATAGTTATGTGCCAAAATAAAAAAAAATGAATTATGACGGAGAAAGAAGAAAGAAGAAAGAAAGAAAAAAAATGGTGATTTGTTGAAAGAAATGCTCGAAAAATGGTTGGAAGAGTTGGGTATTGAAGTAAGGTTATCCAGTGCTTAAAGAGTTGTGTTCAAAACTAAGAGATTAAGTTCTTTTACTTGTTGAATCCTTCTCATTCCTTCTTAACCTTTACCTTAGCCTAACGTTACAAGCTTATTAAAGACCTATTGATCCAATGTAGTGTGATTTTTCTACAATAGTGGAGAGTGATTTGAAAAATGAGCCTATGGAGCTTGTTTTTGTGATTGATGTCACGCAATTTATCATGTTTTAGAGGCTAAGACTTGTATTCACGAATGTTATGCATAAAATCATCCGGATGTTCGGATTAATGGATTGTGGTAAGATGGATGTTAAGAGTCAATAACAATTTTAAGATTGATGTTTAGATTACTTTTGGACTTAGGTGAAATTTAATGATTCTATGTGCCGTATGTTATGTGAAATTTTTGAGACAAAAAGTGAATTACTCTTGGTTCAACGCTAGCATTGCTTTACTTTGTTTTTAACTCCTACCATAGAATTCATCTCTTATTTTCACTTGAATTGCTAGGGACTAGCAATAAGCTAGTTGGAGGTTGTGATGAGAGTCATAAAATGCATCTCAACAGTACTTAATTGTTAGCATTTTAGGGTTGATCTAGGTTTTAATTGCACTTGTATATGTTAACAACTCTAAAGTATCATTCTTGGATCATTGATCTACTTCGGTGCATTTTCAGGTACTTTAAGCTCAAAAGAGGAGGAAAAGTTATCATTGCTTGAAGCACAAAGACTCGAGGCATATTGGAGTGAAGGAATACTTCCGAAAGGACAAGATGGAGGGCTTAAAAGAGCAACAACTGTTGCCCGCATTGGAAAGGAGTTTCAATAAATTGCGAGAATTGCCCGTACAGATCAATCATCTTTGAAAATTAAACTGTACTGATACAAGAAGAACCAGGAGATGAACAATATATACTTAGAAAGATCCGGAAGTCTATTTTCTGGAAAATTTTACGGTTCGTCAAAATGATTTTTCCAGAGAAAGTTATGGCAGTTTTAGTAGACAAAGGTCAGGCTGTGCGGGCTGTGCGGGCTGTGCGGGATTTCAGCGTGATTTTGGGCTTAAATCCCACATCCCACATCGGTTGGAAAACACATTTCTATATCCCATATCCCACATCGGATGGAAAACACATTGCACTCTTGCTATTTGCCTATATAAGACCCACTCCACTTTAGCTTTGAGGATCAATCGGAGCTCATCGAAAATCATCAGAGAGTGAATCCAGAGGGCCTTTAGAAGCAATCCAGAGGGCCTTTAGGATGAATTCGAAGTATAATTTTGGAGGGAAAGCTGAGGAATCGCCGAAGTTTTCGCTACCAATGAGGAGATGATCGTTGAGAGGCCGGAGGCAACTCAAGGAAACATGAGCTCCATGGCCGGCTAGTCTCCAAGCAAGGCGAAGGGATGAATCCCTAGGTGTAGTTGTTCTTATTTTCCTTTATTTGATTCAGTTGTAGTTTGGTATTATTTTTATTAAATATTGTTATGTTTTATTCTTTAATTTAATCAGTAGATTTTTATTAGTCCGGTGATTGCATGCTTCTTTTCCATATAAGTATAGTCATGCTCTTCTTATGTGTATTTGTTTGGGTGTGATTGAGTCCGGTAGATCTCTTTTGTAGATTTTTCCATTGCTGCGGTATTATCATTTAGATATATCGTCGTCTCTTGATAATTTATAAGTTAGGTCATGTGTGCTTGAAAGTAAAGAATAATTCATATCAATTACATTAGGGTTTATACATGCACTTTAATTGAATATTTGCCGATTGCTTGTTTGGGATATGAAACTTGCAATCGAGATAAAAACAACTGAATCAAGTTAGGATTAGGGCAACGAACCTAGGGAGGATTTTCGGAACCTTGTTGTTTCTTTATTATACTATCCTTCACACTATTTTCACACAATTCAGATTTTTTCAATCAATCTTTTATCGTTTGTGTTCAAATTCACACATTCTTTTGTAATTAACTTGTTTTCCTGTGGAATTGACACCCCAAAGCTGTACTACAATAACTGTGTTATATTTTGGGCGTAATCATGCTTTGCTATGTTTTTCTCTCTGTTGCTTTGCTATAGTTTTCTCTCTGTTACTACTTAATGGAGACCAAAAAGATCATATTGTTCTGTCTTGAGGCATTTAGCATGGGGGATATATTATCATCATATCTTTTTCTACTGTATGCAGAACGATTTTCGGCTTTGATAAGACAAAGAGAGTGGAAAGGGCTACTACATAGGGTTCAAGCCAGTCCTAATTGTCCACCGGTTTCACATTTATTTTTTACAGAAGACAATATGGTGTTTTTGAAGGCAAACCATGAGGGGTGTGGGGTATTTAAAAAAAAAATGGAATTATATGAACATAGTTCAGATTAAGTTGTTAATTTTGAAAAATCGATGACATACTTTAGAAAAAATTGTTCAGATAGTTTATGTGAGGGGTTAACCAATGTGTTACACGTTCACCTTGTGTCTTGTCATGTGCACTACTTGTGGTTGTTGGCAACTGCGGATCGATCGTGCAATACAACTTTCAAATCATTGAAGGATAGAGTTTGGAATAAGATCTAAGGGTAGAAGGAAAAATTATTGTCTAGGGAGGGGAAGGAAATCTTGATTAACACAGTGGCGCAAACAGTTTCGACTTATACTATGGGTTATTTTTTATTTCCCTCATCGATATCTAAATATTTGGGGGCTACAATAAGTCAATTTTGGTGGATTCAACAATTGGAGGAGTATGAGATTCATTGGATCAGTTGGGAGAAAATGGGTCGGCCTAAAAGTTAGTTATTTTAGAAAGTGAGTTGTGAGAGTTTTAGGTTGAAATCGTTAACACTTAGTGGTTTTAGGGTCGAAAACGTAAAATACTCATCTCATGGATGAGCCGAAAGGTACCGACACATCCATAACATAGAAAGTGATTTTTGGGTCATATTTTACTAGTCGAATTCAGACCATTAGTTCGGGTTATGTGAGAAAAAAAAATGAGAGTTTTAGGTTCAAACTGTTAACAGTTAGTGGTTTTAGGTTCCAAAACATAAAATACTAGTAACATGGACAAGCTAAGAGTACCGTCATGTCCGTACCATAGAATGTGAGTTGTGGGAATAAGTCTAGTCGAGCTTGGACCATTGGTTTGCGTTTTGTGAGAAAAAGAGTGAGTTTTAGGTTGAAACAGTTAACACTTAGTGGTTTTAGGGTCAAAAACATAAAATACTCGTCGTGTGGACGAGTCGAGAGTATCGGCACGTCTATAGCATATAATGTGAGTTTTGAGAGAAGTCTAGTCGAGTTCTGATCACCGGTTCGGGTTATGTGAGAAAAAGTGAGAGTTTTAGGTTTATATCGTTAACACTTAGTGGTTTTATGGTCGAAAATGTAAAATACTTGTCCCGTGGACAAGCCGAGAGTACCATCACAATCGTACCATAGAATTTGAGTTATGCGAATAAGTCTAGTCAAGTTCAGACCATTGGTTCGAGTTATGTGAGAAAAAGTGAGAGTTTTAGGTCCAAAACGTTAACACTTTGTGGTTTTATGGTTGGAAACATAAAATTCTTGTCTCATTAACGACTCGAGAGTACCTGCACGTCCGTACCCTAGAATGTGAGTTGTGGAAATAAGTCTACTTGAGTTCTGACCATTGGTTTGGGATCTATGAGAAAAAAGTGAGAGTTTCAGGTTCAAACCGTTAACATTTAGTGGTTTTAGGGTCGAAAACGTAAAATACTTGTCTCGTGGGTCAGCCGAGTGTACTAACACGTCCATACCATAGAATTTGAGTTGTGGAAATAATTCTAGTCAAGTTCGAACCATTGGTTTAGGTTATGTGAGAAAAAGTGAGAGTTTTAGGTTCAAACCATTAAGACTTAGTGGTTTTAGGGTCGAAAACGTAAAATAATCATCCCGTTGACGAGCCTAGATTTTCGGTACGTCCATACCATAGAATTTGAGTTGTGAGAACAAGTCTAGTCGAGTTCTGACTGTTGGCTCAGGTTTTGTGATAAAAAAGTGAGAGTTTTATGTTCAAAACATTAACACTTAGTGGTTTTAGGGTCGAAAACGTAAAATACTTGTCCCATGGATGAGCCGAGAGTACTGGCATGTCTGTACCATATAATGTGAGTTGTGGTAACAAATCTAGTTGAGTTCAGACCATTGGTTCGGATTCTGTTAGAAAAAGTGAGAGTTTTAGGTTGAAACCGTTAACACTTAGTGGTTTTGGAGTCGAAAACGTAAAATACTCGTCTCGTGGACGAGTCGAGAATACTGGCTCATTTGCGCCATACAATTTGAGTTGTTAGAATAAGTCTAGTGGAGTTCTGACCACCGGTTTAGGTTCTGTGAGAAAAAGTGAGAGTTTTAGGTTCAAACCGTTAACAGTAAATGGTTTTAGGGTCGAAAACATAAAATACTTGTCCTGTTGATGAGCTAAGAGTTATGGCACATTCTTACCATAGAATTTGAGTTGTGGGAATAAGTCTAATCAAGTTCAGACAATTGGTTCGGGTTCTGTGAGAAAAAGTGAGAGTTTTAGGTTGAAACCATTAACACTTGGTTTTATAGTCGAAAACATGAAATACTCGTCCTGTGGACGAGCCGAGAGTATCGACACGTTTATACCATAGAATGTGAGTTATGGGAATAAGTTTAGTCGAGTTCTGACCACTGGTTCGGGTTCTGTTAGAAAAAATGAGAGTTTTATGTTCAAACCGTTAACACTTAGTGGTTTTAGGGTCGAAAACGTAAATTACTTGTCTCGTGGACAAGCCGAGAGTACAGACATATCCGTACCATAGAATGTGAGATGTGGGAATAAGTTTAGTTGAGTTCGGACCACTTGTTCGGGTTATGTCAGGTTTTCGACGTAAACATTAAAATTGATTATCCATCATTTTTTATAATTAATTAACACTTTCTCCTTTGATTGCGAAATGTCTTATGGATTTCTCTTTTAACTTGTTTCACAGGACCTTATTGAGCAATTGTAGAATGAAGATGGGACTGATGATTTCTACATGGGCTTGTCACATTTGTGATTATATTTGTATTATTTAGGAGAATTTGATGACATATTGCATTTTTATTATTGTTAACGAATTTATATAAATTAGTGGATTGAATGATATGATGTATTGTTATTGAAATTATAAATTTTAGCAGATTGTATTATCGGTGTTATTGATTTTAAAATTTGTGTTTTAGTTGAATAGTTCGAATAAATTTAAAAAAAAAACCATAAAAGTATTTGCTACGGATTTATTCGTATCTATGACGAACTGAAATTCGTAGCAGATACTATAAATTATAGTATCTGCGACAGATTCTATAAATTAGTATTTGTGATAGATTCAAATCCGTAGTAGATACAAATTTATAGTATCTGCAACGGATTTGAATCGTTTGTTTATACTCATTTAAAGTATTTGCGACAGATTTGAATCCGTAGCATATAATTTTTTTAATTGCGACGGATTTTCACATCGAAAATACTTTTAATAAAATAGTATCTTTTATTTTTTTTTTAAAAAGAGACTTATTTACGACTGAAATTCCCACAGCAAATAATATTAAATTCGATGAAAATGTTTTTCGGTCGTGAAAAAATTATTTGCGACTAAGGTATTTGTGACGGACTATCTGCGATGAAATTCACAGATAATTAAATGCGACAGATAAATGGGTACTTGTGACATAAATTTTCATCGCAAATAGCAAATTTTCTTGTAATGGCAATGTTACACAGAAGGGTGAGATGAAGGATTGGCAATGGTGAAAGGGTTAAGATTTGGTATGATCCTTGGTTTCCCATTCCTTGGTCTTTCAAAGTGAAATCTCTTATTCAAAATTTGGACTAAGAGGCTACAGTAACATAGTTAATTGATGGAGAAAACCAACATTAACAGATTGATAAATTGCAACATTGTTTTCTCCCATATAAGGTCGACATATTTTCGAACATTCCATTTGAGTATACGACAATCTCAGGATGTATTACTCTGGCATTACACATCTTCTAGTACTTATTCGATGCGTAGTAGGTACCATATGGAGAGAAGGGCATAGTTACATGTGATTGATATAATGGCTTATTCATCATCTGCTGGGGGATCAGACCAGGGCCTATCACAGAAAAAGTTTGGAAGTTAGTTTGGTCGTTAATGGTTCCTAACAAGATCAAGTTGTTTTTGTGGAGGTTGTCCCCTAATTGTCTTCTATGTTTGGTCAATTTGGTCAGACGTGAAGTAGGTGTGAATGAGGTGTGTGGTGAGGGAAAGGAGGATGGGCTTCTTTCTGTTGTGGCTTGTAGAATGACGAAGGTAGTTTGGGATGAGGTAATGGAATTTGATCATTGTCCCTGTATTCAGGTAGGAGTTAGGGAGTGGTTGTCGAGGTTCTAAATGTGTGGCCCGTGGAGAAAATTACTCTTTGGACTGTGACTGCTTAGACAATTCGGTCAAACCGAAATCAAGCCATTCATGGAAATACCCTAAAAACTTCAATGAAATTAGCCAATTTTGCAACTGATTACTTGATGGAATATAGGGAGGTAAATATGGTTGTGATACCTGTTAGCCTTATTGCGGAAGAAACAAAATAAAATAAAATTACTAACCTCTAGCCATGAATGATCAAGCACATTGTTCTCTATCAAAATCCACTTGTTTTGCTATCCACGACAGCACAACAATTTCGTATCAGTTAGGTCACTCAGATTTTATGAAATAATTTATGTGTTTAACAAAGCCTTCCAGCCTATGCAAATCTTTAAATATGAGATTTGATGGAAATCACAGATGTTGACCCTCACCCGTATTTTAATGATGACAAAACACAACTGTTATTATACTAACTAAGTGTAGTAAGCAACAAAAGCATTCAACCAAGGATCAAGGTGCAAGAACTCAAACCGAATCAAAGTATCAAGTGAAGACTGAAGAACTAGTATAGGACTAAGGTTTTAGAACCAATGTAAGTCTCACTTATACATTGTAATAGCTTGTTCAATGGCTCGAACACAAAAAGTTTTTCTAAACCGATCGTTTTTAAACAAACGTTTTCAATTAAAACAGAAAAACTGGGTTGGAAGACAACCCAGTCGACTGGGTACATATACCAGTCGACTGGTATATGAGACAGTCTGTCTCCAGTCGACTGGGTCAATCATACCAATCAACTGGTAAATGGACAGTAAGTCACCAGTCGACTGGTAACCCAGAAGCTCTGAAAATGAGATTTTTTCAAGTGAACTCAGTCAACTGGTATCACAACCCAATCGACTGGAAGTTCAAAAATATGACTGTTGGACACCAAATCTGAACGTTTTAAAAGCAAAAAATTTTCAAATTAAAGTTAAAACGGCCATATTATTTGATAGCTTCTATTGAGCATTCAATAGAAGGCTGCACACATTCAAAAAGAGTTGATATTACACAATCAAGTTGTTGTACTCTTTGAAACACAAAAACTTTGAAATATTCTTGTTGAGCCATTCTTCAAGCTTTACTTTGAAAGAGAGACATTATTCAGTTGTATAAGCTTCCATTAGCAATTTCTCTACCATTTATTTTACAGCATCTTTTGTAAAGGGATTACTTCCGAAAGGAAGGCAATTACTTCTGAGAGGAAGGGGCCAGCTTTAGAGAGGAAGGGTTTGTAAGGTTTGTACAACACTGGGAAAGTTGTACGACTAAGTTACTTAATGGATTACTTCAACGAGTTCCTTGAAGAGAGTGGATGTAGGGTGGGAACGAATCCGATATTGCCGAACCACTATAATCTGAGTTTGCATCCTCTTCTCTTTAAACTCTTTATTTATAGCACATTACTTGTCTTAATTGTTTGCTGCTTATTCGTTTTTATAAACTTGTATTAATTCGGCAAAAAGTTTTAAAAACCCAATTCACCCCCCTCTTGGGTTGAAACCTCGATCTACAATTGGTATCAGAGCCTTGTTCTCATATTTAGGCTTAAAATCCTTGAGTTGATCCAATGGCAGCAAATAGCTACTCTAAGGGACACTCTTATACTAGACCACCTTTGTTCAATGGCACCAATTATAACTATTGGAAAAACAGAATGAAAATCTTTGTCGAAGGACAAGATTACAATCTGTGGAGAGTCATTGAAGAAGGACCTAGAAATCCTTCAAAAGAAATAACTATTGGAGAGAACCATCATACAATGCCTAAACTCAAAACTGAGTACACTGACAATGATTGTAGAATGATGTCTCTCAATAGCAGAGTAACAAGTATGTTACATTGTGCATTAGATATTTCTGAATATAATAAAATATTTGCATGTGTTTCAGCTAAAGATATATGGGACAAATTACAAGTCACATTTGAAGGAACTAGTGAGGTAAAAAAGTCAAAATTTTATATGCTAGTTTCTGAGTATGAATCATTTAAAATGTCTCATGATGAAATTATTTCTGAAATGCACTCACGGTTCACCACTATTATAAATGGTTTAAAACTGCTTGGTAGGAATATTGAGGAGTTTGAACTAACCAGAAAAATCTTGAGATCTTTGCCACCCTCATGGAAACCAAAGAAGACAGGCATACAGGAGGCCAAAGATCTTAACAAACTGGATGTTGAGACACTGCTTGGGTCATTGTTGGCATACAAGATGGAAGAAATGTCTCCCATTGTCAATAATGATGAGAATAAGAAAAAGCAAATTGCTCTCAAAGGTTCTTGAAGAAAAGCAAGAAACCTTACACAAAGGATCCCACTTCAAAAAGGGAACCGCTTATGTGTTATGGCTGCAAGAAGCCTGGTCACATTAGGGTTGATTGTACGGCTACAAACAAACCATACAAGAGCTTCAAAAAGAAAGCCATGATAACAACTACCTGGAGCGATGACGAAGAAGAAGATGAGTCATCGGACAAAGAAGTCGGATACGAGGAAATTGCCAACCTTTGTTTGATGGCAATCGACGATGAAAGTGAGGTAACATCTTCTCCTTCTTCTAAGAATAATATTGTGAGTAGTACTGAAGAAATGCTAGAAGTAATAAATGAAATGCATGATGAATTGAAGAAATTTGATTCTAGAAATTCAGTTCTTAAAAATGAGGTATCATCTCTCTCTAAAGAGATGATAAGTCTTAGAGAAGAAAAAAGAAAAATTATTGTCTTTACTGTATGATTCTTCTCAAGATTTTCTCAAAGATGAAAATGAGAATTTAAAAAATAAAATTTCAGAATTGAATAGCACTATATCAAGACTTATGCGTGGAAAAGAAAAGCTTGATGAAGTGCTTTCTTCCCAAAGATTAAGTGGAGGAAAATCTGGTGTAGGATACTCTCATTTGGGAAAGTAAAAATCAAAAGAGAGCTTATTCATGAAAGCCTAATGTATGAATAAAGCCTCTACTTCAAAAAACCCTAGCAAGATTAAAAGTATTCCCTCATTAAATGCTAGAAATTCTGGGAATTCAAATGTTGATACAAAAAATGAAGCATCCTAGAAATACACATGCTTATATGTATGCATACTCTAGAAATGCTTATACACATCCTAGAAATAACCAACATGCACATTCTAGGAACAATATGTATAATCAACATATGCACTCTGCTCATGCTCATCCTAGGAATTACCATCATGGTTATTCTAGAAATAATTTGCATACACATAATAATGCTAGCATGTATCCAAGAATGCATCATCATACATTTTCTGGAAATGACATGCATTTTCATATTCCTCACCATAGAAACATGTATCCTAGGAACTACTATCCTAAGGATTATAGACATGCACATCTAAGATATCCTAGAAAATTCAATAACTACCATCCTAGGATTGTTCATCATCAATATGTCCATAGATCACCATATACTGTTAAGAAAGTATGGGTTCCAAAAGGAACCGTGTTTTCTAGGATTAACCCCGAAGGACCCAAGAAATTTTGGGTACCTAAAAGTGCTATCGTATATCCTTGTGTGATGTAGATATGTCTCCACACCAAGAAGAAAGGTAACTGTTGGTACCTTGATAGTGGATGCTCGAAGCACATGATCGGTGATAAAAGTGTATTCAATGAGCTAACTCTAAGAGATGGTGGACTTATGACCATTAGAGACAATACTAAAATAAAGATCATCAAGCATGGAAAAGTCGATAATGATTTCTCAACCTTAGATAATGTATTGCTAGTACAAGGCCTTAAGCCAAATTTACTTAGCATTAGTCAATTATGTGACAAATGATACAAAGTCACATTTGAGACCTCTCATTGTCTAGTTATAGACATTAAGAGCAACAAAATCAAATTTATTGGCCATAGACATGAAAATGTCTACATAGTTGATTTGAAATCCTTGCATTCTGAAAATGAAAAATGTTTTCCTGCTTTTAGTGAAAATCTATGGCTATGGCATAGAAGACTTGGTCATGTAAACATGAACTTGCTAAAAATCGTTTCAAGAAAAGATTTAGTTATTGGACTTCCTAAAATCAATTTTAAAAAAGACAAAGTATGCGATGCTTGTCAAATGGGAAAACAAACTAGGATTTCTTTTAAAGCAAAAAATGTAGTCTCAACTATTAGACCTTTGGAACTTTTGCATATGGACTTATTTGGTCCAATTAGTACCATTAGTCTAGGTGGCCATCAATATGCTCTTGTTATTGTTGATGACTATTCAAGATATACCTTTGTTATTTTTATTGCTTACAAAGATGAAGCTTTCAAAGCATTTGAAAAGTTTTGCAAAAAGGTTCAAAATGAAAAAGGAATTTGTATTTCAAGCATAAGAAGTGATCATGGCAAAGAATTTGAAAATTAAAGCTTTTCAAAATTTTGTGATGAAAATGGAATTAATCACAACTTTTCAGCTCCTAGAACTCCTCAACAAAATGGAGTTGTTGAGAGGAAAAATAGAGTTTTAGAAGAATTTTCAAGAACTATGCTTTGTGAAAATAGTTTACCAAAATACTTTTGGGCTGAAGCCGTGAACACTTCTTGCTGTATCTTAAATAGAATTTTGATAAGGCCTCTGCTTGATAAAACTCCATATGAACTATAGAAAGGGAGAAAGCTTAATATCTCCTATTTTCATGCATTTGGTTGTAAACGCTTCATCCTAAATAACAATAAAACTAACTTGGGTAAATTTGATTCTAAGACCGATGAAGGAATATTTTTAGGATATTCAACATCTAGTAAGACTTATAGAGTTTTCAGTAAGAGAACTCTAGTGGTAGAAGAATCTGTACATGTAACTATTGATGAATCTAACCCAATTAGTAGTAGAGAAGTTTCCTTTAAAGATGATGCAGATTTTATTCCAAGAATGGAAACTCTTACTCCCATTGTTGACCCAAAAGAGAGTCCACCTCAAGCAAATGAAGAGATGAAAACTCCCAATTTGGACCAACCATCCTCAAGCCAACAAGAGGAAAGTCTACCCAAAGATTGGAGGTATGTAAATTATCACCCAATTGATCAAGTGATTGGTGATCCTTCACAAGGGGTAAGAACTCGTTCTTCAATTAGAAATATTTACAATTTTGTAGCTTATTTGTCTCAAGTAGAACCTAAGACATTTATAGATGTTGAAAAAGATAATGATTGGATAATTGCAATGCAAGAAAAAATAAATCAATTTGAGAGAAACAATGTTTGGAAACTAGTTCCAAGACCTAAAGATCATTCAATAATTGGAACTAAATGGGTATATAGAAATAAGATGGATGAAAATTGAATAATAACTAGAAACAAGGCTAGACTAGTTGCTAAGGGATATAATCAAGAAGAAGGAATAGATTTTGATGAAACCTATGCTCCCGTAGCTAGATTAGAAGTATTCAAATGTTGTTAGCCTTTGCATGCTTTAATAAATTCAAGCTATTTCAAATGGATGTGAAAAGTGCCTTTTTAAATGACTTTATAGAAGAAGAGGTTTACGTTGAGCAACCTCTTGGATTTGAAAATCCTAGTCTTCCAAATCATGTCTACAAGCTTTCTAAAGCTCTATATGGGTTGAAGCAAGCTCCAAGAGCATGGTATGAAAGACTAAGTAAATTTTTGATTGACAATGATTTTGTAAGAGGTAGAAGAGACACAACTCTCTTCATAAAAACTCACAAAAATGACACTTTGATAGTTCAAATATATGTTGATGATATTATATTTGGTGCTACTAATGAATCTATATGTCAAGAGTTTGCAAAGTGCATGCAAGATGAATTTGAAATAAGCAGGATGGGAGAACTTACCTACTTCCTTGGACTTCAAATCAAGCAACTAAAAGGAGGCATCTTCATCAATCAACAGAAGTACATTAAGGACCTGCTAAAGAGGTTCGGGATGGAAAGCTCAAAGCCACTTGGAACGCCTATGAGCACAACTACTAAACTTGATCTTGATGAAGGAGGTAAAATTGTAGATTCTAAATATTATAGAAGCATGATAGGTGTTTTACTTTATTTGACTGCAAGTAGACCTGATATAATGTTCAGTGTATGCATGTGTGCTAGATTTCAGTCTAATCCTAAGGAATCACATGTAGTTGCAGTAAAAAAGAATCCTTAGATATCTATAAGGAACCCAAACCATAGGATTATGGTACTCTAGAGATTCATCTTTTGAGCTAGTAGGATATTTAGATGCTGATTTTGCTGGATGTTGGTTAGATAGAAAAAGCACAAGTGGTACATGTCAATTCTTAGGAGCTATGTTAACCTCTTGGTTTTCCAAGAAACAAAATTCCATTGCTCTATCAACCACTGAGAGGGAATACGTTGCAGCTGGAAGTTGTTGTGCCCAAGTATTATGGATGAAACAACAACTAGAAGACTATGGCATGAACCTAAAAAACGTCCCAATATTTTGTGACAATACTAGTGCTATCAACCTAACCAAGAACCCTATTCAGCATTCTAGAACAAAGCACATAGAAATAAGACATCAGTTCTTAAGAGACCATGCTAAAAAATGTGACATAAGATTAGAATTCATACCTTCAGAAGATCAAATAGCTGACATTCTTACAAAACCTCTAGGTGAAGCTAGTTTCTGTAAGATAAGAATGTTAATGGGATTGCTGGATTATGATAAACTGAATATCTAATTGCTTCATAATTCATCATTTGCATAATTTGACATATAGTGAAAGAGTATTAATTCTTGTTTAATTATCTCCCTCACTCAAGATGTCATATATAAACAAATTCGTGCTATAAATTAAGACTGAAAATTTTCTTAAGAGTCCTGTCGATTGGTAAAACTATACCAGACGACTGGTAAGTTACTGCCCTTTCATCTAGTTAACTGGTAAATTTGATCCAGTCGACTAGTAAATCCTATCCAGTCGTCTGGTACCTCTAAACTCAGTTTGGAGCCAATTTTTGAAAATCAATTATCATCCAGTCAACTGGAACAAACTTCTCAGCCGACTGGTATCTTATTGCTAGTTCACCCAGTCGATTGGTACATGAACCCAGTCGACTAGTATGAAAACTGTTCATCTTTTCAAAGGGACCCAATCGATTGGTAACTCGACCCAGTCGACTGGTAACGCGACTCTATAAAAGGGACTGTTCATTTTTTTGATTTTTTACTCCATTTTCGAGCACCCTTGCTTTCTCTCTCTAGAAAAATTCATCTTTTTGATCCAAAAACCATCCAAACTTCATCCAAACACACCGATCTACTCATCCATAATGAGATTTTTAACTTTCTACGATTAAAATCTCTTATTTTCTTTAAAATATCTTTTTCCCAAAAAACCCCATTTTTCCAAAAATGGCCGATAAAATCCGTGTTAAATTAACAACTAGTGGACCAAATGCGCCTAAAAGGCCAAGGTCTACAAAACCCTCGTGCATCGGAGTCACAGGGAAAAGGTGTAGCGGGCTCATCAAGCAAGACGCCTAGAACAAAGCTTGATGAGTCTCTGTTTTCCAGTCCAGCTGCAAAGGCGAGGTATGATTCGATTATTCGCCATAAAAAGATTATGACAGGTAGAGTTGTCGACTTCAAGTCTATTCGTCATGGCAATTTTGATATCTTGCCAGCCTTTGAGGCGATTCATTTGACCCCACTGGTCAAAGTGCATGAAAAATTTTATCCGAAACTGATTCACCAGTTTTATGCGAACTTGGTGAAACTCAGTCCTCTGGCTCTGAGATTCAGGACCAGAGTCAGTGGTGTGGAGTTTGAGGTCAACACTGACCTCCTCATGAGCATTCTGAGAATCCCTGTAAGGGGGATTCAATAGAGTTTGGATGGATGGCCAAACAGCTTCGATGTCGAGGCGGCCTGTCAGATAGTGAGGGGAGACCCTAACTATGTGTACAGACCCACTACATTCCATACATGTAGTGATATGCCCCTAGACTCGAAGCTGTTTCAGCTGATAGTAAGTTGGACCATCCACCCGAGACTCGGGAGTCGATGGTATCTATTAGATAGATACGGTATTGATTTAGTGCCTTAAATCTGGGCACCACTTCAATATATATCATCTGCTGCTCGCCAACATGATAAATGATGAAGCAAGCGACTCCGGGTGCCTACCTTACGGGATGCTCATTACACTCATACTCCAGCACTTCCGGGTGCCTCTACCTGCCTCCGAGGCTCAGGATATTGGACCGACGGACATCATCAACGTCTCATCACTGACAAAGATGGGATGCGCGGTTCGTGACGGCTTCCTCTATCCGAAGGCCGAGAAGCGCCTACGGATCCGAGAGGATGAGAGCGATGATGATGAGGATGAGGAGGCTGCTGCAGATGCTGCTGCTGATATGGACACAGATACCCGAGCACCTCCGATTGGTGACTTGAGTACTAATTAGTCTGGATACAGTGATATACTTCAGACGATCTCGAGCCTTCAGATGACGATGCAGTCCTGATTCCAGTCCATGCAGACAGAGTACTAGAGATTGAGCTTCTCCATCGACCACCTACGGGACGACTTTGAGTTATATCGAGAGCACACCGAGGGTTCCCTAGCAGAGATTAGGGAACTTCTTCGTGATGGCTCGGACTCTCCCGCTCATTGAGTTTTTGTTTTCGTTATTATGGTGTACTTAGGGCTTTCCAGCTCTTACCACATAGCACAGACATATTTTGTATTAATGTTGTGTTTTTTTATGGCTCTATGAAGCCCGGACATGTATTGACTTTATGTATATGATATTCTATTATCATTAGTCATATTTCATATATCTATTTACATTATTTGTGATATGTTTGCATAGTTTCAAACTACTATTAGTCACAAAAATGCTCTAAAATGGTTATGCTTGTATGAAAACTTTCGGTTCTTCCCGGGAAGGCTTTCGAACTCCGAATGAAGCCACATTTTCGTATACAAGTTTGTTTTAGCATACTCTAGATGACTATAGTGGCTAGATAACTTATTTTTTTTATTTCTGACCCCTTTGGTTGCTGTTGTCAAAACGGGGGAGAAAAATGAGAAAAACGAGAAAAACTAAGTAAACAGAAACCAATGCATAGATTTAGGGGGAGCACTGCTCCAAAGCTTATTAAAAATGATTCATTGAATGGTTGAGTTGATTGTGGTTGGTTGAAATGTTTATATAAACTGCATTTGCTTGTTTACAGGGTGGTTTTACTCGAAAAACAGAGGAGACTCTGTCCAAATTTTTTCAAAATCCAAACACTTAGTTTTTTAAACTGTTTTCACATTATTAGTTTTGTCATCATCAAAAAGGGGGAGATTGTTGACCCTCACCCATATTTTAATGATGAAAAAACACAACTGTTATTATACTAACTAAGTGTAGTAAGCAACGAAAGCATTCAAACAAGGATCAAGGTGCAAGAACTCAGACCGAATCAAAGTATCAAGTGAAGACTGAAGAACTAGTATAGGTCTAAGGTTTTAGAGCCAATGTAAGTCTCACTTATACATTGTAATAGCTTGTTCAATGGCTCGAACACAAAAGTTTTTTCTAAACCGATCGTTTTTAAACAAATGTTTTCAATTAAAACAGAAAAAATGGGTTAGAAGACAACCCAGTCAACTGGGTACATATACCAATCGACTGGTATATGAGACAGTATGTCTCCAGTCGACTAGGTCAGTCATACCAGTCGACTGGTAAATGGACAGTAAGTCACCAGTCGACTGGATGAAAAATACTAGTCGACTGGTAACCCAGAAGGTCTGAAAATGAAATTTTTTCAAGTGAACCCAGTCGACTGGTATCACGACCCAGTCGACTGGTAGTTCAAAAATATGACTGTTGGACACCAAATCTGAACGTTTTAAAAGCAAATCTTTTCAAATTAAAGTTAAAACGGCCATATTATTTGATGGCTATATAAACTCATTCTATTAAGCATTCAATAGAAGGTTGCACACATTCAAAAAGAGTTGATATTACACAATCAAGTTGTTGTACTCTTTGAAACACAAAAAGCTTTGAAATATTCTTGTTGAGCCATTCTTCAAGCTTTACTTTGAAAGAGAGACATTATTCAGTTGTATAAGCTTCCATTAGTTGTTTCTCTACCATTTACTTTACAGCATCTTTTGTAAAGGGATTACTTCCGAGAGGAAGGGGATAGCTTCCGAGAGGAAGGGATTGTAAGGTTTGTACAACACTGGGAAAGTTGTACGACTAAGTTACTTAGTGGATTACTTCAAGGAGTTCCTTGAAGAGAGTGGACGTAGGGTCGGAACGAATCCGATATTGCCGAACCACTATAATCTGAGTTTGCATCCTCTTCTCTTTAAACTCTTTATTTACAGCACATTACTTGTCTTAATTGTTTGCTGCTTATTCATTTTTATAAACTTGTATTAATTCCGCAAAAAGTTTTAAAAACCCAATTCACCCCCTTCTTAGGTTGAAACCTCGATCTACAACAGATATCGTATATTTTGCTAGGCTGGGGACCCTTGTCAGTTTAAAATTCCTTATATATCTCCCTTCCATTAAGGGAGTTATAATTTTCCACCATTACTAGGTAGTTTAATTTTAATAAACCACCCATAACCCACATGCCCAATTACATAATTATTGGGTAGTTATTCTGAACATATCACCCAAATTTTGGTAAACCACACTTATTTACATTCTCCTACTTGGCCCACGTGATATAACTAAATTTTGGGTAACACTTACATAAACTATAGCCATAGACTGAAACTACCCATGTCACAATTATGAACATTGTATTTTTAAAAAGAGATTCTCAATACACGAATCATGTTGGTTATGCTCTTTTAACGAACACTTCCTTCCATGTATTACAATGTATGATTCTCTCCAAATGAGAACCTTACACGGAATTGGTTCTTTCTGAATAACTTTTTATAAGTCATTCAGGGTTCAATCCAATTAATGGATTAATAAACATGAAAAACACTTTATATTCACCAAATATAAACATCATGTCTGAATTGACTATAAAACAAATATTGTTTGATAACAATTAAACTAAAATGAGCTTATAAGTCCCATATGATCCACATGATTCTTATACGCTTTCACTGACAACCTTTTTGTCATGGGATCTGCAACCATTAACTCTATACTTGTATGATCGATCGTTACCATATAGTTTTTCACATTATATCTGACAAGTACTTAATGTCATTGTGCTTATTTCGACTTCCACTCTTGTTATTCTTAGAAAAGAATAATGTGGCCAAACTATCATATTACAACTTCAATGGCTTAGCTATGGAATCCACCATTCTAAGCCATATAATGAAGTTTATGGTTATGGCCTGTGAAGTAACTTCAAAGCATGCTATAAATTCTGCATCCATAGTGGATGAAATGACTATTGATTGTTTTGCGCTTCTCCAAGATATGGCACCTCCAGCAAGTCAAAAAACATACCTGAGGTTAACTTCCTAGAATATGGACATCTAGCAAAATCTGAATATGAATATCGAACCATGTCTAGGTGATCAACATGCTTATATGTGAACATATAGTTCTTGGTTCCTTGCAAGTATCACATGACTTTCTTAGCTGCCTTCCAATGTTTCATTCCTGGATTGTTTTGGTATCTACCAAGCATTCCCATAAAAAACCTTATGTCAGTTCTAATGCATACTTGTGCATACATTAGACTACCGACTGCTGATGCAAAAGGAATACTTTGCATTTGCTCCTTTTCCAAAGCATTTTTCGGACATTGACTTAAACTAAATTTGTCACCTTTCAAGATAGGTGCTACACAAGGTAAACAATCTTTCATTCTAAATCTCTCTAAAACCTTTTCAATGTAGGTCTTTTGAGATAGTCCTAATGTCCTTCGAAATCTATCTCTGTGAATTCCTATGCCAATGACATAAGAAGCTTCACCCATATCCTTCATATCAAATTTTTGAGAGTGAAAATACTTTGTCTTGTGCAACAAACCTAAATCATTGGTTGCAAGTAAAATATCATCTACATATAGGACTAAAAATATGTATGTGCTCACACTAACCTTAAGATATATACAATTATCCACAATGTTCTTCGCAAAACCAAATGAAGTAACTACATTGTGAAATTTGAAATACCATTGACGCGAGTCTTGTTTTAACCCATATATTGATTTCCTTAACTTGTAAACCAGATGACTGTTCTCTTTGGAACTAAATCCTTCAAGCTGAGTTATGTATACTTCTTACTCAAGATCCCCATTCAAGAATTTTTTTTTTCACATCCATTTGATCTAGCTCAATGTCAAAATGAGCTACTAAAGCCATAATGATTCGAAATGAGTCATTCTTTGAAACAATAGAAAATGCATCATAGTAGTCGATGTCTTCCTTTTGAGTAAAGTCTTTGGCTACAAACCTAGCCTTATATCAGTCGATGTTACCATAAGAGTCATTTTTAGTTTTATAGACCCATTTACAATCAACGACCTTGACTCCTTCGGGTAACTCAACAAGGTCCCAGATTTGATTTTTAGCCATCGACTCCATCTCGTCTTTCATGGCATCATACCATAGATTAGAATTTTCTCCAATTATGGCTTGTTAGAATGAGCTAGAGTCATTCTTTAATCCAACATCAAAGTTAAATTCTTGTAGGTACACAACATAATCGCTAGAAATCGCTGGCCTTCTTGTTCTTAAGGATCTTCTCAATTCTACAGTCTCTTCCATATTTGGTGGATTTTGAGATGTAGGCTCTACATTAACTTGTTCCTAATGAAGTGGTTCTTCTTGAATTTGTTATTCTTCAATGGTTCTTAAATTATTCTCTTGAAAAACAATCAATTGATAAGCATGTGAAGGCACTACCATTGAATCCTGTACTTCCTCAAATTCAATTCTTTGAGAAATCCCACTCCCACTAATGTTAACATCCTCAATGAACTTAGCATTTCTAGCCTAAAAAATTCTTGGTGTATGTGAGGGACAATAAAATCTATATCCCTTAGACTTTTCTGCATAGTTAATGAAATATCCACTGACAATTCTTAAGTCCAACTTCTTCAATTGTGGATCATAAACCCTAAATTCAACTTGACATCCCCATATGTGTATATGTTTTAAACTTGGTTTCCACCATTTTCAAAATTCGAAAGGAGTTTTAGGAACAACTTTAGATGGAACCCTGTTTAAGATATACACTATAGTTTTTAAGGCTTCATTCCACAAAAACATGGGAAGATTTGAGTTGCTCATCATACTTCTCACTATGTCCATTAGAGTTCGATTTCTTCTTTCGACAACCCCATTTTGGTAAGGTTCACTCAGCATTGTGTATTAAGCCACAATGCCTTCTTCCTTAAAGAATGTTGTAAATGGACTTGGCCTTTGTCCCATTTTTGTGTACCTTTCATAATATTCTCCACCTTTATCTGACCTTGTAGTTTTTTTATATTTTCCTAATTGTTTCTCTACCTCTATCTTAAAGGTTTTGAAAGCCTTAAGGGCCTCATCTTTATGGAATAAGAGATAGAGATACATATATCTTGTATGGTCATCAATAAATAAGATAAAATATCTCTGACCATTTATACAAGGTGGAGTAAATGGCCCACAGATATCTATGTGTGTGATCTCTAGAACTTCAGAACTCCTCTTTGCACCTTCATTGATATTGTTGGTTTACTCACCCTTAATGTGATCCACACAAGTACTAAAGTCGGAGAAATCAAGAGTTCTTAAGACTTCATCATTCACTAGCCTTTTAATTCTTTCCATAGAGCTATGTCCCAATCTTCTATGCCACAGAATAGAGGAGCTTTCATCAATAATACAATTCTTAGTGCCAATATTATCATACATGGTAAAGAGGATTTGTTCAAAGGTATATTTCAAATTCAATTTATACAAACCATCTACCAAGGTCCCAGAACCAACAAAAGAAAAAAAAATTAGACAATTGAAAGTTTGAACCAACAAAGTTAAAACCATAACCAAAAGGTACTAGTCTAGAAATAGAAATTAAGTTCTTAGAAAACAAAGGGATATAAACAGTGTTTTCAAGATCTAAAACAAAGTCAGTCTCCAAGATTAATCTAAAGGCTCCAACAGCTTCCAGATGTGAACGCATCCCATTTCCTGAGTAGATGCCTTGTTCACTACCTATTATTATCTTCCTAATGTTGAAAAAACCTTGCATGGTATTGGCAATGTGAATTGTAGTACCCGAATCAATCCACTAAGTGTTATGATGAATAGTAAAAAAATTAGATTCATAACACACAAAATAAAATAAAAAATTACCTTTCTTCTTGAGCTATTTATTATATTTAAGGCAATCCTTCTTCACATGTCCCTTTTTCTAACAAAAGAAGCATTTTCCTTCACCATCTTGTTTGAATGGCCTTTTTCCTTCTTGTAATTTCCTTTTCCACGAGTCACCAAATGAGCACCTTTTAGGTTCTCATGCTTCAATCTCTCTTCCTCTTGAACACACACAGTCAGAAATTCATTAACTGGCCATTTATCATTATGTGTGTTATAGGATATTTTAAAAATAAAAAAAATAATAATATTAAGAGAAATTCTTGGGCAGAATAGATTTAAGATGTCTTAATTTAGGTTGGTCTAATCACAAAAATCATGCCAATCATGCAGGGACCTTTGACTTCTATCTAGTTACATTGCGTCATGCTTAATGCTGTCTTCTTCCATTCCTAAACATTTTTCCCTTTTATCCGATCTAGTTTCTTGCATTCGCAGTATCCTGGACAGCTGCATTGCTGCTGGCTTGACATAGACACCAAAGGAGGTCAGGCTACTTCCATCACAAGATCCGTAAAAACCACCAAATTGGTGGCAACTTCCAATTTCGAACTCGAAGTTTTGGCCACCAGGATCACCAAAGGGTCCATATGTTCCTTGATTAGTAGTAAATGTTCATGACCCGACATATGGCATATATCCAAAATAAAATGTACCGCTCACCTTGGTGAGAAACTCCAATGGATAGTTCAACTTTATCTACTTCTGAATAGAGTAGTTCCAATTAATCACAAAAAAAATGAGAAAGAAAAACATAACAAAAGTCAGTGATAGAAGAAAAATGAAAAAAAAATTGAAAATTTGTATTTCTTCTATGAAGTATGAACATTTCATGAGTATATATGCTAATAATGAAGGCATTTTGTGTATAGATTTTGTCTGTTTATCGTACTAATTCTTCCTATTAGTGGAGAAAAATAGACTTACTACATAGAATCTATCACCATTGTTTTGGCTGTGCAGCTCGGACAATAAAGAGCTTCTGTTTTCAACGTGCTGAAATTGAATAGATTTAATTCGCAATATGGATGAGCTACAAGAAATAAATATTTGAGAGATTTAACTATTGCCCATATCATCCCAATCTTCCCCACGTTGTGATGGGCACCATGGTGGACCGAGTCTTAAGGATCCCTTGCAAGTTCCAGATGGGCTAATCACAAGGTCAAGAGCTAAGAAGATCAAGGAAACAATGCAAGGATTGGTGCAATCCACTTGGACTGAATTTGTAAATTTATCGAGTAAGACCCCAACATTCAAGATGGGCTTAAAAGAAGAAGAACCAGCTTTAATCCATGTGGAACAAGCTACAGAGGGGGGCGACATAACCTAGTTTCATTAAGTATAGGCATGTGGTCCTATTTTATATTTCTGTGGTTGTAGGCGTTTGGGCCTATTTAATTTATTAACTAGACTTCTTTTATTAGCTATAGGCGTGTAGTTTAGGATGTTTTGGGCTTGAAGATGTTCAGTCTATGTCTTTTAATTGATGTAGGCCTTATTCGGCCCTAAGGTTTCATGGAGGGATATAAAAACACTTGTAGTCTTATTCTGAGGGTAAGTTGAACGTGAATGAAGTTTTCTTCATAAAGAATTTTCTGTTTTCTCTACTTGTTCTTGATTGAACTAAAATCTTATCAAAGATAAATCCTTTATGGTGTTCTCACCGAATCTAGTTTCTTGAAACAAGATTTTAACGGGTCTAGATTATCTTGAATTGATTCTTGGCTTTCTTGGGTAAGTTTCAATTTGATTGTGGGTTCAAGAGATTTCCATCTCACGGGTTCACATCAGTTGGTATCAGAGCTCAGGCTCCAAATCAAGTCTGATTTATCCTTTTTAATTCTTGCATTTAGGTTTTGTCTTAGGTGTGTTCTTGGGTTTTCTATTCTGATATGCGATTCCCTCTTCATTCTTGTTAATTTCGTGGGTTTGAATTCAGATCTGTGATTTTTCACAATTGATTACCCATGCACTTGATTCAAGAATTTAGATCTGTAAATCCTTTAGTAGATTAAATGAATCTTTGCTTTAATTTCTAGATCTATAATCTTTGTTTTGATTCCTTCTATTTCCGTTTCTTGTTGTTGAAATCAGATCAATCTTTTTCGAAAATTGCAATTATTATTGTTATTTGTGACTGAATCTATATTTAAAAAAAAAACAAAAAAATGGAGTGTATTCAAGAGTTGCTGCATAGTTATAAAGAAAAAGGAAAAGAAAGAAAGATATTTCGAAATTGGCTATTTGATATACTTTGCAATCCGAAAATTGAAGTGATTTAGTGTTGATTGATCTTTATCTTCAAAGGGGTTGAATGTATCATCTTTAGTATCTTGTTTCCTAGTTGCTCTTTTCCTCGTACAAATTCTTTGAGATCTGTTTCATTTTTTTTCCTTTCTTGTTTCTTGAATCTATTGTTGGTTGGAATAATATAAGGATGTGTCTTGATTTAGTTCAACTAGTTCTTAAAGAACTTGAAAGGGAAAACATGTGAGGTAAAAGGCAAGAGTGGGTGATAATGGTATTGGAAAAGGCCAAAAGAGTAAAACATGAGTGGAGTGACAATATTTGAGCATACGTAAGGGTGTGAGGTTTTATCACTAACATTCTTGTTTTGCAGCGCATTAAAAATGTCTCATAAGAGTGACTCAACACCTAAGGAGAAGGCAGATAATTCATTCTTTGTGTTGCAGGCCATGCAACAACAGTTTGAACAGTTGAATTTGGTATTGGGGGAGGTGAGGGATAGGATGGATCAATAAGAGGTAGTGATCAGAAATCTGCAAGGTGGGCGAGATAGGAGGAGATGTGAGCCTAGCGTTGAAAATAAGTATGAGAACGAAGAAGATGATGAGGATGAGGAAGACATAGCATCTGAAGTTGGAATGGGTGGAATGGGCAGACCTAGAGGAGATAGGTGTGGAAGAAGACCTAAGAGAAATCCAAGGGGTCGAGATGGGGTAGATAGGAAGCTTGGGAGCATCTAAATGAAAATATTATCTTTCCAAGGTAGGAATGATTTTGAAGTCTATTTAGAGTGGGAGAAGAAAATAGAGTTGATTTTTTATTGTCACAATTATTCAGAGTAGAAGAAGGTGAAGTTGGTGATAATTGAGTTCACTGATTATGCAATTATTTGGTAGGATCAATTAGTGACCGATAGGAGGAGGAATCATGAGAGACTTATAGAAACATGGGGTGAGTTTAAGAGAAAAAGGGCAGCAAGGTATACTTCAGTTTCTAGCACTCCTTGGAAACCAAAGTGGAATAGAAATGTTTGAGTTGTAGTAAAGGGGAATGTTGAACCACCTAAAGGAAAAGATGAGGGAACTAGCAAGAACAAACCCAAGGTAGATTTCAAACCTTCAAAGAATAGAGATATTAAATGTTTTAATTGTTTGGGTTCAGGGCACATCGCGTCTCAATGTCCAAACAAGCAGGTGATAGTTATGCGTGACACTGGGGAGGTGATGATTGAGAGTGAGGATGATAGTAATGAGATGCTCGAGTTGGTCGATGCTACTGATGATGATGGAGTGGAATACCCTGTAGAAGGTGAGTCTCTTGTTGCCCGGCGTGCTCTCAATATGCAAATTAAGGTAGATGATATGGAGCAACAGAGAGATAACATATTTCATACTAGATGTTATGTAAATAACAAGATGTGTCGTATGATTATAGATAGGGGAAGTTGCACCAATGTAGTTAGTACCATCCTAGTTGAGAAGTTGAGCTTACCTTTACTGAAGCATCCTAGACCTTATAACTTGCAATGGTTGAATGAATGTGGGGAGGTCAAGGTCAATAAGCAGGTTTTGGGTTTTTACCATTGGGAGATATAGTGATGAGGTGCTTTGTGATGTAGTTCCTATGCATGCTGACCATATTTTGTTGGGAAGACCGTGGCAGTATGATAGGAGGGTGATTCATGACGGGTTTAGGAACAGATACAACTTTGTAAAGGATAGAAAAACAATCAAGTTTGCTCATTTAACTCCAAAACAGGTCTATGAGGACCAACTGAAGCTGAAAAGTGAGATTGAGAAAAAAAAAGAAAGGGTGAGGCCGAAACACAAGAAAGAAAAATGAGGGTGAGGCTGAAACCTCAAGAAAAAGAGAGGGTGAAAAAGAAAATAGAGAGATGGCTGAGAATAAAGAAAAGAGAGTGGAGCCACGAGAGAAAAGAAAGAGAACTTGCAGAGAGAAAATGAAAGACAAAGATGAGTTTTTATGCAAAGGAGAGTGAGGTTAAGACTCAATGCATCTTCTACTATATTTGCTTTCTCTGAATGATAGTGAATACTACAGTCATAGTCACTAATCAACACCATCCACCTCCTCTGCCTCAAATTCAACTCTCTCCAGGTAGGTAAATGCTCAAACTTTTACGATCAGGGAAAATCTTACAAGTGGCTCCATATAAATGATGTCTCCAAATCTTCAAAGCAAAAACTATGGTAGCCAATTCTAAATCATGGGCTATGTGATTTCTCCTATGGTTTTTAAATTTCCTAGAAGCATAGGCTATAACTCTCCCATGTTGCATCAACATATATCTCAACCTCTGATGCAATGCATCACTATATACCATAAATCCTTCATCACCAGAAATAAGCACTAGAACCGGGGCAATAGTCAACTTTTCTTTCAACAGGTGAAAATTCTTCTCACACTTCTCTGACCACACAAACTTCACGTCTTTCCTAGTTAATCTAGTTAAAGGTACTGCAATAATAGAAAAGTTTTGGATGAAGCTTCTATAATAACCAACCAACCCCAAGAAACTTCTAATCTCAGTCACACTAGCTGATCTCTCTCAATTCAACTTTGCCTCTACTTTCTGTGGATCAATTACTATACCATCTCTTGACACAACATGCCCTAAGAAATATACTTCTTTCAGTCAAAACTCACACTTAAAGAATTTTGCATACAATTTCTCTTTTCTCAGAATCTCTAATACCATTTCTAAATGTTTCACATGTTCCTCCTCATTCTTGGAATACACCAAGATATCATCAATAAACACAATCATAAATTTATCCAAGAATGGTTTAAATACCCGATTAATCAAATCCATAAATGTTGTAGGAGCATTAGTCAACCCAAATGACATCACAAGGAACTCATGATGGCTATAACGTGTCCTAAAAGAAGTTTTAGGCACGTCCCCCTCCTTTATCCTTAACTGGTGATAACCTAATCTCATGTTATCTTAGAAAACACCCTTGCCCCATGCAACTGCTCAAATAAATCATTTATCCTTGGCAAAGGATATTTATTCTTAATGGTGATCTTATTCAGCTGTCTATAATCAATGTACAACTTCATCGTTCCATCCTTCTTTTTCACAAACAACACAGGGGCTCCCCAAGGCGACATACTAGGTCAAATAAATTGTTTTTCTAACAACTCTTGAAGCTGAACTTTCAACTCACTCAACTCAGCTGGTGCAATTTCATAAGATACTATAGATATAGGTGTTGATCCCAAAATCACCTCAATAGAAAACTTAATTTCTTTATTGGGAGGTAAACCAGACAACTTCTCAAGGAACACATTAGGAAAATCTTTCACTAATAAGATTTCTTCTAACTTCCTAGCCTCCTTTTTAAATCTAACACATATGTCAAATACCTCTCACAACCCTTCATCAACCATCTACTAGCAGTCAGGGTAGAAATAAGACAGTTTGCAAGTATCTTACGTTCTCCCAGAAAATTAAATTCCTTTTGTCCAGGTATCTTGAACACCACATTCTTTCTAAAACAATCTACCCAAACATGATATGCAAGTAACAAATTCATCACCAAAATCAAATCAAAATCTATCATATCTAGAGGCAACAAATCAACTTCAAACTCTCTATCAACCATACTAATCACACAACCCTAATAAATAGTCCTGATAATAACCCTATCCCAAGTAGGAACCTCAACAATAACAACATGCATCAAAGGATTAACACAAGCATCAATAAATTTCATAAAAGTGTTGTTCGCAAAAGAATGGGTTGCACTAGAATCAATCAGTAATCTAGCAGGTCTATCAAGAACAGATATCATACCCTTAACACTATTAGGAGTAGCCTATGCATCCTGCTGTGTCAAGGCATAAACTCTACTATCTATGGGTTGTGATTGACACTCCCTGATCCACCACCTTCTCCATCTATCTCTTCTCAAAACCTCCAGTATTCACAACAATATATTTACCCAATGGACAATCAACACTAATGCGTTCACCATCGCCACATACAAAACACATCAATGTAGGACAGTACTTGCTAAATGTTCTATTTGATTACATCGATAATACGTTCTATTTTCTCTGTCAAACATCATACTACCACCTCCCCTGGGTGGCATACACACTCCTCTACCATAATCTTTAACTCCCATAACCTATCTCTCAAATCTAAGAGTCCCACAAACATTAAAAGAGCTATAGAAGCAACAGACTCAGTTTGCCTCTGATTCTGCATCATATGTCCTTATGACAAGGAACTCCCCCTCTGGGGTGGTATCTTACCCTGCACACACATACTACCACCACCTTTGGTTCCCTCAGGTCTAAACCTCTTTAACCAATCTTTCTTACCACTAAAATCCATCACATATTTCTTAATCTATAATGTTTTATCTACCATCACAACATAATTCACAATACTCATATAAGAGATTTTAGTTCGAATCTTATAGTGTAACCTATCTAAAAATTTCTTACATTTCATCTCCTCTATATTTACTAACTCAGGTACAAACCTCGACAAAGTTATGAATCTATTATCATACTCAGCCACAAAGTGTTTTGCCTAAAATGAATCAAATCTCTCTCCTGTTGTGCTTTAAAAGTATCTAAAAAATACTTCGCAAAAAATACCTCCTTAAACCTACTCCAGGCTAAGGGTTGATCTACATCAGTATTAAATCTAGGCAGAATATTCTCCCATCATTTAGAAGCCTCACCTTCTAACTTAAATGAAGCAACAGTAACATTTTGCCTATCTATCACAGGTAAGACATCAAAATATTTCTTAACATGTTTAATCCACTGCTCAATCTCAGTAGGATTTATAGATCCTCTAAAAGACCAAGGTTTAAATTTAATAAATTTCACAAAATAGTCCCCCTGCATCTCATGTGCAAACACATCTTCTCCATCTTGAGCATATCGTCTCAGGAATACATCAAGTTCTGGTCTGACCCTTTCCTCTAGTCTCATTTGTAAACTATCAATCCTATCTTCTGTTGCATTCATTCTCTATAACACAATCAAGAACCTCTCTCAGCTCGTCTCTCCCAACACTAGATTCTCTCAGACCTTTATTAATGCCAGCTGTACTACCCACTTGTTCCTTTTCAAAAACCACAGACTCGACCTCCATCTCAGCCACAGCTCTTCTAAATACTAGAGCCCTACCACGCCCTCTTTGGTTCAGTACTCTACTTCTAGGTCTGGCACATCCATGTGTCATTCTTAGACTTTGCATTAAAATATAGTTTAGTTTAATCTTCCAATTATTTAAATTTTATGCAGTCTACAGAATCATAATATCTAATTCTTTGATACAAAAATTGTAACAACCCATCCTGAGTTAACCACCCCTAAGATGGTGCCGTCACATATGCAACAAAATAAAAACATCAACTAAGAATAAATAATACAACATAACCTCAACTCTTTACAGAAGAAATGCAACATATTTCTCCTATCAGAAAATATATACAATAATAACAAAATGCAAATTTTCTTTTCTTTTTTTTTCACAAGCCTGAAGATGCTGATCACAGGACTTACTTAAGGTAATTACTCACACTGAGCATCTGCACAACTATCTACTCGTCTTGTCCACTACCTGAAATATTTCAATAATAAAGTGTGAGCTTCATAAGCTTAGTGAATTAAATTTACTAGAAGTACTTACTTCATAATAGTTCAATTATTTATCAATTTCTTCTTAAATCAATCATCAAGCTAACATATTTCAATAAATATATATCTCATATACCAATCATATCAATTTTCTTCTCATATATTTAATCATCTCAATATTATCAATTTAACATCATTGTTTACCTCGTTATGAGGTTCACAGCATATAATCAGTCAATCAAATAATTTTATCATATCATCCTTTCATATTTCTTCCTCATCATATTTGTCTCTCTGTGAGACTCATTTGTCTATCAATAGTTTCACAATCAAGACTGATTTTTTAGTATATCAATCAACAATAATAAATAATAAAATAAATAAATGCATGTATTTAAATCATCTTTTTTTCTTTCTTTCTTTTTCAGCACATCATCTCATTATTTCATATTATCATATAGGAATGTCTCCTCACATGTCGACATGTTTTAGCCAAACCAACTACCTTCTTGGTTTTTTCAGCCAGACTAGCTACCTTCCTAGTCTGCCTTTATGCATATGAACAATAACATGAAAGCAAGCATACATCAAAACATTCAATTCAACTATCACCTTCTCAAAATTATTATTTTATCATATATATATATATATATATATATATATATATATATATATATTAAATTTTCTCTTCATATCTCTATCAATCATAACTTTTCAAGAATTTCATTTATAATTTCATATATATTTCGTCAACCTATTATTTCAATAACATTACTTATATAATAAATTTTTAACATATCAATTATTCACATACTATCAACCAACCATCATATATCATCCAATCGTTATAATTCAATAATTAATTCAAATATCATCATTTTATATTTCATATTTATCTCAATTACTAAAAATAAATCTAACTAACCATGTAGCACTTAAATCTACCCGTGGATCACCTCATTGCCTTTATTGCTCTTTTAAGCAATTTCTTAAGATTGTTGATCACCAATATCTAACCATAAATTTTTATCAATCTTACTATTCATAACTTAATTCAACAATATAATTATTTAGTTATGAGTTTTATTAAAAATTTACCCCAATTGAAATAAAGTCCTGATATTAAAATTAGATAATTATAATTATACTTAATATTAGAGAAATTTGTATGAATTTTTGCTAGAGAATTTGAATTAAGAAAGGAAGAAAGAAACGAAATATACAGAACGGGAAAAACTTATGAAACATAAGCTTCTAAGCATAAGTTTCTTTAAGTTGCCTATATATATATATATATATATATATATATATATATATATATATATATATATATATATATATATATATATATATATATATATAAAACCAAAGCTTATCATGTTCACGTGAACATGTTAAGTGCTGCCACTTCTATTACTTGCAATTTTTTTTTAATTTTAAATTAGTTTTGCCATTGATTATTTATGATTTTGTCATCGTTAAAAAAATTTACAGTTTTATCACCCGTTATTTACAATTCTACCCCCATTTAAAATTTACAGTTTTACAATTGCTTAATTACAACTTTTTGCCATTCTTTTCTTTAAAATTAATTTTTTATCCTTTTTTTCCTTAAAAAATCATAAAAATTATTTTCTTCCATAAATTTTTTAATTAATTTTCCCAACCTCATTCTATATTTTTCTTCAAAATTATTTCTATTCAAGTTCAAACTTCATAATTTTCAGTACTTTCTTCTTCAAAATATTTTCTAAATCTTTCAATAAAATCTCAATGTCATATTTCAAAATTATATCAAATTCAATAATAAATCTTTCATATATGCATAATTTAATTCAATATAAAATTAAATTACCTCGTTACTCTTGTTTTAAAGGTACAACTATTCTAAGAAATAAGGCTGTTGGAAAGTATCTTATGTTCTCATTGAAAGCTAAATTCTTCCTGCCTAGGTGTTCTAAAAATTACATTCTTTCTTAAATTATCAACCCAAACATGATACACTGACAAGCAATCCACCCCTAGTATCAGATCAAAGTCTATCATATTAAAAGGTAATAAATCTACTTCAAATTCTCTTTCTCCCATATGAATAACACATCATCGATAAATCTTTCTAATCTCAACTCTATCTCCAGTAGGAACCTCAAAAATTATATTATGAAATAAAGGACTAACATATGCATCCAAGGAGTGAGCTCCTCTTGGATCAATTAATACTCTAGCAGGCTTATCAAGCATAGATATTGTACCCATTACGACATCAGGTGTAGCTTGGGCATCCTGTTGGGTAAGTGGATACACTCTACTTTCCCTTGGTTGTGTCTAACTAACATGTCCTTTCTCAGCTATAGCTCCTCAACCTTAAGCTCCACCTCAAATACTCCCTGATCCTTCACCTCTAATTGACTGACCTCTCCCAAATCCTCTAGTAGTAACTGCATCAAATGGTTTAACTTTCAATGGATAATCAACACCTCTATGTCCACCATTTCCACAAACAAAACAAATCAAAGTAGGATAATCACGAGACAAATGTCCTACTTGATTACACCGATAACATACTCGAATCTCCCTATCAGATATAACATTACCACTTCCTCTTGATGGCACACTCTCACCTCTACCAAATCCCCCTACTCTCATAGGTTGTTTCCCAAACCTAAGGGTTCCTCCAACTAAACTTTGACCAACATAGGTCATTGATCCACTCTCCCTCTACTAACTTCGAATAACAAGTCCTTATGAAAAGGAAAGACTCCTCTAGGATGGATGACCTCTCTGTATCCCCATACTACCACCTCTAGTACCCTCAGATCTACTCATCTTCAATCACTCCCGACGTCCTCTAGACTCAAATATGTCTTTCTCTAAAGCGACATATTCACCAACGCAACATAATTTGTATGTCTCAAATAGGATAATCTAGAAAGTATCTCAAAATTCAACCCATCAAGAGATCTCTTACACTTCCTCTCCTTAGTATTCACCAGTTTAGGCAAAAATCTAGTGAAGGCAAAAAATCTCCCATCATATTGCGCCACATTCATCACATTTTGCCTCAACTAAATAAAATACCTCCCTTGTTGAGATCTGAATGTATCAAGAAAGTATTTAGCAAATAATATTTCCTTAAACCTACTGGGAAAAATATCATTCTACCAATTAGAAGTCTCACTCTCTAATTGAAAATAAAGAAAAGCAACCTTCTGCCTATCAGCTACTGATAATACTCCAAATAAATGTTCTACCCGTTTAATCCACAACTCTACTTCAGATGGGTTTTTAGACTCTTTAAAAGATGGAGGTTTCAGTTCAATAGATCTAGCAAAACAGTCTCATGCTTCTTATTAACAAAGCCACCCCCTCTCATCTAAATCTCATGCCCCTCAGGGATCCTAATAGGATCTAATACAATTTATGGATCTAGTCTAAGCTGCTCATCCAATCTTCGCTACAAATTATCAGCTCTATCCTTTACTTGATTTAATCTATTAAGAGCTTGAGTAAGAGCTTCTCTTAACTCATCTCTTTCAAATTCAGAATTCCTTGCTACACCACTAGTACCATGTGCACTATCAGCATGTTCCATCTCAAGAACCACAAATTCAACATCAACTTCTATTTCCTCTCCTCTAAACAAAGGGGTCCTACCATGTCCTTTTTGTCCCACAACACTAGCTCTAGGTCTACCACATCCACACGACATCCTTAGACCTATATCAAAATAATATATTTTAGATTCCATTTTACCAATTTGTTTTATACAATCTACAAAATCTTAAATCTATAGTTTCAATACCAATATTGTAACGACCCATCCCAAGTGGGCCCTACTCGAGACGTTATCGTCACCTTTCAGCACGAAACACGACTTATATACAATAGCTATTGCATTTATAACTTGAAATATAATTACAAATTTTCACCTTAACTCTTTTATAAAGGAGACATAAAATTTTATTACAAGACTTAAATAATAATTTACATTGATGCATGTACATGTATGACACTTCTTACAAATATTTACTTTTTCCTTTCTTCTTTTCTTTTCTTTTCTTTTCTTTCCTTGTCTGAGGATGCCAACCACAAGGACTTACCCTAGATAATTACTTTGATCTTAGATCAAAGAATCTACTAGATTCCTACCTACGACTTTATCATAATAGATATCAATTTCATCATTTTCTCATCATGAGATTCATAATCATATCATCATAAATTTCATTATCATTCTGATATATCACATCTCAATAAATATAATTAAATAAATGAATGCAAAATCTTCACTTCTTCCTTCCACATCTCATCTCATCACATCACATCACATCACATCACATCTCATCCATAGTATCACAAGTATGGGTAATTTGATTCATTTTTGGGTATCCATACCCGTCTTTGGTATAGGTGTCAGTGACGTCTCCCCATATGTCGACATGTTTCATTCAAACCAGCCATGGTTCTGGCCTTCCCCGAGACCACACACTTCATCTCTCTAGTGGCCCGATAATGCATATGAACAAACATATACAAGCAAACATAGCATATCATCATATAAATTAAATGATTTTCTTTTCATAAAATCTCATTTGTCATAATTACTTATCCTTTCAAGGATACAATTTCATCAACTTATCATATATTCATATTTTCAATCATTTCATAAATCATACATCTCTTAAATCATCCAATTAATACATTTACCGTGTATTTCATCAAATCAAACGTATTCATAATATATTCAATAACTTTTCTCATAATATTAGTCATTTTAAGTATTATTCATATATTTAGTTCTTCTCGCTTACTAACAGTAAACTGAACTCACCACGTAGAACTAACGCTATCTGTGGATCACCCTTTTGCCTTTGGCACTCCTCTCAGTAATACCACCAGATTGCTCACCACCACCTAACCAGAGTTTTCTTATCAATTTCACTATCTCATAATATACTGGGTTAAATTCATGAACGTGTATGCATGTTTCATTATAACTTAAAATTCAAAAAAAATTTATGTTCAGATTTGGTTTGAGGGCCAGAGATCCAAATAAGAGACCTCACTATCTATCTATGTTCAACCAATTCAGATGCTGATCAGGCAACAACCTTCACCTATATTTATTGGACTGAATAATCTTTGAAGCTAATTTAGATACTGATCATGAAGGGTGTAATCTTCATGTACATACTATTGTCTAATCTTCTTATACATACTGTCCAATAAGTACAGACAATAGTATGTACAAGATTATACTATCTTCATGAAGGGTATTGCCTGATCAAAGCCAATTCAGATACTGATCATGAAGGGAGTTCACAGTCTAGAAACATATAATGTCAATTGCAAGGATCTTGACAGGCAACATAAGGAAAAAAGAAGAAAAAAACATATCGTTATTGTTAAAAAAAACCTTATATTTTTAGCCATTTAAAAAAACCATTAAATAGAGAAGCAAAAGTTTCAAATAACTCAGGTTTCATTTCCTTTCCTAGAAAAGAGAATCTTCAGATGTGTGGATAAAATTTCTTAGGAGAACAACCACACTTGCATTTGATTTATGAACCATCAGCTAATTACCAATCTGAACTAAGTTGGTACAAAGAAATGCTCAAAACACACCAAATGCATTCATTCCATAAACTAGCTAAAATAAAGTTAATAAAAAATATAAAAAAGAAGAAAAACCTAGCTATTTTCATAAAGCCACAAATTGTTGTAGAGGAATCCTAAGCCTTGAGCTAGACACTAATGCTTGTTTTGACCCAAGGTCTAAGCTGATTAAGGTTGTCCCTGCAGAAGAATAAAAATGAAAAAAGGATTATTCTCCATTATGAAATAGATTTTGGTAATGTATAAATACATGAATATGGCATCACTGAGAGGTAAAAAAGACATACCGATGCAGAGGTTAAAAAATGAAAAAGGGATTATCAACCAAAACACCATAAACATTTTAACAAATGTACAACTAAAATTTTCCCACTTCCTCTTCCTCTTTTTCCCACAACTGATCAACCTAAATGGATTCCTACTGATACAGGGATTTTCAATATTAAGTCTACACATAATCTTCTTATTACTCTCAATTACCCTCCGCAATTGCCTTCACTCCCATGGAATTACATTTGGCAATTAAAATTAATCCCAAGAATAAATTTTTTCTCTGGCAGCTAGCTCACAATGTTCTCCCAACAGCTAAATTATTGAAAAATGAAAAGAAATTAAAAACCAGTGGATTGTGATCTAACCCTTCAAAAAGATAGAAAAAAGATAAATCTTTTCCATTTATATCTGAAACACTGATCAATTAAAGCATTGCCAGAGAAACTTTAAGGAAATCTGAATTAACACTCCTTCAGTAAGGGTCCTTGAGGAGAGTGGGGAAATAATTTTCAAGTTAAGAAAAGTTTATCATCAAAGCAATAGAGAAACTGTGATTTGACTACTTTATCATTAAAATTATCAGAAATATTCTTTACTGTGAATCTTTATCAGTGATTTAATGAAATAATGTTGCAAATTGAGTAACCTAATGTGAAGCATTGGTATAAGACCAATGTACAGTGGTATCCTTGAGTATTGTTAAGTAGGGGATATCATGGAATTATAATTATTTAAGTAAGAAGGTGAAAAAAGATGGAGCACACTATGCAAGTGGAGGGTGACAAAAGAATGATGGTATGGCAGCGCCTAAGGTTTGCACTTATTTTAAGTCAACGTATAGTGGAAATTATCATTAAAACTCAAAGAACAATAATGAATTGAATTGGAACAATCATTGAAGCTTTTTAAAAATGAAAAAAAGTAATATATTCATTAAAAGCTTTGACACTTATTTTGAAATATACCTAAAACTAAGTTACCATATGAACAAAAGATATTAGAAAACAACCAGAAACATGGGGGGTTACAGAAACTAAAATTATATATTAGTAGCAACAATTATGCGTTAAAACTTATCTAACAAGGGCACCCATCTTATGATTTCTTACGGAAACAAAGTCATAAGTCTTTCCAGAACAAGCCACTTTGTTAATAACAACAGAAGAGGAAAATGAGACTGGACAATTATATTAAGACCTCTAAAATTTGGTACACACTGTGCCTCAGTAGGGTTGCAGAAAAATATACGAGTATAACCTTTAATAATAAACAAGAAAACATCGGATGATTAGAGATAGGTTTTTCACTCTTAAAACAAAGCTAACAACTAAAATGGGCCCTTGTTAATTTCCTTTATGATCAAGTGCTATAAGATCAGTGTTTAATTTTATTGCTGCATTATCAGCCATTGGTGCATTATTGCTTTATCTGTGACCCAGAATTCTGCTATCCATGAAACAATTCAAATTCATAAAACTTGATGCCAGAGTCGATGACAAACCAACACAAGAACAAGAGAGTACTAAACTGATAACAAAGCAAGTGGATTAAATCTAAAAGCACAACTAAAACAGATGAGAACAAACAACTGATTAAATATTGTTAACCAAAATCTATATTATAAAGAGTATCAAAAATCAAACCAAAGCCTATAACAATAAGATTAACCAAGACCCATACAATAAAACTATCAAAAAATCAAACCAAGCCTTGCAAAAGCAAAAGAATACGGAACCATAGTAACTATTAACACTCGGAAAATATCAAGAAAACTTTAGGAAGGGATTTCGAAGCCAAATGAGTGATATTTCAGATTTGTACTTACTAGCATTTTGTGGTTTTCTTTTATTTTTATTTTTCCAAAACATGCCAAGTTTATAAAAGTAAAAATGAAACCCTAAAAGCAAAACAAACCTTTAAAATTTAATTACCATACCCCCTTCCTTTTATTTCCCTCAATTCCCCTCAATCTAATCACATTGTTAATCAAAAGACTCTTAATCAAACTCGAGAGTGAGAGAATTACCTGATATGGGTGGTGGTGAACAGAGATTGAGGGGTTTCATCTGTGGCTGTAGGAGTGAGACATTAGAGACAGAGATGAGCGGCTCAGAGATTGAATGGTGACCTGTGGTGGTGAATGGTGGTCGATTTAGGGAGGGTCAACATAGCAAGATTAGAGATTGAAGGTTAGTCACGTCGCGCAGTTATGGGAGTGAGGGATTAAAGACATAGATCGAGCGACTCAGAGATTGAATAGTGGCCAGTGGTGGTGAATGGTGGCCAGTTTAGAGAGGGTCAACCTACAAGATCAGAGATTGAGGGTTAGACGCTGTGCGGCTGTGTGGGAGTGAGGGATTAGAGACAGAGATCGAGCGACACTTATTTTAAATATTTTTTAAATTTTATTTTAATATTTATACTTATTATTACACTTATAAGTGTCGAAATAATTTTAGTGAAAAATTTGATAATTCGTTCGCAATTTTAGCATGTGCACAAAATAGCTTGAGCCCAGATAAATGTCCTGTAAGAACTTAGTGGCACTTTTAAGTAACTCTGTAAAATTGTTTTTGCATTTTTCTAAAGTGCGAAAAAATTGAGACACATAGGTAAACTGTAGTTATTTGATAATTTTTTTTAATGTACGCAAATATACGAACTACGTACTTATTTGAGTTATAATTTTTTTTATAATAATAATACCATTTTATACAAAGGAGAGCTAGGGTCAATCACTCTAGCCGTCGCTTTTAAACCTTCGTTATGTTAAGCTGCCACATGGATTCCATTATGTTGGAGATCAAAGGCTATCGGCTATACTGGTAAAACAGTAAATTTAAACACAATACCTAACCATCTCTGTAATTGACTATTTGTTCTATACTCTCTCCTTCCAAAATACATGGCCTCATAGGAGCACACGCACGATTTTCCTCTCTTTTTATTTATTTCCTTTCTTCTAAGTTTCTTCTTCTTATTTTTCCATTATTTCTATTTTCAAGTTTCATTGTTTTTCTTTTTTTCATTGTCTAATATAACACAAGATCTAAGTTTCTCTGTTCTCCACCATTTATCGTTTAGGTTTTCTTTAAGAAAAAACTTTTTTTCCTTCTTCTGCATATTTGCAACTATGCTCTCAGTGGGCATAAGACCAACCAACCATAGGAAATCATTGTGGTAAAGAGTGTCCCTTTCTATAAACCTAGTAACTCAAATTTCATCAAAACTCAAAACCAATTAATGAATGAAGTCAAAAAAAATAAGAAAAACCAAAATTAAATACCCAATTGAAAATTGGTCAAAATGAAGAGAAACCCATAACCTAAATCTATAAAAACAAAATAAATAAATAAATAAAAAACCCAAAAAAAATTCTAACCTTCAAAAATTTGTAAAGACAGTAAATATAATTGTCAAATCATACAATTAATTCATTTTAACTTCCTTAAAATTTTGCATACTGCGTTTTTAAAATCCTTAACACAACCCCAATTTCGTTAATCAAAGCACCCAACAAGACTTCGATGTTGAAGTAAACTTCAGTAATTGCAGTGAGAACAAAATTTCTTGAATGCATGCAAACTTATATAGGCTTCGTTGAAAATTTCGTCGGCTATTGGTGCTTAGAGCAAGGAGTACGTTCACCTCCAAACATAAAACAGCGAGGGCCAAGGAAATTAATTGGTGGTACACTAAATGAGAGGACGAGAATGGAGTTAAACGGCCGAAGTTCGTCATTAATAAGGCAGAGATGATGACGACAATGAATCTCATAGAGCGGCTAAGATTCAGACCTTTTGAAAGGGTATGAGGTCGTATTTCTTTTTGCTTTAGTAAGACTCCCTTTATCGGTTGTTTTTCATTACTAACTATAACCGGTATTAATGAGTTTCTAGTTTGTGATTTTTATTGTAGGACAGGGGTCACCATGGCGGAGCAAAGGGTGGTTTGCGATTGTGCAAGCGAAGGTCACTAGCATGCCTCTTTTATTTATTATTTATCAACACTAGTGCATTGCATGGATTTTACAATTAGTTATATAGGTATTATGGAGCTTTTTAACAAGTGCTTTGACAGAGACTAAGGGAAGGAGGGACAAAGGGAAGCTCAGGCTCCCCCAAAACTTTGATTTTTTACTTATATATGGCATATTTGCTTATAATATTAATTTTTTGTTAATTGATCCCACAATTCATGATTAGTGGGTTATGGTATTTTAATATGTTTAAAATAAGAAGTATAAATAAAAAAAAATTGTATGGTCTTAAAGCAGTAGTTTGGATTTGAGTGAAATTCATTTGGTAGTTATCTCCATATGGTTCAATGATAGTGAGCTAACAAAATGACCCAAAAAATTCAAAATTTTCTTGAACAAATAGATGTATAAATAAATAATTCAATAAATTCATTGATTTATTTTTTAAAACTTTTGGAGATTTTTTACAATATTGGTTCAATCGATGATCGAAAAAATATACTTCTGGTATCATTGCAAAGAGTTCGACGAGATCTACTATAACGATCCATCCCGGGTCGGCTACCCCCGATATGGTGTTGTTACATTTTGAAAATCTCAGCACGACACATATATGCAACAATAAAAATAATACCAACTACAATTATTATATCAATCATCAACCCTCAACAAAGGAGATACATCATTCAGATCTCAACTTAAACATTACATACAACATAGTATGCATGAATATTTAACAATATTTTTGTTTTCCATTAGTTTGAGGATGTGGACCACGTGGCTTACAAATAATGACTTTGTCTGAAGCTCAGCTCACCAAACTCTCTGTCCTACGTACTACCTGAAATTATTTAACAATGAGGGGTGAGCTTCACAAGCTCAGTAAATTAAATTTTACTAGAAGTATTCAATTTGTATAAATAGTCTTCCAATATTCATTCATCTATATCTCATATAATTTGATAATAGCATTTTATTATCACTACTCATATCATAATCCCATTCTTTACCTGTCTTTTCTTATCATATATTTATTCACCTTGAGACCATCAATTATATCTCATAATTATCTCGTTATGAGGTTCACAACATATAATCTATTACTCAGATAGTTCTTATCATATTATACTTTCATATTTCTTTCCCACAATATCTGTCTCTCTGTGAGACTTATTCATTTATCAATAAATTTACAATCAAGAACAACACTTTAGCATCTAAGTAATAAAAATCAATATTTAAAACATATGCAATGCATGAATTATTAATTGGGAACATCTTCCCAATTGTCGACATGTTTTAATCTTAGACCGGCTGCCTTCCCGGTTCTTTTATCACCAATATATACCAGTTGTCACAGTATTCATTTCTCACCAGCATATATTGGCTGTCACGGTTTTCATTTCTCACCAGCATATACTAGCTGTCACGGTTTTCATTTATTTTTAGCATATACCGGCTGTCACGGTTTTCATTTCTCACCAGCATATACTGACTATCACGGGTTTTATTTATTTCCAGCATATACCGACTGTCAAGATTTTCATTTCTCACCAGCATATATCGGTTGTCACGGTTTTTATTTAGACCAATTGCCCTCCTGGTTCTTTTATTTCATATATATGCATATGAACAATGATATAAAAACAAGTGTGTATTTAGACATTCAAATTAGCTCTCCTGCTTCTTCTCAAATTATTATTTGATCAATTTCACTAATTTCTTCTCCTTATATATCATATCAATTTATCAACCATAGCTCGTCAAGAATTTCATTTATCACCTTCATTATTAAATCGACTCATTATTCCAATAATATTATTTCTCATATAATAATTTTCTACATATCAACTATTCCTATCATACCCATCAACCATTTTTCATCTATCATTAAATCATAGGTTAATAATTTATTTAAATATTATCACTATATATTTCATATTTATCTTGATTACTTAAAGTAAATCTAACTCACACGTAGCACTTAGAGCTATTCGTGGATCACCTCCTTGCCTTTTCTGCTCCTCTCAGCAATTTCCTCCGATTACTGATCGTCAACACCAAACAAAATATTTATATTAAAATTTCTAACTTATTCTTTAATTCTTCCATAATTCACACATTTTGAAAATTCCCACATTGAATTCTGAGAAATTTCATGTATGCTAAATTTCAAAAATAAAATTCACATTATTACCTTTTGTTTTTCTTAAAGCTTCCCATGACTCTATAAAAATTTTCTGTAAGTATAATTAAAATAAAGTAAAAAGTATATATATATATATATATATATATATATATATATATATATATATATATATATCGCCATCCACCGCTCAGCACACATTTTCTATTCTGTGTCAAACATGCATTTTGCATGTTTTTAGTGGGCAACACTTGGGCGTCCAGGTGTTGTCCATAGGGTTTTTTTTTTTTTTTTTTGAAAACCTTTTTTTTTCTATTCTTCTTCTTATCCTATATGAGAGCTTTTTTTTTGTTTTTTTTTCTAATACTAAAACGTTTTTTTTTTCTTACCTATGCTGTCCACGCGTCCAATATTTTTTCTTTTCAAAATAACTATTTTATTCAATAATAAATCTTTCATATATATTATTTTAATTTCATGTCATATTTATCAAATTAGTTTTTTTAACCCTTACTTTAAGAATACAGATATTAAAATTCTACCCACCTTATAAAAATTTCGTCCTCAAAATTTCTTTACCTAATTCATGAAAGAGTTGGGGGTATTTTTTCCTCATTCTTACTTCATTCTCCCAAGTAAATTCTTCCACATCTTTGTTTCGCCATAATACTTGAATCAAAGGAATGACTTTATTACGCAAGACTTGCTCATTTCTGTCTAGAATTTTGACTGATACTTGCGTAAAGGTCAAATCTTCCTGAAGTTCTATCGCCTGATTCGAGATGCCATGGGATTCATTATGTAAACACTTTCTCAAAAGTGACACATGAAACGTATTATGTAATTGTTTTAACTTTGGGGGCAAATCCAATCGATATGCTACTAGTCCAACTCTCTCAATCACTTCATATGGCCCTACAAATCTCGGACTCAACTTTAACTTCTTTTTAAACCTTAATACACCCTTCCACGGAGATATCTTCAAAAACACCCAGTCACCAATCTGAAACTCAAGAGGTCGTCTTCTATTATTAGCATATCCCTTCTGTCTATTCTGTGCTGCTCTAAGGTTCTCTCTAACCAGTTTGATCCTCTCAGTAGTCAGATTTATCATTTCTGGACCAAATATCTTTCTCTTTCCAACTTCTTCCCAGCATACTGGAGTTCTACACCTCCTACCATATAAAGCCTCAAATGGAGCCATCCCAATAGTAGTTTGATACTGATTAGTGTATGCAAACTCGATCAAAGGCAAATAAGCATCCCATCTTATTGAGAAACTCAATACACTTGCTCTCAGCATATCTTATAGTATTCTGATGATTCTCTTCGTCTGCCCATCAGTTTGGGGATGAAAAACTGTACTAAACTGCAATTGCGTGCCCATAGCTTCTTGAAAACCTCTCCAAAATCTAAAGGTAAATCTAGAATCTCTATCTGATACAATGCTCAAAGGTACTCCATGAAATCTTACAATCTCCGCTACATACAATTCAGTCAACTTTTCAGGACTCTGGTAGTTTTAATAGGAAGAAATTAAGATGACTTAGAAATTTTATATACTATCACTTACACTATATCGTGACCTCTCTGGGTATGGAAAAATTCATAAAGAAAATCCATACTCACATTTTTCTATGGTCATTTAAACATAGGAAGAGGCTATAGTAAGCCTCCTGGATGTTTATTCTTTGACTTCACTTGCTGACAAACTAAACATCTAAAAATATATTCAGCTATATCCCTCTTTATTCCTGACCACCAGTAATTCTGTTTCAATACTCTATACATTTTATTGTTACTCAGTTGCATCGAATATGCATCATCATGTGCCTCTCTCAATATCTCCCTTCTCAACTCTGCATCATTGGGAACACAAATCCTATGTTCTAATACTAAAATACCATCATTTCTAATTTTGAACTCATATTGCTTTCTACTAAGCACTTCCTGCTTAATCTTCTTTATCTCCTCACACCTGAAGATTTCCAGTGATTGTTGCTGCATCACTCACACCTGAAGAAGAGGAAAAGTTATTACTTGTGTTAAGAGAGCATAGAACAGCCTTGGGATGGACTATTTCTAACACAAAAGGTATAAACCCCTCTATTTACATGCATAAAATTTTAGTGGAGGAACTTTACAAACGATCGATCAAGCACTAAAGAAGATTAAATCCAGTAATGAAGGAGGTTATGAGAGCTGAAATTTTGAAGCTCCTCAATGTTGGAATTATCTATTCTATTTCAGACAGTTAATGGGTAAGTCCAGTGTAGATTGTACCAAAAAAAGGTGGAATGACAGTGGTGAGAAACGACAACAATGAGTTTATTCCTACAAGAATAGTCATGGGTTGGCGTGTATGTATGAATTACCGCAAGTTGAACAAAGAAATAAGGAAGGATCATTTTCTACTACCCTTTATTGATCAAATACTGGATCGATTGGCTGGGTATTCCTACTATTTCTTTTTAGATGGTTATTCAGGGTATAACCAGATTTCCATTGCCCTCGAAGATTAAGAGAAAACTACATTCACCTACCTCTATGGCATATTTTCTTTTAGGAGGATGCCATTCGGATTGTGCAATGCCCCAGTGACATTTCAACGTTGCATGATGGCTATTTTTTCTGACATGGCAGAAGAGATAATGGAAATTTTTATGGATGATTTTTCAATTTTTGGTACATCTTTTGATCATTGTTTGCATAATTTAGCTCTTGTTTTGTAGAGATGTGAAGACAAAAATCTAGGCCTAAATTGGGATAAGTGTCATATCATGGTTCAAGAAGGAAACGTGTTTGGCCATCGAGCGTCATCTAAAGGAATTGAGGTTGATCGAGCTAAAATTGCAACCATAGAGAAACTACCACTTACAAAGAATGTAAAGGGCTTTGATGCAATCAAGGAAAAACTAGTTTCAGCACCAGTTATGACTGTACCTAATTCAAGTCAACCTTTTGAGGTCATGTGTGATGCAAGTGACTTTGCAGTTGGAGTAATATTAGGACAAAAGCGAGACAAACTGTTTAGGGCCATCTATTACGCAAGCCAGACTTTGAATGATGCTCAACTAAATTATACAACAACTGAGAAGGAGATGCTTGCTGTTGTGTTTGCTTGTGACAAATTTTGGTCTTACCTCATTGGTACAAAAGTGATAGTGTTCACTGATCATGCAGTAATTCGTTATTTGTTTGGCAAGAAGGATGTTATACCTAGGCTGATTTGTTGGATCATGCTTCTTTAAGAATTTGATTTGGAGGTTCGAGATAAGAAGGGAAGTGAAAATTAAGTTGCTCATTATCTCTCTCGGCTGGAGCAAGAGGAAGTGTGACCAAATTCAGAGATCTAATAAGCATTCCCTGATGAGCAGTTGTTTGCATGTTAGATCAAGCTTCCTTGGTATGCTGATATTGTAAACTACCTAGCTTGTAAAGTACTGCCACCAGATCTCACTTACCACCAACGTAAGAAGTTTCTACATGATGTGAAATATTATTTTTGGGATGAGCCTTTGCTGTTCAAAAGATGCCCTGATCAAATCATCCAAAGATGTGTACCAGAAAAAGATAAGCAAGGCATTCTCCATCATTGCCATTCATCATCATATGGAGGATATTTTGGAGCAACACAAACAACAGCTAAGGTATTTCAAAGTGGTTTCTTTTGGCCATCTATCTTTCATGATAGTTATACTTTGGTGAAGACTTGTGATCGGTGCCAACGTATGGGAAATATTTCAAGGCGTTAGGAACTACCATTGAAAAATATCTTAGAGGTTGAGTTATTTGAAGTTTGGGGAATCGATTTTATGGATATTTTTCCTCTTTCTTTTGGCTTTGTCCAGTGGATTATTCATCAAAATGAGTGAAAGCAATTGCTACAACAACAAGCAATGTAAAGATTGTGCTCAATTTTCTGCATAAGAATATATTCATAAGATTTGACGCTCCATGAGCTATTATTAGTGACGAGAGGACCCACTTTTGTAAAAAGTTGTTTGCCAACCTTTTTTCTAAATATGGTGTGAAGCACAAGATAGCACTTAGCTACCATCCTCAAACTAATAGCCAAGCTGAAATTTCAAGTCGAGAAATCAAGAACATCCTCGAGAAGATGGTCAACATCAATAGGAAGGATTGGGCAAGGAAGCTCGATGATGCTTTGTGGGTATACCGTACAACTTTTAAAACAACTATCGGGATGTCTCCTTACTGACTAGTGTTTAGAAAAATGTGTCATCATCCTGTTGAGTTGGAGTATAGAGCTTATTGGGCTGTAAAGAAGTTTAATTTTGATTTAAAAGTAGCAGGTGAAAAGCGACTCTTACAATTGAATGAGATGGATAAGTTCCGAAATGATGCTTATGAAAATGCAAAGATCTATAAAGAACGGACGAAAAAATGGCATGACACACAGATTCTTAGGTGTGAATTTGCCCTAGGACATTAAGTTTTACTCTTCAATTCACGATTCAAACTCTTCCCGAGTAAGTTAAAATCAAGATGGATAAGTCCTTATACAATTGACAGTGTTTCCTCTTTTGGAGCAATAGACTTGAAGGACAAGATAGGGAATATATTCAGAGTTAACAGTCAAATTTTGAAGCATTATTATAGGGAGCAAGTTGAGAGGAACTGTGCACTTATTCCTCTTGGCGATCCTAATTGAGGAAAATTGAAAAGTCTGGCTGTAGACTTAAAAACAAGCGCTTATTGGAGGCAGTCCATAGAGATTTCTTTTACTACTTTATTTTTATTTTGAATAATTTGGATTTTGATGCAGGTTTATTAGCAAGAATAAAGAGCTGAAAATTACAAACTACGGCGGATTCACCATGAAACTAGGGAAGTTCCTTTCATTTCTTTAATTTTTCTCTAATTTGAATCATAATGATGACATTGTTGAGTTTAAGTGTGGGGGTGTAAACTCCTATAGTCATTTTTATCCTCTTGATTGTTGGTTATTTTACTTTACTTGTGATTTTATAAGTCTTGAGTTTTTGAATTTTCTTACCAAGCATGCATTTGAGTATGATTGAATTCTCTATGAATCTGAAATTTGTGATTGAGAATAGGACTGAGAAAATTTTTGAAAATTTCTTTTATGTCAGGCTGAGTTTGAACATAAATGAGCACATATTTGTTTTTTTTTTAATTATTTCCATTTTGCTAACAAAAAGAATTGGTAGAATCAACTGGGTTGGGGGAGTTCAATCTTGCTTTACTCTAGAATCCTTTGATGGATCTTTGAGGAAAAATCTTAGTTGATACCAAATATTTTAAAAATGATCTAGGCATTTTTTGTCATAACCAAAAATCTTTCTCAGCCGTCCTAGTTATCATACCATCATTTCATGGTGTACTTCTATAGTCAACCCCCTTGAGCCTTACATTATTTAAGCTTTTATTTGTTCTTCCTGTTCTAAGCCTGAAAAACCATGAATTTACCTTTTATAGTTTGAGAAAATACTTTGGTGGGAATCTACATTTAAAGAGAAAGTTAGTTCAAAGGAAATTATGCTTTGTTTGATCCAAGTGTAAAAAAAAAAAAGTGTTTTTGCCCAAAGGTGATTGTTGACCCTCATCTAAATTTTAATGATGACAAAACACAACCTTAATTGTACTAACAGTGCTATGTAAGTGTATTAAGCGATAAAAGTATATAGCCAAGAATCAAGGTGCAAGAACTCAACCCGAATCAAACACCAAGTCAAGACAGAAGATCTAGTATAGGATTACTTTCTTTTTTTTAACTTTCTACAGTTGAAATCTCAAATTTCCACCAAAATCCTTTTTTTTCCCCAAAAACTCTTATCTTCCAAAATAACCGATCGAATCCGCATCAAAACCACCGTTAGGGACTTCATGTGCCTACTAGGCCAAGGTCCACCAAATCTACAGCTCTGGATTCCAAAGAAAAGGGGGTAGTGGGCTCCTCAAGCAAGAAGGCCAGAACAAAGCTCGACAACTCTCTATTCTCCAGCCTGGTAGCAAAAGAGAGGTGTACATCCATTATCCGTCATAAAAAAATCATGATTGGTAGATTCATCGACTTCGAATTTATTCGTCATGGTAATTTTGATGTGTTACCTGCTTTAAATGCTATTCACTTGACCCCACTGGTCAAGATACATAAATTTTTTTACCCGAGATTGATTTATCAGTTTTATGCGAACTTGATGAAACCCAGTCCACTGGCTCTGAGGTTCAGAACCAGTATTATAAGCGTGGAGTTTGAGGTCAACACTGACCTCTTGATGAGTATCCTAGGGATCCCTATGGAAGGGATCTAATGGAGTCTGGACGGATGGTCAGACAATTTTGATTATGAGGAAGCATGTCGGGTAGTTAGGGGTGACCCTAACTATGTCTTTCAACCCATTATATTTCACATATGTAGTGACATGCCCCTTGACTCGAAATTGTTCAACCGCATAGTGAGTTGGACCGTCCACTTGAGACTCGGGAGTCAGGGCTATCAATCTAAGATAGATGTAGTATTGATTTGGTGCTTTAAAACTGAGCACCACTTCAATATCTACCCCCTACTGCTCGGCAACATGATAAACCACAAAGCGAACGACTCCGGATGCGTTCCCTATGGGATGCTTATCACACTCATCCTCCAGCACTTCCGGGTGCCTCTCCTTGCCTCCGAGGCTCAAGACATTGGCCTCAAGGACATCATCAATGTCTCCTTGTTGAAGAAGATGGGATACACAGTTCGAGATGACATGATCTATTCAAAGGCTAGGAAGAACATTCGGATAGGAGAGGACGATAACAGTGATGATGAGGACGAGGGTTCAGATGCTGCTGCTACTGCTATGGATGCGGATAACCGAGCACCTCCTATGGGCGACTTGAGTGTTGGTCCAGCTGGGTACGAAAATCTTCTTCAGGCTATCATGATCCTCCAGTTGACTATGCAGTCTAGCTTCTAGAGCTTGATTCATTTGGCACCATGCATCACGACCTCCGCTCTTTTCGGGATAACTTCGAGCTGCACTGTGAGCATACCAAGGGTTCTTTGGCTGAGCTTCGAGATCATATTCATGACAGCTCTAACTCTCCCACTTCTTGAGTTGCTCTCTGTCTTCGTTTTGATGTATATATAGATGTAGTTTTCAGTTGTTCTTAGCACGGACATCATTTCATTACATATTGTATTTTTTCTTTCAGTTTCGGCTCTCAGAAGCCCGTGTTGTATGGATTTATGATGTATATAATTATGTTTTATGCTTACACTTGGTTTATATACTTGTTTTACATTTACGCAATATGTTTACTTGTTTAAACCTTTATGTGCTTGGATATATGCTTTAAACTACTTCTGCATGACTGAAAACTTTCGGTTCTTCTCGGGAAGTCTTCCCAACTCTTAATGATACCAAATTTTCGTGTACAAGTTTGTTTATGCATGCTCTTAATGTATATGGTATCTATGTGGCTTATTTTTTGGTTTACTACCCCCTTTTCTATTGTTGTCAAAACAGAGGAAAAATATGGGAAAACGAGAAAACTAACTGTAAACTCAAAATAGTGCATAGATTTAGGGGAAGCCTTGCTCCAAAGAACTTGTTTTATGATTCTATATATTGAGTTGCTTGGTTGGATTGTATAGAAACTGTTTTTGAACTTTTTACAGGTTGGTTTTATTCATAAAACAGAGGAAACTCTGCCCGATTTTTTCAAAAAAATTCAACATTTAGTTTTTAAAACTGTTTTCTCTCATTAGTTTTGTCATCATCAAAAAAGGGGAGATTGTTGACCCTCATTAAATTTTAATGATGACAAAACACAACTCTAATTATACTAACAGGGCTATCTAAGTGTATTATGCAATTAAAGTATACAGCCAAGAATCAAGGTGCAAGAATTCAACCCGAATCAAACACCAAGTCAATACAGAAGATCTAGTATAGGATTAAGGTATTGAAATAAGTTGTAAATCTCACTCGTTCAGGTAAATATCTTGTCTTATAGCTCATTTTGAAAATGTATTTTAACAAAACTACTCATTCAAACGTTTATAAATCAAAAACGTCTCAAAGAATGAAAAACTGGGTTGAAGGGCAACCCAGTCGACTAGGCACTTATACTAGAAGACTGGTATATAGGACAGTGTGTCGCCAGTCGACTAGGTGCTTCATACCAGTCGATTGGTACCATACATAGCCTTAAAAGTTGGGACTTTTCACTTAACCCAGTCGACTGGTACCAAGACCCAGTTGACTGGTAATTAAAAAATTATGACCGTTGAGACGCAAGACTTCAGCACTAAATGCACCAAAATATTCCTAGTCAGTACAAAACGGCCATATTAATTTAAGGCTATATAAACCCACTCTATTGAACATCTAAGAAAGAAAGATTTCACATTCAATCAAGTTTTTGCTCATTAATACACAAAAGCTTTGAAATATTTATTGTTGAGCCATTCTTCAAGCTTTACCTTGAAAGAGAGATATTATTCAGTTGTATAAGTTTTCATTGCTGTCTCTCTACCATTTACTTTACAGCAATTCATTTATTGTAAAGGGATTAGCTTCCGAAAGGAAGAGATTAGCTTCCGAGAGGAAAGGATTTGCTTCCAAGAGGAAGGAACTGTTTGTAAGGTTTATGCAACACTCGTGAAGTTGCACGACTAAGAGTTTTAGTGGATTGCTTCAAGGAGTTTCCTTGAAGAGAGTGGACGTAGGGTCAGAACGAATCCGATATTACCAAACCACTATAAACTAAGTTTGCATCTTATATTCCTTAAACTCTTTTGTTTACAATACATTACTTGTTTACATGCTTGTAATTAATCTGTTTTTATAAACTTATGATTAATTAGTAAAAGTTTTTAAAAACCCAATTTACCCCCCCTCTTGGGTTGAAACCTTAGTCTACAGTGATTTATCCATTATGGAAGGAAGCATAAAATAGAGAAAACTCAATGAATGGAGTGTAGATCACTTCAGATTTTGTTAAAAGTGTACTTGGTATTGCTTCATTAAGCACAAGAACAATATTGTCACCAGTATGAGCATGAAGTCGAGAAAGAGTTATGGTTTGAAACCTATGGATATCTCTTTTATTGTTCTGTCCATCAAGTATTTTCCCAGTTTGCTTTAATTTTCCTTATCCATTTCTTTCTTAGCCCTCACCTCATGGCTTGTCATTACAACTTGATTAAAGACCTTTTGATCTCTGATTTTGGTGTTGACTACATTAGTGGAGAGGGTTTCTGAAAATTGGACTTATGGAGTTAAGTTTTGAGAGAATTCCTTTGGTTTTAATTGTTATACTTTTATCTGAGTTTGCAGGTGGTTTGGAGTTAAATTGACTATATCACACACACACTCAAGGACTTAGCTTTAGGTTGAAGTAGTCTCTTAACTCTTGCTTGACAAATTGCTAAAGTTTTGATTGATTTTCCTACCATCCTTGATATTAAAAGAGTAAGATGCTAGTAATGAAATCTAAATTCAGATCATGGCTTGGTGAGTGATGAGATTTTTCTATAAGTTCGTTTTATTTTTATTTGAGGACAAATAAAGTTTTAAGTTTGGGGGTGTTTGATGTCGTGCATAATTTCCTATTTTTATCATGTCTTAACTTTTAACTTTTAACTTTAATCTAATTTTACTAATTTTTGTTGGTTTTAGGCTTCATTGTTGTCAATTAATTTATTTCAGGTTTAGAAGAAGAGAAAAATCCAACTTTTAGTGTCTTATCATCAAGGGACTCTTTCTCTTATTTAAAAAAGGAAATTTTAATTGAAGACTTTGGAGCCTATAAAAAAAGAAATATTAATTGAAGACTTCGGAGCCTTGATTACACCCAAAGAATAATGAGATAGTTGTAGCACAGCTTTGGGGTGTCGATTCTACAGAGAGACAAATTTAAAGAATAATAAAAGGAACAAAGAAACTAAAGAAAAATATAAAATGATTAATGGAGAACAAAGATTAATTTTTAAATGCAAATTAAAGTGAAGCAAAGTGACTAACGGAGAATGTACTCAAATTTGACAAACAGTAAAGCATCGGGAATCCTTTTCACAAATCTGGTATTTTAATTATTCTTAATTCATTGAATAACTCAATTGGGAACTCAGTTCCCAAAATTCTCGATCGGAAGGTGTAGATTTATAAACTAAGATTAAACCAAATGTAACCCTTTGAAAAATCATTCACCACTTTTAAAATACGTAAATTATTATCACTATTGAGAAAATCTAACGACGACACTATACTCAGGAAGCAATATTGCAGCAAAGATTTAAATCAATATAGATAAATAATTGATCCAAACATAATCAAAGAGCTAATCCATTCAATAGAGAAAGCATGACTGAATCCATAAACAGAATAAATTTTACGATTATTCGGAGAAGAAAACATCACTAATGAATTGAGAATGATAAAACGAAAGAGCTTTAGTAATTGAAAATCAAATACATAAATTAAAAAATAAACAAAAATACCATCTACTATGCAAGTTCATCCCTAGCCCCACTTGAGAATTTAGTTACCCATAAATATAATGGACAACAAAAATCTCAAGGGAAAAATTAGAGCAAACATTAAAGTACTAAACTTTAAAACTTAAAACTTAAAAGAAATAAATTTAAACTAACAATACATGGAGAGATAAATTCAACCCCCAGCTGATGTGCGGTGCTTCTCCTGATTGGTAACAAAATCCTCCAGATTGCACCCATTGGTAGCAAAGCCTCCGAGATTAGACACCCATTTGATGAAGTGAAATGGGGCTTTTATAGGGGAACTCCGTGAGTACAATGTGTTTCCAATTTGATGTGGGATGTGGGATGTAGAATGTGTTTCCAACCGATGTGGGATGTGAGATTTAAGCCTTCACATGCCCTTCAAAACTTCTATCCATGCTGAAATCATGCACAACATAACCTTTATCTACTAAAACTACCATAACTTTCTCTAGAAAAATCATATTTACAAGCCATAAATTCTTCAAAAAATAGACATCCGGATCTTTCCAAGTATATATGGCTCATCTCCTATTTCTTCCTTAATCATTACAGTTTAATCCGCAAAAATCACTTCTGCCACGCTGAAATCACGCACAGCCTGACCTTTGTCTACTAAAACTGCCATAACTTTCTCTAGAAAAATCATATTTATGAGCCGTAAAATTCTCTAGAAAATAGACATCTGGATCTTTCCATGCATATATGGTTAATCTCCTGGTTCTTTCTAAATCAATACAGTTCAATATACAAAAATGACTAATCTGTACGGGAAATTTTGGCAATTTGGCTCCTTTCTAAGTGCTTGTGAACTTGTAAAACAATGAAAAAACAACTCAAAGTAACAAATTCCTAAGCTAAACATATAAACAAATACTTGAGCGAAATTGTGCTCAATCGCAATAGCAGATTCTAACTTTTGCATTTTTTTTTCACATTAAATCCCCAATTTCCTTTGCAATCCTATAAAACATTAAAAATCATAGAACTAACACAAAATATCATATTAGGACACAACTAAAGAATTAACAAATGTAAATTAAGGGGCCAAAATATGCAATATTTGGCATTCATCAAATACTCCCAAACTTACATTTTGCTAGTCCCTTAGTAAAACAAAATAAAAAAACTAAATGAAAAATAAAGGACACAAAGATAAATCCATCATTCATGGTGTCCAAAAATTTAAGTAGTACACAAAACCATGATATTCATTCATGAGCAAGCTTAAAATATAAATCCATCTTCGTAATGAATAGAAATTTTAAAATCTAATTACTTACATAAGCTCGAATCCGTGTAAAGTGGACTAGCACATAAAAATGAAGCTTCCAAATAACTCCAATGTGTAATGTCTTCATGTCTCAAGATTCATCGAATTTCCCATCAGAATGAACAACAATGACACAGTTTTATTTCATTATTTCTTTTATTATGAGGCTCGCCATATTTAGCTCTCTTAAGCTTTCTAATTGACCCATGTAGCGATTGTTGAGTCAAGGACTCCCAAACCAGTGGTTTTAAGGTAATAGGTGTAAAGACACCCCAAAGAACTTTCTAACTCGAGTTAAAAAGGCTACAAATCTAAGCAAAATTCTCACTTTTTGACGTGAACACTCACTGCTTACTGAGACAAGAGGATCAGTTACTCAGTGAAAAGTTTGTCAATGATCATCATGAGCAAAATTCCCACCTTTTGACGTGAACACTCACTCTTACCGAGGCAAGAGGTCCAGTTACTCAATGGAAAGTTTGTCAATGATCATTATGAGCAATTTCTTTTATGCCAAAGTGCCCATCCAATAATTCATTCGGAATCAGCTAAACCATGGAACATACACATTAAAATCACATGTCATACCTCACACAATTATGTGCTAATGTGCTCGTGTCAGATTAGATCAAACATGTGAATTCTCAAATGCCTAAAGTAAGTAACTAAACTTTAAAATTCTATCATCAGATCATGTGTTCATGATTTTAAGCTTTCCAATGAAATCACATCACAGTATTGTTTAGATCAACCAAAATTTCAAAACAATCATGAATATGCATTTATCTTTTCAATAATATATATAAAAAAAAACTGGGACAAAGTGTGTGTGAATGTATCTCCTATACCCCCAAACTTAAAGTACACAGTGTCCCCAATATGTGAACAACATAGAAAGAGCTTACCTAGGAGATAGAGAACTAGCTGGACTGGCATGGCTTATAGCACACCCCCAAACTTGAATTGATGCACACATTGTCCCTGCGTGGTATGGTCAAGGTTGATAGACCGAATCCATAAGTGGAATGTATTCTACTTCCAGACCTTGCCTATCAATTAATACTTTAAGGCATTGACCATTTACTTTAAAGATCCGACCATCCTTAGGGTCCTCTATTTCTACCACCCTATTTGCAAAAACATTCTTCACTACAAAAAGGCCGGTCCACCTAGACCGAAGTTTTTTTGGATGCTTATGGAGTCTAGAATCATATAAGAACACTCTATCATTAGGCTTAAATTTTTTTCTCAAAATATTTTTATCATGAAATACTTTCATTTTAGCTTTATAGATTCTAGAGTTTTTATAAGCATCATTTCTCAACTCCTCTAACTCGATCAACTGAAATTTTCTAAGCTTACCTGCTTCTTCCATGTCAAAATTGAAATGCTTGATGGCCCAATAAGCTCGATGCTCGAGCTCTACAGGTAAGTGGCAAGGCTTTCCAAAAACAAACCTCTAAGGTGACATACCTAAGGGAGTTTTGAAAGCTGTATGGTAGGCCCAAAGCGCATCAACTAGTCTCAAAGACTAATCTTTGCGATCCGGGTTGACCGTTTTTTCTAAAATTTACTTAATTTTCCTGTTTGCAAGTTCTACCTATCCACTTATCTGGGGGTGGTAGGCAGTAGAGTTCTTATGCACCACCCCATACCTTTTCATCAAAGCTTCAAAAGAATGGTTGCAAAAATGTGTACCCCAGTCACTAATGATAGCACGTGCTGTACCAAATCGAGATAACACATTTTCTTTAAGAAATTTAATTACCGTCATATTATCATTGCTCCTGCAAGTTGCTACCTCTACCCATTTTGATACATAATCTACTGCCAAAATAATATATTGATATCCAAAAGAATGAGGAAATGGTCCCATAAAATCAATGGCCCAACAATAAAAAAATTTCAATAACTAAAATTGGGTTTAAGGGTATCATATGACAATGGGACATAACTCATAACTTTTGCCACTTTTTACATGAGTGACAATAGATGTTTGCATCTTTAAACAAGGTAGGCCAATAAAATCCACACTGCAGAATTTTTGCAGTGGTTTTCTTCATTGAAAAGTGGCCCCCACAAGCTTGGGAGTGACAAAATTCCAAGACGCTAGCAATCTCTTCATCAGGGATGCAACGCCTTAAAATTTGGTCAGGGCAGTATTTGAAAAGAAAAGAGACATCCTAATAGAAATTATGTACCTCAATCATGAACTTCCTCTTGTCCTGAGCACTCAAATCCACCGATATCTCACCTGCAGCCAAATAATTCACAATATGAGCAAACCATGGTAGAAAGGTAATAGAAAGTAAATGCTCATTGAGAAAATCATCTCTGATTGGTAGGTGGTCAGAGGTGTCCTCAAATGTGAGCTTCGAGAGATGGTCAGCCACTATGTTCTCTACTCATTTCTTATCTTTGATGGTGATGTCAAATTCCTGCAAAAGTAAAATCCACTGTATTAGTCGCGCCTTAGCATCCTTCTTTGTAAGAAGGTACTTAAAGCCTACATGATCTGTGAAAATAATAATAAGAGAACCAATCAAGTAAGCACGAAACTTATCCAAAGCAAACACTACAGCTAGCAAATCTTTTTCAGTGGTGGAGTAATTCATTTGAGCACTATTTAGAATTCTACTAGCATAGTAAATGACAAAAGGCTTCCCCTCCCTTCGCTGTCCAAGAACAGCACCTATAGCAAAGTCACTAGCATCACACATGATCTCAAAAGATAAAGTCCAATCAGGTGACTGCATTATGGGTGCTAAGGTAAGCTTTCCAATTAGCATTTTAAAGGCCTTTTAACAAGCTTGTATCCACTCAAATGGGGCATCTTTAGCTAGGAGGTCACATAGTGGTCTAGATATGGTGGAAAAATTCTATATGAACCTTCTACAAAAGCCCACATGACCAAGAAAAGATCTCATATCCTTTAATGTTCTAGGTATAGGAAACTTAGAGATTAATTCAATCTTATATTGATCAATCTCTATCCTTCTAGAAGAAATAATATGCCCTAAGACAATACTTGAAGGTACCATAAAGTGGAATTTTTTCCAATTTAAAACAAATTCCTTCTCCTCACAACGAGTCAATACTCTCTCTAAATTCAATAAGCATGCATCAAAAGAAGATCCAAAAATAGTCAAGTCATCCATAAAAACGTCCATGCAATTTTCAACCATGTCACTAAAATGCTCATCATGCAACGTTGAAAAGTAGCAGGTGCATTACACAATCCAAATGGCATTCTACGAAAAGAATAAGTACCAAAAGGACAAGTGAAAGTGGTTTTATCTTGGTATTCTAATGCAATTTCAATTTGATAATAACCAGAATAACCATCCAAGAAACAATAGAAATGATGACCAGCAACACGCTCAAGAATTTGATCAATAAAAGGGAGGGAAAAATGGTATTTCCTGGTGGCAGTATTCAATTTTCTGTAATCAATGTACATCCGCCACTCAGTCACAAGTTTTATAGGGACTAACTCTCCCAGGTCATTCTTCACCACAGTAACACTTGACTTTTTAGGAACAACCTTTGTAGGACTTACCCATTTACTATCAACAATATGATATATGATTCCCGCATCTAATAGTTTCAACACTTCATTCTTCACTACTTCTTTTATAGTGGGATTAAGCCTACGCTGGGGGTCTCTACGCGGGCCAGTTCTTTCCTCCAAATTAATTTTATATGAACAGACCAAGGGACTAACACCTTTTATATCAGCAATGTTTCAACCTAAAGCTGGCTTATGCTCACTTAGGGTTCGAATTAATTTCTCACCTTGAGACTCAGAAAATTCAGATGAGATAATAACAGGAAAAAAATCACATGGACCAAGGAAAACATGCTTTAAACCCTTAGGCAAAGGCTTCAATTCAACTTTGGGTGCTTCCACACTTAAAGGAATTTGTTTTTTACTTCTCTCAGGCAACTCCTCAGACTTCGGTTGCCATGCTCGAATGCCATAATCCTGAGTTCTATAAAAAATAGCACAAATATCAACTACATCAGACGGATCACTGATAGAATCAAACTCAGAATTAACAAGAAAATACTCAAGGGGATCAAGATCATGAGTTATAGAAACTCCCCTATCCATGAGTGAGTCAGTCATGTATGTTTGGTGGCTCTCGTCATTATCTTTTGGCTATTTTGTAATATGGAAGATATTCACTTCGATGGTCATGTTTCCAAAATACAGCTTCATGAGCCCATTCTTGCAATTAATGAGAGCATTAGTGGTAGCAAGGAAAGGCCTATCTAAAATCGAAGGAATTTTAGAAGCAGTATCAACAATAGAGCTAGTGCCAAGGATTAGGAAATCAATAGGATAATAAAATTTATCAATTTGAATTAGAACATACTCTATCACACCCTGGGGTACTTTGACTGCCAATTGCAATACCACAGTGGTTGGTTTGATTTCTCCCAACTCCAACTGCAAATAAATAGAATATGGCATTAGATTCACGTTAGCTCCTAAATCTAGCAAAGCTTGCCCAACCTCATGATTTCCAATATTGCATGTAATGGTTGGACAACGAAGATCCTTGTACTTAGGAGGAATCCACTGCTCAATTAGATCATTAACTTGCTCTGTCAGGAACGCTGCCTTCTTCATGGTGCTTCCTCTTAACTGTACACAACTCCTTGAGAACTTTTGCATAAGTAGGAACTTGTTTAATCACATGCAAAAAAGGAAGATTGATTTTTACTTGCCTTAGATTCTCTAGGATTTCATTGTTTGGATCCAGAGTTCACTTGTTTGATTTTAAAGCTTGAGGGAATGGTACCTTAACAGGACTCTTTGTCACCTCAGGTTCTGTGGGCAGCTCGGCATCACTACTATATTGACCCTTTTCCACATCCTCTGATTTGTTCATTGTTGGGATGTGTAGTGACTTATTACTTTGTGTCACAATGGCATTCACATCTTTCAGATTCTTTTGCGCCATGTGCTGACCATGGGGTATGGACTGAGCTTGAGAAGGGAACTTACCTCGCTCATTCACACTCAATGAGCTCATCAATTTGGAAACTTGGCTCTTTATCTCCTTATTTTCTTCAATAACTTGCGTAATTAAAGATTCACATTTTTGGTTAGTCTTACCCTGTGCCTTAATAAAAGCATGCAAAGTGTCTTCTAAAGGACTCCTAGAAGATGAAGGTGCATGATATGGTGTAAGATATGATCTAGGGGGTTGTGCAGGCAGTGAGTTTTCACACTTTCAGCTAAAATTGGGGTGATTGCGCCACCTCGGATTATAGGTATCAAAGAAAGGTGAAAAAGGCTTCTTGTATATACCTAAGGCATTACATTGTTCCTCATACATCCCTCTCATCTCAGCAAATGTGGGACGCTCTTGAGCGAGATGATCTACCCCGCCACACACAAAACATGGTCTAAAAGATTCTGCATGATTAGCCACGTGTGTTGGCTTTAAGTCCTTAGTCTTTAACACATCTAGCTCCCTAGTGAGCATCTCGACCTTAGCCTTTAGGTTATTCCCTTCCCTGAGATGGTAAATTCCACCACTATTTGGGTCTACTGCAGGGCGTGACCTATTTGTGCTCTTAATAGCACTAGGTCCAGTCCAAGTGTGAGCTTTTTCAGTAAGCTCATTGAGGTAGCACTAGGTCCAGTCCAAGTGTTTGTCTATCATATAAGTATGATAGCAATCATCATCATTATGTGGTTGTCTTTCGATGTTGAAAATGTTGACCTCTAGAGTTGATTACACACAAAACATAACGCGGTTATTGTAGTATAGTTTTGGGGTGTCGATTCCACAGGGAAACAAGTTAAGTACAACAGAAGGTGTAAACCTCAACACAAACGATAAAAGATTAAAAGAATCTGAGTTATTTGAGAAAAAAGGGTAATTGTGTAAATAAGTTTAAAATAAAATAAAAATGACAAGGTTCCGGAAATCCTCCCTAGGTTCGTTGCTCTAATCCTAACTTGATTCAGTTGTTTTTATCTCGATTGCAAGTTTCACATCCCAAACAGGCAATCGAAAAATATTCAATTAAAGCGCATTTATAAATCCTAACGTAATTATTATGAAATCTTCTTTACTTTCAAGCACACATGACCTAACTTATAAATTATCAAGAGACGACGATATATCTAAACGATGATACCGCAGCAATGGACAAATCTATAAAAGAGATCTACCGGACTCAATCACACCCAAACAGGTACACATAAGAAAAGCTTGACTGAACTTATATGGAAAAGAAGCATGCAACCACCGGAGTTATAATAAATCTACTAATTAAATTAGAGAATAAAACATAACAATATTTAACGAAAATAATTCCAACTACAACAGAAAATAAAGGAAAAATAAGAACAACTACACCTAGGGATTCATCCCTTCGCCTTGCTTGGAGACTAGCCGGCCATGGGGCTCATGCGTCCTCTAGTTGCCTCCGGCCTCCCGACGATCATCTCTCCCAACCTTCAAACTTTAAACTTCGGGTTCCTCCTAAAGGCCCTCTGGATTGCTCCTAAAGGCCCCCTGGATTCATCCCCAATTGATTTCCAAAGCTAAAGTGGAGTGGGTCTTATATAGGCAAATACCAAGAGTGTAATGTGTTTCCCATCCGATGTGGGATGTGGGATATAGAAATGTGTTTTCCAACCGATGTGGGATGTGGGATTTAAGCCCAAAATCACGCTGAAATCCCGCACAGCCCGCACAGCCTGACCTTTGTCTACTAAAACTTCCATAACTCTCTCTAGAAAAATCCTTTTGATAAACCATAAAATTCTGTAGAAAATAGACTTCCGGATCTTTCTAAGCCTATATGGATCATTTCCTGGTTCTTCTTGTATCAATATAGTTTAATTTTCAAAGATGATTGATCTGTATGGGCAATTCTCACAATTTAGTGAAACTCTTTCCAGTGCAGGCAGCAGCTGTTGCTCTTTTAAGCCCTCCATCTTGTCCTTTAGGAAGCATTCCTTCACTCCAGTATGCCTCAAGTCTTTGTGCTTCAAGCAATGATAACTTTTCCTCCTCTTTTGAGCTTAAAGTACCTGAAAATGCACCGAAATAGATCAATGATCCAAGAATGATCTTTAGAGTTGTTAACGTATAAAAGTGCAATTAAAACCTAGATCAACCCTAAAATGATAATAGTTAAGTACTGTTAAGATGCATTTTATGACTCTCATCACAACCTCCAACTAGCTTATTGCTAGTCCATAGCAATTGAAGCGAAAATAAGAGATGAATTCTATGGTAGGAGTTAAAAACAAAGTAAAGCAATGCTAGGGTTGAACCAAGAGTAATTCACTTTTTGTCTCAAAAATTGCACATAACATACGGCACATAGAATCATTAAATTTCACCTAAGTCCAAAAGTAATCCAAACATCAATCTTAAAATCGTTATTGACTCTTAACATCCATCTTACCACAAACCATTAATCCAAACACCCGGATAATTTTATGCTTAACATTCATGAATACAAGTCTTGGCCTCTAAAAACATAATAAATTGCATGACATCAATCACAAAAACAAGTTCCATAAGCTTATATTTCAAATCACTCTCCACTATTGTAGAAAAATCACATTATATTGGATCAATAGGTCTTTAATAAGCTTGTAACGTTCGACTAAGGTAAAAGCTAAGAAAGAATGGGAATAATTCACAAGTAAAAGAACTTAATCTCTTAGTTTTGAACACAGCTCTTTAAGCACTGGATAACCTTACTTTAATACCCAACTCTTCCAACAATTTTTTTTTTCGAGGATTGTTTTCTCAACAAATCACCATTTTTTTTTTCTTTTCTTTCTTTCTACTTTCTTTGCCATAATTCACTTCTTCTTTTTTTTTCTTTTCTTTTGTATTTTGGCATAAAAGACCATTCACCTCCTTTTTCATTCAGTTTTTTTCATTTCTTTTCCACAACCCCCAACTTATCTCCTTTAATGTACTTGGGTTGTGGTAGTGATATTTTTTCATATTTCCACCCTTATTCCTTTTAAGTGCTTCTCACAACATGTGTATAACTAAGTTCTTTTAAAAGAAAGGTAAGGATAAAAATATTTTTAGCCTCATAAAGGTAAGTAAACGGTTTATCGAAAGAAACAAGGCTTAATTTTTCTTTTCAAGAAAAAAGCTCAAATAGGCGACTAGTTATAAATATAGCAATGGTAGGTTTGAAAGGCTCAAACGGTTCAAAAATGGCCTATATCATATCCTAAGTAGTGTGCATTCTAGGAATTCACCTCAAGTGATTATCAAGTAAGTTCTAGAGCTTGTCGAGACCGCAAAAATATTCACAAAATAATCACACATAAAATTTCTCTAAATGTTTAAGATTAAGCATGCTATCTTATCACAAACTAGAGTCTCTAACCAAATGAAGATTGATGCTTAAATTAATTTCAAATCGAAGAAAGATTTAACTTCTTCTACATGCTATTTGCTATCTCAATTAAGCTCATATCATTGACATGTGAATTAACTCTAAGGCTAGCACAAAGCATGCTAGAAACAAACAAAAAGGAAAATGACACCAAACAGTTCAATGGAAAAAGAAAAAATGTATGGAAATAAAGAATATTGAAACAAAGAGATGTATTTCCTCCACCCCCAACTTAAAAATTGCATTGACCTCAATGTAAAATAAAGAGTAAATGAGACTCCCCTTGTAGCCAAAGGTGCACAGAAGCTGAAAATTATGCTCCACCATTTGAACTGCTTCGTTTATTTGTCCCTGAAAAATAAATACTAAAGTAAAACTAGAAAACAACAAAATAATAATAATAATAAGAAAAAAAATATGAAAAACAGTAAAAGTAAAAGGATATGTTGTGGGTTGCCTCCCATGAGTGCTAAGTTTTACGTCTTCAGCCAGATGCTTTTATTCTTTCCTTGAAAAACATGAGTTGGATGCACCAGCCACTGCTTTGCTACAAAATTTTGTGCTTGTATGCTTTGGTGATGGCAAGGAATACTTAAAGTCCATCACATGTGGCTCAAGTGTTTTTGGTGATGCCCATTTACTATCAGCAGTAGGGTATTTGATTCTCGTATCCATATGACTTCTCTCAAGCAACTTCTCAAAGCATGGTTGGCAAGATGTCTTAATAAATTCCTGTGGCTTATCAAAAACATCAACAACATTAACGACATGGAGATAATTTGAAGAATCTTTGAACTCAAGATTATTAGGAATGAATTCCGAAGAGTTAGAATTATCTTTGATGTACTCATCCTCTTCATGTGGTTGCCATGAGACTCAAAAAACATTTACCTCTAGAGTCCTATTTCCAAATGATAATGTCATTAGGCCATTCCTACAATTAATGAGGGCATTGGCGGTGACAAGGAATGGTCTTCCAAGTATCAAAGGAATCTTGGACTCCGTGTTTATAGTAAAAATAGTATCTAAAATCAAAAAATCAACAGGATAGTAGAAATTATCAATTTGCAACAAAACATCTTCTACAATACCTTTGGTTTTCTAACCGATCTATCTGCTAATTGAAGTACCACGAAGGTTGGTTTGATCTCACCTAGACCGAGCTGGAAGTACATGGAGTATGGCATGAGGTTCACACTAGCACCCAAATCTAGCAATGCTTGGCCACAAGGTTTATTTTCAATTTGGCAAGCCACCATTGGACAGCCCGGATCTTTATATTTGGGCAGTGTCTTGCTGTTAATTACAACACTTGCTTGCTCCATTAAGAATGCCATCTTCTTCACATTGTGCTTCATCTTGAGTGTGCATAGATCCTTGATGACTTTAGCATAGTTGGGAATCTGTTTTATGACATGAAGAAGAGGAAGATTAATTTTAACATGCTGAAGTTGTTCAAGAATCTCACATTTTAATGCTGTATTTATCTCCTTAGGTTTAAGGAGTGCTTGAGGGAATGGCACCCGTGGGCGATAAATATCATAGGCCTCTTGTTCCTTGGGGGCTTTATCCTTGTTGCTTACGGTATTAGGAATCAAGTGTGATGGTAGAGTGGGACCATCAATTGTCTTACCGCTGCGAGTAATTATGGCATTAGCCTCTCTAATGTTTTGATTTTCAGGATTGGAGGTTTGTGCCATATGTTGTCCCCTTGGATTAGGTTGTGGCTGTGAAGGAAACCGATCTTGTTCTTGAATCGTCAAGAAACTAGTCAACTTGGTGAGTTGACTCTTTATTACCTTTTGTTCATCTTTGATCGCTTGTTGTTCTTCTAACAACTGTTGATTTATTTTTCCTTGATCTTCCACACTCTTGGCATGTACCTGTATAAATGACTTAAATATATCTTTCAAAGGTAAAGATTGTCGAGGTGCATTAAATGAGGTTGTTTTCGGCTGCCACTGGGTACTAGAGTGGGCAGGAGGTTGTATATCGGATTTCCAACTGAAATTAGGGTGATTCTTCCAACCGGGATTGTAGGTGTCAGAGTAGGGTGAGTGTGGTTTCCCAAAGGGTATACCTATAGCATTACACTCTTCCTTCATCTCAAAATAAACTGGACAATCCTTAGGTAAATGATCTACCCTATTACACACGAAACAAGGCTCATAGGACTCTACCCTAGCAACCGGTTTAGGGGCTCTATTATCCTTGGTTTTTAAGGATTCAATTTTCTTAGTTAGGACCTCTAAACGGACTTTAAGACTGTCATCTTCCTTAAGTTGGTAAATCCCAGCGGGTTGATTTCTCCTAGTGCCTTCCATGGCATTTGGTTCAGTCCAAGTGTGGGCTTTTTCTGATAGGTCATCTAGGAAATCTATGGCTTGGTCGGGATCTTTTTGAAGAAAATTCTCATTGCACATCATTTCTATGAACTACCTTTCCCTACTTAGGAGTCCATCATAGAAATAGCTAACTATCCGCCAACTCTCATACCCATGGTGTGGACAAGAATTCAAGAGGTCCTTGAAATGTTCCCAAACTTGATATAAGGTTTTACTCTCCTTTTGTGCAAAGTTTGAGATTTGTCTCTTGAGGTTGTTGGTCTTATGGGTTGGGAAGTGTTTTTGGAAGAAAATTCGGGTCATCTCATCCCAACTACCTATGGACCTAGGCCTTAACGAGTACAACCAAGCCTTGGCTTTTTCCTTAAGTGAAAAAGGGAAAAACCAAAGTTTGATGGTGTCTATCATATCAGCCCTACTGTGAAAAGCAGCTACTACTTCCTCAAATTCCCTAATGTGGATATAGGGGTTTTCATTCTCAAACCCATGGAAAGTTGGTAGCAATTGGATCATGCCCGGCTTAAAATCAGGTTGTTGAACATTAGGGGGGAACATGATACATGATGGTGTGGTCGTACGGTTAGGGTGCAAGTAATCCTTAAGTGTCCTAGGGGGTTGATCTTCGTGTTCACTCATTTCTTCAGGACTAGATGGATTGTCAAATAAAGGATTTGAAAAAGATTTAAATTCTGACTCTAACACAGGCCTACAACCAAATTTACCCACAACGGCTCTATGTCTGTGCTTTTGAGGTAACAAAATAATAAAAAATACTATAAAAAAAAGAAAGAGTAAAATAAAATAAAATAAAATAAAATAATACAGCAAGATAAAAGAATGAACGAAGTTACCGCCTTTACAGCTGCTGAAATGAAAAATTATTTACAATTCTTCTACCGTCATGTCAAAAGTTGACAATCTTCCTTGTATTTAAGCGCGTTTCCCCGGCAACGGCGCCAAAATTTGATTACACCCAAAACATAACGCGGTTATTGTAGTATAGTTTTGGGGTGTCGATTCCACAGGGAAACAAGTTAAGTACAATAGAAGGTGTAAACCTCAACACAAACGATAAAAGATTAAAAGAATCTGAGTTGTTTGAGAAAAAGGGTAATTGTGTAAATAAGTTTAAAATACAATAAAAATGACAAGGTTCTGGAAATCCTCCCTAGGTTCGTTGCTCTAATCCTAACTTGATTCAGTTGTTTTTATCTCGATCGCAAGTTTCACATCCCAAACAGGCAATCGAAAAATATTCAATTAAAGCGCATTTATAAATCCTAATGTAATTGTTATGAAATATTCTTTACATTCAAGCACACATGACCTAACTTATAAATTATCAAGAGACGACGATATATCTAAATGACGATACCGTAGCAATGGACAAATCTATAAAAGAGATCTATCGGACTCAATCATACCCAAACAGGTACACATAAGAAAAGCCTGACTGAACTTATATGGAAAAGAAGCATGCAACCACCGGAGTTATAATAAATCTACTAATTAAATTAGAGAATAAAACATAACAATATTTAACGAAAATAATTTCAACTACAACCGAAAATAAATGAAAAATAAAAACAACTACACCTAGGGATTCATCCCTTCGCCTTGCTTGGAGACTAGCCGGCCATGGGGCTCATGCATCATCGAGTTACCTCTGGCCTCCCGACGATCATCTCTCCCAACCTTCAAACTTTAAACTTCGAGTTCCTCCTAATGACCCTCTGGATTGCTCCTAAAGGCCCTCTGGATTCATCCCCGATTGATTTCCAAAGCTAAAGTGGAATGGGTCTTATATAGGCAAATACCAAGAATGCAATGTGTTTCCCATCCGATGTGGGATGTGGGATATAGAAATGTGTTTTCCAACTGATGTGGGATGTGGGATTTAAGCCCAAAATCACGCTGAAATCCCGCACAGCCCACACAGCCTGACCTTTGTCTACTAAAACTGCCATAAATTTCTCTAGAAAAATCCTTTTGACGAACTGTAAAATTCTCCAGAAAATAGACTTCCGGATCTTTCTAAGCATATATGGCTCATCTCCTGATTATTCTTGTATCAATACAGTTTAATTTTCAAAGATGATTGATCTGTACGAGCAATTCTCGCAATTTAGTGAAACTCTTTCCAGTGCGGGCAGCAGCTGTTGCTCTTTTAAGCCCTCCATCTTGTCCTTTCGGAAGCATTCCTTCACTCCAGTATACCTCGAGTCTTTGTGCTTCAAGCAATGATAACTTTTCCTCCTCTTTTGAGCTTAAAGTACCTGAAAATGCACCGAAATAGATCAATGATCCAAGAATGATACTTTAGAGTTGTTAACGTATAAAAGTGCAATTAAAACCTAGATCAACCCTAAAATGATAACAGTTAAGTACTGTTAAGATGTATTTTATGACTCTCATCAAGAGTCATGTTCCCAAAAGACAGCTTCATTAGACTGTTCCTACAATTAATAAGAGCGTTAGAGGTGGCTAGGAAAGGTCTTCCTAAAATGATTGGAACTTTAGACTCCATATCAACCACATAATGAGTATTTAGAATGAGAAAATCAATAGGATAGTAGAACTTATCTATCTATATCAGTACATCTTCGACTATCCTCCTTGGTTGTTTAGTCAACCGGTCGGCCAACTGTAGTACCATAGATGTGAGTTTGATCTCTCCTAGACCTAGTTGCAAGTAGACAGTGTAAGGCATTAGATTCACACTGGCTCCTAAATCCAGCTAAGCTTGACCGATCTCATGAGTCCTAATTTGACAAGTGATCGTGGGACACCCTGGGTCTTTATATTTGAGCAGTGTCTTTTGCTCAATCACTGCACTCACTTGCTCAGTCAATAACATAGTTTTATTGACTTGAAGCTTCCTTTTTGTGCTGTGTAAATCCTTGATCGCCTTTACATAGTTTGGTACCTGTTTAATCACATGAAGCAAAGGCAAGTTAATCTTAACTTGATTCAAATGTTCTAGGATCTCACCTTGTATTTTCGAATTTTTTCCTTTTGGTAGGAGCGCTTGGGGAAAAAGGACTTGAACCTAAATTTTTTCATTTGGCTCATTCTTGGGAGAATTTTCCTCAGTGCTCGGAGAGGTGCTCGTGGTCGTCATCTGACTTGGTCTATCTAACACCTTACCACTCCAAGTAGTTATGGCATTGACCTATGTGATATTTTGTGAATTTGAAGTAGAGGTTTGTACCATATGTTGCCTCCTTGGATTTGATTGAGACTGAGATGGGAATTTGCCTCTCTCTTGCACTGCAAGAGAACTTGTTAGCTTAGTTATTTGACTTTTAATTTTCTTGTTCTCTTTCATTACCTGTGTCACAGCAGTTTCCAATCTCGGAATAATTTTACCTTGTAACTCCATAAATGCGTTTAATTTTTCCTCTAAAGGGATTCTATTAGGTTGCACCTTGTATGAGGTTGCAGGGTATGACATAGGTGGTTGTGTATGTGTGTGTGTGGGTTAGTTTGAGTCAAGCCTCCAGCTAAACTTCAGGTGGTTACTCCAACCAGGATTATGTGCATTAGAGAAAGGATTATGAGGCTTCCTGTAAATCCCTAAGGCGTTACATTATTTATCAAAAACCCCTCTCATCTCTGCATAAGTTGAGCAATCCTGAGCTAAGTGTTCCACTCCCCCACAGACGAAACAAGCACCTTGTGACTCAATTCTTGCAACAGTATGCATGAGTCTACCATCTTGGGTCTTAAGTGCCTCTAACTCTCGAGTTACTCGCTTTAATTTGGCTTTCATGCTATCATCTTCCCTAAGTTGGTAGATCTAGACCGGTTTTGCTCTGTTTGTGCTTTCAACAGCATTGGGCCCTATCCAAATGTGGGTCTTCTTAGTCAAGTCATTCAGATACTCAATTGCGTCATCGAGGTCCTTTTGCATAAAGTCCCTGTTGCACATCTCTCTAGGAATTGACACTCTCTACTCATAAGTCCCTTGTAAAAATGACTAACTACGCGCCAACTCTCGTACCCATGGAGTGGACACATATTTAACAAATTCTTATATCTCTCCCATGCCTAATATAATGTCTCATTATCCTTTTGGGTAAAGATTGAAATTTGTCTTATCAAACCATTGGTTTTGTGAAGTGGGAAGTATTTATTGAAAAATACTTACTTCATTTCTTCCCATGAACCTATAGACCTCGGTCGCAAAGAGTATAGCCAACTCTTTCCTTTGTCCTTCAAAGAAAAAGGAAAGAACCTTAGTTTAACCGAGTTAATAGCCTCAGGTCTACCATGAAACGTGGCCACCACTTCCTCAAATTCCCTAATGTGAACATAAGGGTTTTCGCTTTCTAAACCGTGGAAGGTGGGTATCAATGCTATCATGCCTGGTTTGAAATCTGTATGTGGTGTGTTTGGCAGAAACATGATGCATGATGGTGTAGATATGCATGTGGGATGAAGGTAGTCATTTAAGGTCCTAACAAGTTCATCTCCGTGATTGCTCATGGTGTTTGAGCTTGTGTTTGAACCCGTTTCACTCCTAATGTAATTCGGTGGGTATTCTAACTGAAGGATTCTAACCAATCGTCCATGTTAATCTCTATCCCAATGCATATATCACCAACACTTTTTTTTTATTTGGTTTATTTTTTTAATTATTAATTCATTAAATTTTTTTTCTTGAATGAAAGAAAACTGAAAAAAAACTAAAACTAGAATTAAAAAGAAACTAAAAGAAAGAGTTCAGAAAGATAGTACCAGAAGACCTCTTTGTAAACTGACACTCTCCCCAGCAACGGCGCCAAAATTTGAATTACGCCCAAACAATACTATACGGTAGCAGCAGTATAGAATGGGGTGTCGATCCCACGAAGAGAATGTTCTATAATCAAAGTCTCAGGCAAAAAATAACGGAAACAAAATTAAAAATTAATATTAAGAAAATATTGAGAATTAAATGATACAATTGAATTAAGTGAAAGAAAATCAATAATGAGTAACACAAGGGTCCAAGAATCCCTCCTAAATTTCACAGCTTTAACTTGTATCAATTCAGTAATTATAACTCAACTACGTATTTCAAATCCGAAATGTGTAATCAGAAAATAATAGTGAAAGCACTAAAAACATTCTTTTGTAAATTATTATGAGAAATCCCCTTTTTGCTTTTACAAGTAATGCAGCGGTCAATCATATATGATATCCTAAATCGACGATATATCTGGAGACAATAACGCAGTAAAGGACCAGCATATATAATTAATATATTGAAATCAATTGCATCATAAATTCCACACATAAGAGAAGCATGACTGAACTTATATGGAGAAAAAGAACAACAATCACCAAAGTTAAATAAAATCTATAGGAGAAGAAAATATAATTGTTTGTCACACAAAAACATCAACTTCAATATTAAATAAGGGGAACAACTTAAAATAATTACTCAATGTTAAAAACACAAATACTGAATTAAACACAAGCCAAACAAGCTATGTCTAGGAGTTCATCTCTTCGCCTTGGTTGAAACTTAGCCTAGCCGATAATACATAATCACAACAGCTCTCTAGAAATTTAGTGTGTATCTCTTCAGCCCCCTCTTCAACCCTGTATTCTCTGAGTCTAAAATCCTATATATAGCTGTATAGAGACGGCTTTGTAAACAGAAAAGTCATCCTAGGTTTTCTATTCAGGCCGTGGCTTTTCATGCTATCTAGGCCCGGTTCTACTGCTGTCCAGGCCATGCGTTTGCTACTGTCCAGGCTCGGTTTCTGCTTTCCAGAACTGGTCCTGTTGTGCTGCTATCCAGGCCATGCAAATCCCAAAAAAAAATCAGAATTTAATAGCTCCTTCATTTCTGCCACGCTGAAATCATGCAAAGTCTGACATTTGTCTACTAAAACTGCCTTAACTTTCTCTAGAAAAATCATATTTATGAGCCGTATAATTCTCCAGAAAATAGACATCTGGATCTTTCTAAGAATATATGGCTCATCTCTTGGTTATTCCTGAATTAATACAGTTTAATCCGCAAAAATGACTGATTAGTATGGGCAATTTTGGCAATTTAGTGAAATTCCTTTTCATCCTTTATGACAACGTGACTTAGCAAAATGCTCAATTTATCTTTAACAGTCTAGAAATAATGGGTTTTGTTGCACTCCTCTTAGGAAACCCGATTTCTCTGCTCTGAACTGGTCCGAAAGTTGTGGATTCTTTCAAACATATTTTATATATATTTTTGTTTAAGGCTTCTTTGTTTTTTTAAATCTGCAAAACAAACTAAAACACAGAATTCTCCAAAGGACCACACTTGTTAAGAAATTCAATGAATAATCAAAATTAATCTCAACAAATGCATATAATTAACTCAATCTGAAGTGAATTTTCATGCCCTAATCATATACTAAGGGAGTAAGGGTTAAGAATGTAATTGAAATATAATATCAAATTATATATAATGTTATCACTTCACTCGTACCCGCACCCGATGGTATTGTAATACTTCACATGCACTCGACCAGTCAAAGAATAAAATACCCTCCAAACCCAGTCCATTAGGGTTGGATTTTGCGAGTACCCAATAGATACAGAAAAAATTGTCATCCCTACCCTATATCCACCATAAATGAGTTAATTATGATTTTATGGACCCATAAAATCATGTATTTAACTCGTACTCTTTTAATGAAAGATCCACAATGACCGACCCAATTAAGTCATCCAATTCGTCCGTTTGCTTACTTTGCAACCTCTAGTTTTAACATAGATTTCTTTACCTGAGTAAAAATAAAATTCACCTATCCAAATATCTCCATAATAATTTGCTTGAAAAGCTAAGTAAATATTAGAGACAATTCTACAAATCATGCAACAGATCAAATCACAGAAGAATAGCCTTAATCAAGGGTGTAATTGTCAGACTAATGACAAGAATCATGCCTCACATCAGTTACAATCTTCACAGCCACAATTCTAGCTAGCCTTCCTAGAATAGATTCTGAATTCTTTGTATATATATAGCACCCTAGTCATTTGTATTGAAGTGCAGGATAATAAAATCAAGTTTGGCAATATACTGTCTATATCCAAATTCCATCATGGTATCAAGAAAGCTACCCTCTAACGAGAACCCGATCCCCAATTCCCATAACCTAGTCTCCACTCCACCGTCCCCAATTGAAACCCCATTGATTGCTCTCAATATCTCTGCCCAAATAAACGAAAAGCTCACCCCTTCCACCTTTCCTCAATGGCGTGCGCAGTTTGAGGCTCTTCTCATCGGATACAACCTCCTCGATTATGTTATCGGTGATCATCCATGTCCCCAAACCGATGCCACCCCTGCCTCAATCCTTCGAAAAACTCACTGGGTTAGGCAGGATAAACTAATCGTCTCCGCCATTTTAGCTTCCACTACCACCACCATCACTCCCTTCATCTCCACTGCCAAAACTTCAAAGGAAGCATGGCACCAATTAAATACTATGTATGTCAGCAAGTCTCACACTCGAGCTATGTAGCTCAAAGAAGAGCTCACTCTGATTAAGAGAGAAAATAAATCAGTTGAGGAGTACCTCCATACCGTCAAGACCCTTGTAGATGAGATTGCCCTAATTGATCATTCTATCTCTGATGATGATCTCATTCTCTATATTCTCAACGGCTTGGGACCCGATTTCTGTGAGATGTCTATATTCAAATTCCATAATGGTATCAGAGCGAGTGTTACCAGAACGGCTGGAGAAGTTCGTCGTTGCCACCAGTTGCTGAGTGGCGGCTTCAAGACAACGGAGATACGCCTCATGGCCTATGAGCATGTTGTGAAGTTCCTCAAATGTGAGGGATTTTTCGCGGGCTCGGATCGGTGCTGCAATCTCACGAAAATTGAGTCCCAAGCCGTTGAGAATGTAGAGAGTGAGATCATCATCAGAAGTGGGATGATCAATTAGGGCAATCTCATCTGCAAGGGTCTTAACGGTATGGAGGTACTCCTGAACTGATTTATTTTCCCTCTTAATCAGAGTGAGCTCTTCTTTGAGCTGCATAGCTCTGGTGCGACTTCTTCCCATTGCATCACTGCTTCTCGGGGCTTCAATAAGTCTCACGGACATAAAAATCAAAATGGGCCGAGAGACAATAAGAAGCAGTCCAATACTGGAGGGAAGCCCACAGGCCAACGGTGTTATCAACCCAAGTGTCAACTATGTGACCAACTGGGTCATATTGCCAAACAGTGTCTGAGAGTGCATATTTCGGAGCCCACTTCCAATTGGGTATCCACCTCTCATCAAAAGTATACCAAATGGTTAATTGATTCCGCTGCATCTCATAATATTACAGGTGATTTGGCAAATTTATCAATCCACTCGGAATATGATGGCACTGATGAAGTTGTAATCGGTGATGGTTCAGGTTTGTGTGTCTCACACATCAGTTCTTTGGTATTTCATTCCCCAGCACGTACCTTTCAATTAAATGACACTCTTTGCATCCCAAGTATTCAAAAAAATTTAATTTTTGTTCATCACTTTACCACCCAAAAACGTGTTTTTATTGAATTTCATCCCTCTTATTTTCTTGTCAAGGATCAGATCATAGGGGCGATACTTCTCAAAGGTGCATGCAAAAACGGTGTGTACACGCTTCTGGACTCATTGGTGGGCTCATCTCCAAAAATGGTTGCAAATATGCATAAGAAGATATCGATTGATGGGTGGCACAAGCGGCTTGGACATCTGTCTTAAAAAATTGTGACTTATCTTGTTAATGCTTTTTCCCTTCCAATAAAAAAAGAACATTAAGTATCGACTCTCTGTACTTCTTGTTCTATTAATAAAGCCCATCAACAACCTTTTCATTCCACAAGTGTTCAAATTCATGCACCTCTTGATCTTATTTACACCGATGTTTGGGGTTCTTCACATATTGTTGGTCTTGATGGGTCACGCTACTACTTACTTTTGGTTGATCATTTTACGAAAAACATGTGGTTTTATCCTATGGCAACCAAGTCAAGCGTAAGTAGCATCTTTCCTCAATTTAGACATCTTGTTGAAACACAGTTTCAAGCCAAAATAAAGAGTGTTTACTCTGACAATGGTGGTGAGTTTGTGGCACTTAAAAATTATTTTTCAATTCATGGCATTAGCCACTACACCACCGCCCTTCACACTCCCCAACAAAATGGCGTTACCGAATGCTGTCATCGTCACCTGGTTGAAACGGGCCTCACTCTTTTAAAGGATGCCGAATTACCACTCTCATATTGGCCTCATGCTTTTCAAACGGCCGTTTACCTCATAAACCGTCAACCAACCACCCTTTTACAAAACAAATCTCCCTTTTGAAAGTTTGTTTAACGAACCACCAAATTATCTAAAATTAATAAAATTTGGTTGTTTGTGTTTTCCTCTAACCCTACCTTACAACAAACTCTAACAATTCATGCATAAGCCCGTTGTTTGTTAAATGTTAGTTAGTTAGTTAAACTTACTGAAACTACTTCTTTTATTGGGAAGTATATAAGGACATAAACTTCTATAATCCAGAATTATTTAAGCAATAACCAAAATTCTCAAAACTTTTCTCTCTGTTCTTCTTCTTCTTTGGGGTTTGTTCTTGGCCCTTCAAGACACCTTGATAACACTAGTATCGTTTTATGTACTATTTATATTGTATGAATGAAGTGATTTACAACTATGAACTTTTCACTAATGTGTTTTCCATGTAGCTAAGACAACACTAACTTCCCATTCTCAATGTACTGAAATTGGATAGAATAAATTGCAAATGGGTCGTGTTGTTGCTGAAAAATCGCTACTGCTGATGTGGCTTTGGCACTAATATGGCCTTGGTGCTGATGTGGCCTTGGTGCTGACGTGGCCTTGGCCCTGCACAAGTAACAGAGGTGAACTAAAAACCCTCAGAAGAAGGGGAGAGGGAGACCTCCGAGGGTGCTCTGATGCTTGAGTTAGAACGAGGGCTTAAGAGAGGCCGAGGCCGAGGGTTAATTCTAAAGCAACTCAAGTGCAAATAGATAAGTGTGAATGAATGTTGAACTCTCATACCTCAGTTTATTTATAGTCATCCGAGTAGAGGTTGTTCACGTGGGGAAGGCATGGGTCTACCCCTATAATTCCGGGATTTAGAGGTAAGTCTTAATAGTGTGATCAGGGCGTTGAGTGCGTCAGGGTGGTTGCGTGTTTCAGAGGGATTAGGTTCGCTAATCACGCTTTGACATGGCGGTGGCGTTTCTGGCTTGTCCCACATGTGTCCTATGATGCTGACGAGGCTTGACACATGTTGTCGTTCTATAGGTGACACCAAAGTCCATGTGTGGGTTTCCTACTGGACTAGGGTGTTATGGGTTACATCACAGGCTCCCACTTCCTCAAGTACGTGTGCCTTGAGGAAGTAAAATGTGATGTGTTGTGGCCGAGTGTTTATACTTGTGATTTTTTTAGAAACGGAATGGAGCCTCGGTTAGGGAATTTTTGGCCGTGCATATGTAGAGTAGCTCATACGCTCGGACCTGGAGAATCTTGGCCGAGCGTATGTAAGGGGCTCATATGCCCGGACTTGAAGCAATTTGGCCAAGCATATGCAAAGCAGCTCATACGCTCGGACTTGTAGTAATTTGGCTGTGCGTATGCATAACAGCTCGTACGCTCAGACTTGGAGAAATTTGGCCGAGTGTATGACATACGGTCAGACTTGGAGCAATTTGGCCGAGCAAATGACAAGCAGCTCATACGCTCGGACTTGGAGCAATTTGGCCAAGCGTATGACAAGTAGCTCATACGCTCAGACTTGGAGAAATTTGGCCAAGTGTATGCAAAGCAGCTCATACGCTCGAACTTGGAGAAATTTGGTCGAGCATAAAACAAACAGCTCATACACTCGGACTTGGAGTAATTTGGCCGAGCGTATGTAAAGCAGCTCATATGCTCTGACTTGGAGGAATTTGGCCGAGTGTATGACAAATAGCTCATACTCTCGGATTTGGAGCAATTCGACCGAGCGTATAACAAGCAGCTCATACACTCGGACTTGGAGCAATTTGGCAAAGCATATGTAAAGTAGCTCATACCCTCAGACTTGGAGAAATTTGGCCGAGCGTATGACAAGCAGCTCATATGCTCCGATTTCGAGTAATTTGGCCGAGTGTATGCAAAACAACTCATACACTCGGACTTGGAGAAATTTGGCCAAGCATATGACAAGCAGCTCATACGCTCAGACTTGGAGCAATTTGGCCGAGCGTATGCAAAACAGCTTATACGCTCGGACTTAGAGAAATTTGGCCAAGCATATGACAAGCAGCTCATACACTCGGACTTGGAGCAATTTGGCAGAGTGTATTCAAAGCAGCTCATACACTCGGACTTGGAGCAATTTGGCCGAGTGTATGACAAGTAGCTCATACTCTCATACTTGGAGCAATTTGGTCGAGCGTATGCAAAGCAGTGCATACGCTCGGACAAGGAGAAATTTGGTCGAATGTATAACAAGCAGCTCATACGCTCGAACTTAGAGCAATTTGACCGAGTGTATGCAAAGCAGTTCATGCGTTCAGAGTTAGAGAAATTTGGTCGAGCGTATGACAAGCAGCTCATACTCTCGGACTTGGAGTAATTTGGCCGAGCGTATGCAAAGCAACTCATACGCTCGGACTTGGAGAAATTTGGATAATGGGCATCCTGTGTGTTTCTTTGTTTTGGTTCCACGTGTCTTCCTTCATCTTGGGCTCGTAGGCTTTCATTTGTCTTGGGCTTATGGGCTCTCTTTTGTTTTGGGCCCATGGGCTTGTTTACAGGCTCAATAAATTATGATGGCGGCTTTTTAATGACGGCGCATTGGGCATAGTAAGGGTCGTGCTTTAATGACAGCTGGCATCTTGGGAAGAGGGAACGGTGCCTGGGTGATTACAAAGGTCGCGTCTTCTCAGTTAGAGGATTGAGTTAATATTTCCTCGTTTATGTTGCCGCAACCTCTATATAAGAGGATTCATCCCCATTTCACTCTTTACTTTTATTTTGAGAGATCTTGAGAGCACGAAGTTAGGGAGAAATAGTTTGAGAGCGCTCGGTCTTCTTTAGAAGTCACTTAAACAAATCCTTGGTGAGTACAATGTCTGACGAGAGTGAGTTTAGCAGAGATCTTTCGAGGGAGTTGGAGGAAGCCATAGGTGCTTCCTCCGGCGATGAGGCTTCCTCCTCAGAGGCTGCTCCTAGGGATGGTGTTCTGGCTCTTGTACCTTTTGTCCCTAGGGGAGAGGATGAGGGAGAAAAGGAATCATCTGGAGAAGAGGGAGAGATTGATAGGACTTTGCAGAGGATTAGAAAGGACGACACAGAGGTTGAGAGGGAGGAGTGGATGTTCGAGGCGAACTCAATCTCGAGCGTTGTGAGGGAGGCTGAACTCGTGGGGATGAGGATAAAGAATAGGATCCCCATGGAATACCACCTGAGGGCACTAGAGGGTGGGGGGAGGGAATGCGATGCCCTTCCTAATTGCCCACCTTTCGAGCTGTGCGTTTACGAACAACAATTGAAGGCAGGGCTTAGGTTCCCCCTCTATCTGTTCTTATGCTTAGTGCTCAGATACTTTAGTATTACGTTGAGTCAGCTAGTGCCCAACTCAATCTGACTGATCCTGGCATTCATTGTCGTGTGTCAAGAGGTGGTGGCATGATGAACATCAATGTGTTCAAAGCCTACTTTCAGATAGCCCGTCTTGGGCAAATCGGGTGGGTCATAGTCAACTTGAGGGCTCCGAATAGGGTTTTGTAGAAGAAGCCCTCTTCCATAAAGAGGTAGAAGGGGCACTGCTTCTTCATAAGGAGTGCTGAGAGCTTCGGTGTCCCCCTCGGTTGGAGCTTGGACCGTGCTGGCAAGTGTAAGAAGCCACACTTCCTGCACCGAGAGTAAGAGACGCTGAAGGCTATGCTGGCCGCACTCTTGGATATCGAGGTGCTTGGGTATAGCAAAGAACTCCATAGGCGCGGCCTCTGCCCTCCCAGCCTTCCGGAGAACCTCGAGCACGGTAGCTTTTAGTCTTTAAGTTTGTTGAAATTTGATTTTTATTTCCAAGTTTCTAATGTCCATCTTTTGTGCAAAGATGGAGATGGCTGCCTAGACAAGGGAGAGGGCTAGATGCATGGCCTGAGAGAAGAAGAGGGCCACGGAGGCAAGCAGCTCTGCCCAGGAGTAGAGGAAGAAGGCTCGGGCTTCAACCCCGGTGCCCATTCTTGTGTAGAGCCTTCCGAGGCCTCCCGTTTCTGAGGCAGAGGTGCTTCCTGCTGCTCTGACCCCTACACTAAGGCCATCATCTTCTAGGGAGGGGTTGGGGGTTGCTGCTCCCTTCATGCCAAAGTGGGCACTGAAGGTCGATGACTTAATGTTTGGGCACCCTCGAGTCCCTCGTGAGTATTTTATCATGAGGATTCCCCCCGTGGTATATTGGAGCTCTCGAGGAAGCTCTTTGAGGGCCTTTGCTCGGCCATGGAGGTCGTGGCTTCCCAGGTATAGCTTTCCTTCCCTCGCCCTAACTTTTTGGTTAGTTTTATAGCAACTGTTTTTCACAAGGTCACTTTTCTTATTTCAGGCCGGAGTCCTCGCCGAGGATATTGCTCAGTGGAGCGATGATATAGCTGACCACTTGGTGAAAGCAGAGAAAATATTGGACGAGACTAGGGAGCTCACTCGGGCTTTGTCCACTGCCCTTGAGGTGGTCGAGAGGGCCAAGGACACAACGATCATGGAGATAGACCACTGTCACCAAGCCGAGGAAGCTCTGAGGAAGGAGAATGAGCTGCTGAGAGTCGAGATGGAGGAGGTGGCTGCCAAGGTGACCGAGAGAGAGAAGGCCTTGCTGGAGGAGGGCGTGGCTCAGTTCTTGACGGGGTTCAATGAAGCCTGGAGGAAGGCTGAGTCCCTCTACCCAGAGGTGAACTTTTTCGGCCTGGAGCTGGGGGCCTCTTCTGGGGAGGATAGTGCGGCTGCTGTAGGAGGGGACGCAGAGGACATTGCCACAGCTAGTGTCTAGAAGGCCCCAGCGGGCAAGGTCTAGGAGGCTTCAGAGGGTGGGGCCCAGGAGGCCCCGACTTCTTAGGATAAATTTTTTGTTTTTATATCCAAGGCCGATAGTGTCTAATTTTGTACTATGAATTTTAAGTTTAATAAAATTTCAAACTTTTTCCTTCAAACTTGAGCTTTATTATTCCTTTACTTTCTGCTTTTACATTTCACTGATAAAATTTGTGGAGATTTTTCGCGGTCCACGTACGAGGAACTGGCTTGCTATTTAATTCCTCGAGTTCGAAAGTTCCCATCTGGCAAACTCTTCGGATTCTGTATGGGCCCTCCCTATTCGGAATGAGCTTTCTCATGTGTCAAGGACATGACATTTTGCTTTTCCAAAGGACGAGGTTATCAAGTTTGAAGTCTTTGTTTCGAACTCAGGAGTTGTAATATCAAGCTGTCCTCTATTGGTACGCGGCTAAACGGATTAGGGCTTTGTCTCAGGCTTCATCAACTAAGTCTGCGTTCATATGCAAATCTTCCTCATTGTTACTCGGTTTGAAATATTGTACGAATATTGATGGTATTCCGATTTCGAGTGGGATGATGGCTTCCGAGCCTTATATCATGAAGAACGGGGTTTCCCCTGTTAGTGTACGTACAGTTGTTCGATAGGCCCAGAGGACATTAGGGAGTTGATCAGCCCGTTGCCTTTCCACCTCGTCGAGTCTTTTCTTGATCCCTTGGAGAAGTGTTCTATTGGTTACTTCGGCCTGACCATTGGCCTACGGGTATCTGACGGATGAGAATCGATGCTCGATGTGGAGGTCTTCATAGAATGTTTTAAATCGAGAGCTATCGAATTGCTTTCCATTATCGGTGACCAACACCCGTGGGATTTCGAACCGACACACGATCGATTTCTAGACAAAGTTTCGGGTTTAATTATCCGTGATGCTGGCCAGTGGCTCTGCTTTGACCCACTTAGTGAAGTAATCAATGGCTACGATGAGATGTTTTTTCTGCCCAGAGGCTGTGGTGAATGAGCCAAGAATATCCATCCCCCATATGGCAAAGAGGAGAGGGTTGGTGATCGAAGTGAGGGGATTAGAGGGCTGGTGCAGCACTGGAGAGTACAGTTGGCAGTTTCTGCATTTCTTGACCAAATCAGTTGCGTCTTCTTTCATCTTGGGCCAGTAATACCCTTGGCAAAGAACTTTGAAGGTTAGAGCTCGAGCTCCTAGGTGATTTCCACATATGCCTCAGTGGACCTCTCGGAGAGTGTAATCGGCCTCGACAGAGTTGAGGCACCTCAAGTAAGGCATTGTCAGTGCCCTCTTATATAACTGCCCCTCTATGACCGTGTATTGGGAGGCTAGAGAAATTAACTTTTTGGCCTCGCTTTTCTGTTCGAGGATTTCTCCATTTCTTATCTAAGAATCGGATCCATCCATGTTTCTTTTTCTTCTACTGGCAGGACTGGGGCTTCGTCTATGCTGGGAGCGGAGAGGGTTTCCAAATAGACAGCTTGGGTTAGTTCTAGGTGCTGGGATGAGGCCAGGCTGGCCAGAGCATCTGCCTCAGAGTTTTCGGCTCGCGGAATTTGAGTTATTCGGAAAGTCTTGAACTTTGCGGGGAGCTCTTTTACCTTTTGGAGATACCGGGCAAGTTTTTCTCCCCAGGCATCGAATTCCCGCGTCACCTGACTTACTACCAGCTGTGAGTCACTGAACACGTCCAGTACCTCGGCAGCCAATGCTTTGGCCAATCTTAGGCCAGCCAATAGGGCTTCGTACTCTGCCTCATTGTTGGAAGTCTTGAATTCAAACCTCAAGGTATACTCGACTGTGAAGTCATTGGGACTGTAGAGGATGAGTCTTACTCCACTTCCTGTAGTATTTGAAGATCCATCCACATAGAGAGTCCACCTTAGAGGTGGTTCATTGGACTCTGTTTTCGTTGCTTCGCCCGGATCTGTGGATAAGGTCGTCTCAACTATGAAGTCGGCCAAGGCTTGGCTCTTTATTGCCTTCTGTGGATGGTATCAGATATTAAATTCCCCTAGCTCTACAACCCACTTTACAATTCTCCCAGAAACACTTGGGTTATGCAGGACCTGCTTTAGAGGCTGATCGGTTAGGAGGATGATTGTGTGCGCCTGAAAATATGGTCAAAGTTTTTGTGCAGCTATCACGAGAGCATAAGCCATATTCTTAATAGGAGGATACCTTACTTCTGCTTCATAGAGGATTCTACTGACATAATAGATGGGTCTCTGAATGCTTTTTTCTTCTTGGATCAAGACAGAGGCCACAGTGCCTTGCCTAGCCGATAAGTACAGAAACAGCTCTTCACCTGGGAGTGGTTTGGTTAAGAGTGGGGGTGAGCTTAAATACTTTTTTAACCCTTCAAATGCTTATTGGCAATTCTCTGTCTAAGAGAAATCTTTGGCCTTCCTGTTGGCCTTGAAGAAGGGTAAGCATCTTTCCACAGACTTGGACATGAAGCAACTTAGGGCGACGACTCTCCCGGTGAGCCGTTGTACTTCTTTCACAGAATTAGGAGGGCTATATTAATAATGGCCTTTATCTTTTCTGTGTTGACTTCTATTCCCCTTTGGGTGACCATGAACCCTAAGAACTTTCCCCATGTTACTCTGAATGCACACTTTGCTGGATTCAGTCTCATATTATGTTTGCGTAGTACCCCAAACGCTTCTTTCAGATCGGACCTGTGGTTTCATGCCTCCATACTCTTGACTAGCATATCGTCCACGTAGACCTCCATGTTTCGCCCTATCTGCTCTTTGAAAATTTTGTTCACCAGCCTTTGATAGGTCGCGCCGGTATTCTTGAGTCCGAAGGGCATAACCTTATAGCAATACATCCCTCGATAGATGATAAAGGCGGTCTTGTCTTGGTCTGGTCCATACATGAAGATTTGGTTGTAGCCGGAGTATACATCTATAAATGAGAGGAGTTCGTATCCCGAGGTGGCATCTACTAGTTCATTGACTCGAGGGAGGGGAAAGCTATCCTTTGGATAGGCTTTATTTAGATTGGTAAAGTCGATGCAGATTCACCATTTACCACTGGCTTTTCGGACCATCACTACATTAGACACTCACTCGGGGTATTTTGCTTCCTGAACGAAACCAGCCTCAAGTACTTTATCTACCTCAGCATTGATGGCAGTCTGGCATTTCGAGAAGAAAGTTTTTTTCTTCTGGATGACTAGCCTGTATTTCAGGTCCACGTTCAGGCAGTGCTCAATGGTTCTAGGGTCAATCCCTGGCATATCCAGCGCGGACCAAGCGAACAAGTCCTGGTTCTTCTGGAGGAGGGAGAGGAGCCCTTTCCTATGATTTTCGGAAAGGTTTGATCCTATCTGGATACCTCGGGTGGGGTCTCCCAAAGGGGCACTGGGGTTAGTTCTTCCATTGACCGCCCTCTTGGGGTCTTCATTTCATCTTTGAGGTCTTCCACCTCGAGGGGCAGGGCTTCTGTCTTCTTCCCTTCCTTGATAGCATTCAGATAATAGGACCGAGAAACTCTTTGATCACCTTTAACCATTCCCACTCCCTCACTGGTGGGAAATTTAACTTTCAGATGGTAAGTGGAGACAACGACCTTCAGTTTGCTGAGGGTAGGTCGACCGAGGATCATGTTGTACGAGGAAGGCTGCTTAACTACCAAGAAAGTTGTTTGTACAGTGAATGTCTACGGCACTGTCTTTGCAGTAACATGGAGGACTATGCTACCCTCGACGAAGGTTAAAGATCCACCAAAAGTATAGAGGGGGGCCGGGCCGTCTCCAAACGCTCATCCTTTAACTCCATGCACTGGAAGGTGTCATAGAATAATATGTCTGCTGAGCTTTCGTTGTCAATCAAAACACGCCGTACTTCATGATTACCCACCAGGAAGGAAACCACTACTGCATCATCATGAGGAGTTTGTACGTCTTCCAAGTCGTCTTCCGTAAAGGAGATCACGAGCCCCGACTTTCTTCGCTTATGAGGTTCGTTGACAGAGGCCATGGTTCTAACGTATGCCTTACTGTTTTGCCTTGAGCTCCCACTAACGGTAGGGCCTCCACATATTGTTTTGATGATCCAGGTGGTAGTTGCCACTTCTTGGTTCTTTTGATCTGGCGCTTCCCGCTCGGCTTTGGAGTCTCCCCGAGGGCCTAGTTGCTCTTGGTCCTGGAGATGGAGATGCCCAGGGTCTCTCCTTTTCTGAGCTGGCGCTTATCTTCTCTGGGGCCTTGTAAACTTCTTCAAATACCCCCGGCTGATAAGAGCTTCAATCTATTCCTTCAGGGTATGGCATTCTTCGGTAACATGGTCGTAGTTTTTGTGGAAACGGTGCCATTGTCTTTGATCCCCGCCAAGGTATGGCGTCCTGGGCGGTCATTAGAGGACTGACTTGTCTTAAAGCTGTATGAGGACATTGGTCCTAGATGCATTGAGGGGGTGAAACCATCGAACCGGGGGTGGGGCTTGTACCTGTTATCTTGGTGAGGTCTTTTGGTCGCCCCTCTCTGTGGGTCAATGTCTTTTCTCTTCTTCTCTGTTTCCCCTTCTCTTTCTCTTTTGAATGCCTGGTCGTCTTCTGCCAACATATACTTCTCTGCTCGGGCCAAAACCTCGTTCATACTCTTGGGTGGGTACCAGGTGAGCTTAGAGCTAAAGATCTCGAACCTCAGCCCATTCTTAAATGCCATCATCTGGACATTTGAGTCAAGGTTTGGGATTTCCCAGGTGGCTGTGCTGAACCTAGATATGTAGGCTCGAAGCCTCTCTCCACAATGTTGGATAATGTTGAACAAGCTCTCTGAGGTCTTCATTGGTCCCTTGTTGCTGAGGAAGGGCGAAGCAAAGGCGTAACTGAGTTCTCTAAAATTATTAATGCTCCCCGACCTCAAACGCGAATACCAAGTACCTACGGCCTTCTCGAGAGTCAAGGGGAAGGCACGACACATGATAGGGTTGGAATGTCGGTGTAGCATCATGGTCGTCTTGTAATGCTGTAAATAGTCTAGAGGGTCCTCTGAACAGTCATACATTCTGGCCTGTGGCATTCTGAAGTTAAGGGGGAGCGAGATCTCGAGGACATCTTCTGTGAACGAGGGATCTTGGATGCTGAGCTCATCTAAGATACTAAGACTTATGTGTTTCAGAGCCAAGTCTATTTTTTCTTCCATCTCTTTGAATTGTCTATCTAGATTGAAGTTGCTTTTCGAGGAGGAGTTTTCCTTAGACCGACTGTAACGCAGTGAGGGCTCGGTAGCGGGATGGTTGTAGGTCGAATCATCTTTGTCAGATGACTTTGCTTGCTCGGGAGCTTGGTGGGGAGAAAAGAAAGGTTGCTGACCTCCGCCTCAGACTTGGGCTACCAAGTCGGCTATCATCCGGGAGAGTTCTTGGAATTGAGCTTAAGTCACAAGGGCAGCATAAGGATGTACAACCGCTTCCTCGTAATAAGGAGAGTTGGTCCCGAAGAGATGAGGGCGCTGCTCTCTGACGGGGGGCTGTCCGTTCGACCCGGCATTTGCATGCTCAGGGATTGTAGGGAATCTAGGTCTAGATTGCTGGCTGCCAGTGCTGCCCCGGACAGGAGTAGAGCACACTGTTGTGGCTTCCTTGTCGGTCATTCTCGTATTACTTCTCGGTGGCATCGCAACAAATGAGTTCTTTTATACTTCTTCGCTTTTGCTATAGCGAGAGATTGTGGTTTCCTACAGACGGCACCAATCTATTATTGCTAAAAAATCACTACTGCTGACTTGGCCTTGGGCCTGGACAAGTAACAGAGGTGAACTAAAAACCCTCGAAAGGAAGGGAGGGGGAGACCTCCGAGGGTGCTCCAACGCTTAAGTTAGAACGAGGGATTAAGAGAGGCCGAGGCCGAGGGTTAATTCTAAAACAAATCAAGTGCAAATAGATAAGTGTGAATGAATGTTGAACTCGTATACCTCATTTTATTTATAGTCGTTCGAGTGGAGGTCGTTCACGTAGGGAAGGCATGGGTCTACCCCCATAATTCCGGCATTCAGAGGCAAGTCTTAATAGCATGATCAGGGCGTTGAGTGTGTCAGCGTGGTCGCGTGTTTCAGAGGGATTAGGTCCGTTAATCACGATTTGACGTGGCGGTGGCGTTTATGGCTTGTCCCACGTGTGTTGTATGATGCTGATGAGGTTTGACACGTGTTGTCGTTCTATAGGTGACACCAGAGTCCACGTGTGGGTTTCCTACTGGACCAGAGTGTTGTGGGTTACATCAGGTCGTGACAAAAAAATATATGAGAGATCTCATCGTGCCCTAGCTCATCCCAGTATTTCTTTGGACCAAGCTTGGGCCCCATAGGTCCTACTTTGACCATTTTGTTTTGTCAATTCCTTTTGTAGAATACAAAAAAAAAATTACAAAAAATTTGCCTTTGGTTTTCTTTATCTTTCGATATATAATTTTATGTACGTGCTATTCTAAGAAAATATTGGGTGATTTAATGCTTAATATAAATGATTCCCAATTTCTAATGCATGAATGTCTTTGATTGATTTACAACTTACAAGGCTTCATAAGTACTATCAGTCTACAAAATCCGCATCCGGATGCACTGATGTGTCGCGCGTTCACATTGACTTTGGAAAATTTTGCAAGTATCTGTTACTGAAGCCTAAAGCTGGGCAGCATCACCTCGTTCAAAGAATTAAGACGTGTATTTTTCATGCAATTCCACAACAGCAAAACGGAAAAACTCTAGGAATGCATCTCTCAATACAATGCTAGCGCGTGGGAAGTTCTAGATTCGGATCCCAAAATCCAAATGATAGCCTTCAAAAAGGGGCTCAAATCGGACACCTTTAGCTTGAAGTTGAATAAGCAGCCAGCTCAAGATTTCAACGTGATTCTCACTGATCGGAAGAGTACCTTATTGCTGAGGAATACCATGCATTCCGAAGAGAATGTGAAAGAGATAAAGAGAAGCATAAAATAGACCAAGGAAAGTCTAGAAACGATTCCAAAAAGAGGCCCCATCAGGAGGACAAACAAAGAGGTTCTAAGTGGCCCTCTAGAAGGTTCGAAAGTTACAATCCTCTCAACACATCCCGAGAGAACATACTAATGGACATTCAAGACTGCAATCTAATCTAGTGGCTTCCCAATCCAAAGTGTTAAGGAATAAGAAAATATTGATCCAAGTGGTGTCGATTCTACAAAGACCACGTCCATGAAACAGATGAGTGTCTGGCACTCAAAGACAAGATCGGGTCTTTTATACAAATAGCGTACATGAAAGAGTTCACAAGAAGCTAAGCTCATGGGAAAGGCAATCAAAACGAACCTCAACAGATCCCTAGGCGTAGCCCTAGACGAAGCCCTATGCACAGTCCCAAACGAAGCCCCTGAAATGAGGAACATTCTTACAAGAACTAGAAGAATGATGGTGGTAGGGGTGATGAGCCCGTTATAGTCGGAACCACTAAGACAATTTTCAGAGATCCAATAACTGGTGGACTGTCATTCCAATAAAAAAAACCTACACTCGACCGATCATATTAGTTTGTGACCCAAATAAAAAAGCAAGAACTGACCAAATTATATCCTATATGAATGACGACTTGGAAGGGATATAGATGCTGCATGAGGATGTGGTGGTTATGTCTATAGTCATAGGCAATTTCAACGTAGAAAGGATTCTAGTTGACAATGAGAGTGAAACCGACATACTCTACTACAATGCTTTCAAGAAGATGAAACTTAATGACAATCGGATCAAACTCGTTTCTTTGCTACTCTACGTGTTCTCTAGGAAGCCATTACTTTTAGAAGAAAGTATCTCTCTAACCATCACTGGTGGAACTACTCCTCAACAACTACCATCATGACTACCTTATTAGTTGTTAAACTCTTGACCTCTTAAAACATTACCTTCGGTAGAACTGGTCAAAATGCTATGAAGGCGGTAGTCTCGACCTACCACTTGAAGATGAAGTTCCCAACCGATCATGGAGTAGGAGAGGTTCATGAAAATTAAATGGCTATCGGAACATACTATCTCAACTCTCTAAAAAAGCATCGCAAAATCAGGTTTTTAACCTTGGAAATTGATGACCTTAGGGATAAACTCAATATGCCCCGAAGTGAAACGGTTGAGGAGTTGATTACAATCATTTTGTGTGAAGACAAATAGTATAAGGTCTCCCAGATCGGGTCAAACCTTATAGAAGAACTTTGAGTATTGTTCGTATCTTTCCTCCAAGCAATCAAGATGTATTTACGTGATCGGCATCCGACGTGCCAGGAATTAACCCTTTGGTTATGGCCCACGGGTTGAACGTGGATCCCAACCACAACCACAAAGTAATGGTACAAAAGAAGAGGTCGTTTTCCCCAAAATAACACCAAGCTATTAATGAAGAAGTAGATAAGTTGCTTACTACCAAGTTCATCCGAAAAATCCACTACCCTGACTGGGTTGCTAACATGGTGATAGTAAAGAAAGCTATGACAAATGGAGAATGTGCATCGACTTTATCGACCTCAATAAAGCTTGTTTGAGGGACAACTTCTTCTTTCCTAGAATAGACCAACTGGTTAACACTACCTCCAGTATTCTAAGCTTCATTCATGGACATCTACTCCAGCTATAACCAGATTAAGATGCATAAGCTTAATCAGTCGAAAATTTGCTTTTGTTACAAAAATGAGCCTTTAATGCTACAAGGTCATGCCCTTTGGGCTTAAAAATGTGGGAGTAATATACCAAGGGCTGGTCAATAAACTCTTCAAAGGTCAGATAGGTCACAACATGGAAGTATATGATGATGAGATGCTCATCAAGAGCATAAAGGTAGAAGAACACATTATTGACTTGGAAGAACCCTTCACAGATCTTAAGAAACACTAAATAAATTTCAATCCAACGAAGTACGCCTTCAGAGTCACTTTAGGAAAGTTCTTAGGCTTTATGGTAGCTCAACAAAGCATTAAAGCCAATATTGAGAAGATAAATGCAATCTTGGACACAAGCCCACCTCATAATGTTAAATAAGTACAGAGGTTGATTGCTCGCATTGCTACTTTGAGTCGCTTCATGTCCAAGTCTATTGAGAAATATTTTCCCTTCTTCAAGGCTCTTTGGAAAGCCAAAGACTTTGAGTAGACACAAGAATTCCAGAAGTCCTTAAAAGAACTGAAGAAGTATCTGAGCTCACCCCCACACTGGAGAAACCAAACAAAAGGAGAAGAGTTATTCCTTTACCTTGCCATTAGCCCGATCGCTCTAACAACAATCCTTGTTCAAGAAGAAAATGGGCTACAAAAGCCTATCTATTATGTGAGTTGGGTTCTCCATGATGCAGAGACTCGATACCGAACTATGGAGAAACTATTTTACGTTGTGCTCATCTCTACCAGAAAACTCTGACCCTACTTCCAATCACACACCATCATGGTTTTAGCTGATCAACCACTGAGGTGTGTGCTACATAAATCTGACCTCTCCAAAAGAATGATGAAATGGTCAATAAAACTTAGAGAATTTGACATCCGCTACAAACCCAGAATATTTATTCATTGTGGAAAGCACCATCCTTGAGGATCCAATTGAAAGGGTCGGAGGAGGAAGAAAAAGAAGACCCATTAAGTTAGATTCTCTTCATTGACAGGTTTTATAACAGTAGTTGTAATGGAGTATAACCTAACTAGTCTTGAAGGGTTTATAGTGGAGTGCACCTTCTGATTCATCATCCACACCTTCAACAACGAGACCGAATATGAAGCACTCTTAGCTGAATTGAGGCTGGCAAAAGCCCTAACTACTTAGGCAATGGAGGTCTATAATGAATCTCAACTGGTTATCAATCAAAATAAATGTGAGTACGAGGCTAAAGGGACCAACATTGTCAAGCACTTAGAAAAATCTTAATGCGCACTATAATGTTCAAAAAGTTTAAGATTAGACAAGTCTCTAGGACGAAGAACTCAAAGGTAGATGGCTTGGCCCGACTAGCATCATCCCGACGACCAAAACTCACTAAGATTAACATTTCCCAAGTCAACCATCGAAAAGCCTCTAATGATTGATGTCGATCAAGAAGCAACCTGGATGAACCCTATCATGAAATACATTTCGGATGGAAAGCTTTCGAAACATAAAAAATGCTATAAAGATCATCGTTTATGCCACTTGATTCATCGTGAATAAAGGGCTTATTTAATAAAAGGGCCTCACCACTCCTTATCTAAAGTACTTTGGTCTAATAGACGATTATGCTTTGATAAAAGTACACAAAGGTATAGGTAGGAATCATCTAAGGGGTAAAGCCTTAGCATATAAGATCTTGAAGCATGTAATCCTCATAAGACCCGAGCCTCATACACTCAACAATTTTCTAATAGAATGACCGAGGGAAATAACTTGCGCATATCGAACAAATAAAAGAAAGTTTTCATTTCACTTAAAAATGAGAGTATATAAGGAGGGATATAATGACAAAATTACAAAAAAAGAAGAGGAAAAATGAGTCTTCTAGCACTTAGTCTCCACTTCCTCCCCATCCTCGGATCCATCGTCCATGACCATAGTGCTCTCCACCTTGTAGATGTCGATGCTAGAAAATTCTAGAGAAGAATGGGCCTCAAACATCTAGGTCTTCACATCCTCAAAGCCCTTTAGGTATTAGCCTTCAGCCTCATCGGTCATATGTTCCTCGAAGGAAGCTGAGGATTTTTACTCCTTCAAGGATTTGCCTTTGGCCCCCTCCAAATCTGAGCTTAACCCTCTACCTCTACTTGAGACTTCTAGAGCTCAAATTAAAGGACTAAGAGATCCTTGGTGGCAGACAAAAGCGTCTCATCCTTCTTACTATCTTCAGTATAGAGGTTGGCCACCCAATATTTTTCCTTTTCAAGCTGTTTGTTAGTCTCGAGGAGCCGAGTTGCTAGTACTTTGTTGCAAACATTATTATAAAAAAGAAAAAGCCATGAGCTTCAATATTTGAGCAAAAAAGAATTAAAGAATGGGAGCTTAACAACAAAGAAGGATGAGTATTTTACTTTAGCCTTTTATTCCAAGACCATGTCTGTTAATGCCTCAAGTGCTTCTGCAGTCAATGCCATCGCATTTCATGGAGGGATTGGCTTTGTTATGTACTCATGGGAGGGTTGCCCAAAATAGTTTCATCTGCTCGAATAAACTAATCCAAGCGAATGACAAGAGATCTAGAGGGAGGAAGAGAAAGAGAAGTGGCTTATTGTTGTGCAAAAATCTACCTAAATTAATAAGCAAATAATTGAACGGTTTTACTTGCAAGTGCACAAGGTCAACATAGTAGTATAGTGTGCAAATGCGAGATCATCTCCATAGGGATTGGTAAATTTTGATTTAGAATTAAATTCACAATATATAACGAGAGAAATAAATATTGAGTTTGAATCCATAATGATAAAAGCGCAGGGACTTGATATCCACCACTAATCATGCTACCACAACAAAACAATATGCCAATGCTTTAATCATGTCATGAATACCTAATGTTTGTCAACCTAAGGGCATGGTGTATACACCTTAAGCTATTGATTTCCCTAAGCAACGAATTAGGCATGGTGTATACTCTAACTCTTTTCTTTATTAAAGGATTTAGCATGGTGTATACTAAGTTGTTCTCTAAGAAAGCATAATATCTGTGAAAATCGACAAACACACGAGACCTAGGGCATGGTGTATACTTTCGGGTTCCCATGTTGATTAACCTAAGAACCCGACGTGGATTTCTTTTGTTACTATTGTTAAACTCAAGACTCGATCATCCAAATTGATTTAACTAACTAGTCTATACCACATGCATATGTTGATCAGGTAAACACATATGAGGAATTCAAGAAAAAAGGCATTAATCAAGTTAAGCATCATAATATAACTATCACAAAGGCGCCAATACTGAATTATTGAGTAAACATAATCAGTGCATCATAATATAACTATCACAAAGGCGCCAATACTGAATTATTGAGTAAACATAATCAGTGCATCATAATATAACTATCACAAAGGCACCAATACTGAATTATTGAGTAAACATAATCAGGGCTTCAATCAAGCCATTACTAGTAAATTAGTTACACATGAGTTTGATGCTAAACATATTCATAAAATAAAATAAAGGGAAGAAGAAACCCAAAAGTACTATAGAGAAGAGTCATCAATTCGTCTCCAAAATCTCTATCTGAATCCCCCTCCCAATTTCTGTGTTTACAGGCCTATTTATAAGGTTTAGGAACATTTGGAAACCCTAAACTCCTAAAACAAAACCATACCCTACTTTCCAAAATAGGTTATGTCATTTTACTATTCACTGATGCATGTATGCGCTCGATCACAGATTGGTGCGCAAGCGTTGGCGCGCTCGATCATTGGCTTGGGCGCTTAAGTGCTATTGCGCTCGGTCGTAAGATGCTGTGCTTGATCCCACTAAGCAGCTTCCAGTTCTTCCAAATTTGTTTTCTAAACCAGATAATGCTCTATTTTCTTCAAAAACCTAGAAAACATAGAAAAGACATAAAATAGCATGTAATAACACAAACTAGGAACTTAACAAATATAAATTAAAGAGGCTTAAATACGAATATTTAAGCACCTATCACACCCCCAAACTTACATATTGCTAGTCTCTTAGCAATATGAAACTAAAAACTAAATGAAAAACAGTCAACAAGAAGATAAATCGATCATTCATGGTGTCCAAAACTTTAAGTCGCACACAAAACCATGGTATCCATTCATGAGCAAGCTTAAAATACAAACCTATCTTTGCAATGAATAGGAGTTTTAAAATCTAATTACTTACAAGAGGCTGGCTAAGGCGTCACAAGTCTGCCTTAGTGTAAAGTGAATTAGCACATAAAAATGAAGCTTCTAAATAATTCCAATGTGCAAAGTCTCCATATCTCAAGATTCACAGAATTTTCCATCAGAATGAACAACAATGGCATAAGTTTATTTTCTTCTTTCTTTTATTGTGAGGCACTGCCATGTTTAGTTCCTTTAAGCTTTCTAATTGACTCATGTAGCAAGTGTTGAGTCAATGACTCCCAAACCAGATGGTTTTAGGGCATTAAGTGTAAAGATATCCCTAAGGACTTATTAACTTGAGTAAAAAAAGCTATGAAACTAAACTGGCCTTAATGCTACCAAGCAAAATTCCCACATTTTGACGTGAACATTCACTGCTTACTGAGGCAAGAGATCTAGTTACTCAGTGGAAAGTTTATTGATGATCATAATGAGCACAATTCCCACCTTTTGATGTGAACACTCACTGCTTACTAAGGCAAGAGATCCAATTACTCAGTGGAAAGTTTATTAATGATCATCATGAGCATTTTTATTTTTTTTTGCAAAATTTTTTTTCTACTTTTCTATGCCACAGTGTTCATCCAATAAGTCATTCAATTTCAATTAAGCCATGGAGGCATACTGTTGGAAATCACCTTGACAAGATGCCTAGGTGGTGATCTTCCAAATACCCAAGTCTAGAATGACTTGTAAAGAGAAATACAGCAATCGAAAGCAAGAAAGAAAATAAGACAAGCAATTTGTTATTGAGGTTCAGCAATGTGCCTATGTCCCCGTGAGTTCCTCCGAACTCTCTGCATTAAATCAATGGTTCTTTACAGTAACAACAACCCTCTTCAAGAAGCTCAAGTTCTTGAAGAAACCAAGAAGAGAAGAAAGGAAGAAGATAAGAACTAACAATGCTTTCTATCTAATCTAGACTTCTCTCACTTTACAACCAGCCTCACTACAATGAGTCTCTCTTGTGTTTGATCTTTTTCACTCTCACACAATTCTCTCTTGTATTATAATTGATCTCACACAATGTCATAATGTAATTCTTGTACTTGTTACATGAGAATGAAGCTAGGTTATATATGCACCCACTTCTTGTCCATTCTTGTGAGTCAATCTTCACCCTTAGATCTTAATTGCTACTTAAACATGGCCCTCTATCAATCCTAAGTGGTGCTATGTGTTTTAACCTTGCATCCATGCACCCAGGAGGAGGTTTAAGCATGCTGTCCATGTGTGCTTTGGTGTGCCTAGCGCCTAGGCGCTCAACAGGGGGCGGCATGGTGCTGAGTAGGGCACACTTGCAGCCGATTCTGGAAGGTGTGGCACTGGTGGGGAGTGGCATAGCACTGTCGTGGGTCAGGGGGTCTTCATTCTGGATGCCTAGGCGCTGGTGAAGGGGCGGCATGGCGCACACTAATGTTGCCCCTTCACATAGTAGTGCGCCTACCTTTTCCTTGCTCCAAAGTGATGCACACACATGTGTGTAGTCTTTTAACTCGCTGTATTTTAATACTCCAACCTTAGTTTAGACTTTAACTATCTTTGAACCATGTTTACACATGTTTAAACCTTATACAAATACCAACAATCTCTACCTTTGTCTAAGTGTTTAAACCCGAACCATTTTTGCAGAGAGCTTCGGGATCCAAACTCATCTTGAGTCATCAATTAACCAAATCCATTCCTAAGTAGTCCAAGGCAATGATGAACTTACTTAGAGGTAAAACTTTAGTACCAAATCCGTAGGATTTTCTTCCGTGGTCTTCATGTCAACATGAATGCATCCTTTCTTACCATTTTCCAGAATGTAATGATATCGAACATCTATATGCATGGAACACCGAATTCCTCCACAAGTGCCACACATTTTGGCTATCCAAAGACACCGCCACCTGCTCTTTTAGGACCTTCCACTCATCCAACAACCTTTTGCACCTTATAGCCTCCTTTATGGCTTTCGTAGCCGCTATGCATTCTGCCCCGGTTATTATGAGTGTTACCACCTAAGGCTGAGATCATTCCTCTCGAACTCTTCACTGAGTTGAGATGTAAACCTTTCCATCCTCTCTTTGCTATTCCGAACCAACAACACATCATCGACATAGATGAGAATACTCACCATCTTCTCCAACTTATGTCCAGGTGAGAAAGTTTATGTGAAACCCATATATTCTCTTCTTATGAACCCATTCGCCACCATCCTAGCTTTGTTCCGGACTTCATCCCCTGGAGGGTACCCTTCTTTGATCTTGTAAGTGCACTTACTTTCCACAACTTTCTGCTTTCCTGAAATTTTCACCAATTCCCAGAAGTTGTTCTTCCTCAAAGAATCCATTTCTTCCTCCATAGCCAGCTGCCACTTTGACGAATCCTTACACTCCATGGTATCCGTGTAAGTTTCTGGTTCAACTTCTCTTTCTATCCAAGAAGTTACTACATTAGTATCCGCAAACCCATATCTCAAAGGTGGTCTAACCACCCTCCTTCCCCGGTCTCTTATGAGCTGGTAGTCATTATGACTTGCTGCATCAACCTCTTCTTGTTTAGCCTCTTCTTGAATTTCTTGAGCTTGGCCTTCATCCAAGGGCTCTACCTGGTCCGAACCCTCTTGCTTGCTTTGCTCTACCTGAACTGAGTTCTCCTTGATGTGATACTCCATGACTTCCGGACTGGTTTGCTCACTAGCCCTTGCAGGGTTAGTTTTCTCTAAGTAGGGAAATAACAATTCATTAAAAATAACATCCCTACTTATAATCAGTTTCATGCCCTCCTTTTCTAAGGACCACAACCTATATCCCTTAACCCCATCACCATATCCTAGAAACACACATTTTCTAGATCTAGGGCTAAGTTTATCCTCATTTTGATGTGCATATGCAGCTGATAGGGGCTTAAATATTTAAGCCCCTTAATTTACATTTGTTAAGTTCTTTATCTATATATTTTAGTCTATTTTACTTCACTTTTGTGTTTTACACGTTTTTATAGGGTCTTGGAGAAAAATAAGCATTTTTAGCACTTAAAGGAAGAAATCTGGAAATCCTTGAGCAGTTGTTAGCTAGATTGCGATCGAGCGCACTCCTCTGTGCGATCGAGCGCAGGATTGTGATCGAGCGCACCACATATGCGATCGAGCGCACATGTACGGGCGTGAACAGTAAACTGCAGAACCCTATTTTGGAAATAAAGGAGTTTTGTGTTTTAGGAAAGTTTAGGAACTCTTGAGCCTCTTAAGACTTCTCAAAGACCTATAAATACACTTGTAAATCACACACAAAAGGTATCACCTCTTGGGGGGATCACTTCTTAGATCCCTTCTTTTATCTTTTGCTTTAGCTTGGAGAATGAGACCATGGAGCGGAATTGACGACTCTTCTCTCGGGTTTCTTCTTTCCTTTTTATTTTATTATATGTAATTAAATTCTTAGTAGGGCTTGGTTGAAGCCCTAATTATGTTTACTCAATAAATTTAGTATTGGCGCCTTGCGATATTTATGTTGTGTTGCTTAAACTTGATTAATACCTGCTTTTATTTAAATTTCTCATATGTATATGTCTGATCAATATGTGCATGTGGTATGGACTTGTTAGTTAGATCAATTTGGATGACCGAGTCCTGGGTCTAACATTAGTAACAAGGGATATCTTATCCGGATACCCGGGTTAATCAACATGGGAAACTGGGAGTAGATACCATGCCCTAGGTCTCATGTGGTTGTCGATTTCCATAGTACTTATGTTTCCTTAAGGAACAACTCAAGCAGATACCATGCTGAATCCCTTAAGGAAGAAAAGAGTTAGAGTAGATACCATGCCTAACTCGTTGCTTAGGGAAATCAATAGCTTAAGGAGTAGATACCATGCCCTTAGGTTGGCAACCAGTAGGTATACATGGCATGACTAAAGTATTGACATACTGTTGTACTGTGGTAGCATAATTAGTGGTGGATATCAACCTCCTACGCCTTTATCTTTAGTATTTTATCTTTATCAACTCTTTTATTATTTCTATCTTTTTACATTACGAATATAATTCTAAAACGAAATTCACCAATCCCTGTGGAGATGATCTTGCTTTCGCACACTATACTACTAAGTTGACCTTGTGCACTTGCAAGTAAAACGAGTACGATTATTTACCCATTTATTTAGATATATTTTCGCACAACAAGTTTTTGGCGCCGTTGCCGGGGATTGTGCTAAATTTCTGTTTAGAATTATTTCCCGTTTATTTTTCTTATTTTGTTCAATTTTTTTTCTTCTTATTTTTCATTAAATATTTTTCTTAATTTATTTTGTTTTATTTTATTTTTATCAACTATCTAACTTAATTCTTCGTTTTTGTTATTTTCTTTCTTTCTGTTTCAGGTGTGCATCAGTGCTAATTCTGGCATTGCGATCAAGTGCAAACCTAAGTGCGATCGAGTGCACTGGTGCGATCGAGCGCAAATAGTCCAGAGACTGCCCGAGCAGCAGTACTGAAGCTGCTGCACTAAGGTATTTTTGTTGATTCATGCAAGGGCTTCGAGTGAGGAACCCAACCATCCTTTCACTTGGTATAGAAAATGAGCAGATCATTCGAAAGAGGCCTAGAAACAACTTTGAGGAGAGAAAATAAGAATTTAAGGGTGAAGCACCAATGGAACAGCTTTACAACCAACTACCACCAGAACGGAGACCTATGAAGCAATCCTTCATTCCACAGAACCTCAACCATCCTTCATGCATTGCATATCAACCTAAGGTGGAAGAAAATTATTACATATCTCCGCAGATACTTAGTACCTTGACTCATTTTAGGGGTACACCTGCTGAGGATCCACATTTGCACCTTCGAGAATTCTATGATCTCTGCAAGTTCCAGCATATTCGGGGCCTAGATCAAGAGGGAATCAGGTTAATTCTTTTCTTTTTTTCATTAAAAGATAATGCTAAAATGTGGTATCATTCATTTCCTGCAGATTCCATCCATACTTGGGAAGAGCTATCCAGTAGATTTCTAAGGAAATTTTTTCCAGCCCAAAAGACAAGGCAGATGAGGAAGGAGATTCAATCCTTCCAACAGAGGGATGGAGACCTTTTCTTCGAGGCATGGCGACACTTTAATGAGCTGCTACTCAAATGTCCACATCACAACTTACCTCAAGATGAGCTGGTCCTAGCTTTCTATGAAGGTTTAAGTGACATAAATCAAGGTATAGTGGATTCCAGTTGTGGAGGTGTGCTGATGGAGAAGACTAGTGAAGAAGCCATGGAGCTGTTTGAGACATTAAGTGAGCACACCCAACAATTCTCCTCGAGAGGTAGACAAGGAATTAAAAGAAAGGGTATGTATGAGGTGAGCTTCAATGATGGATCTTTGAATCAGATGGTTGCTATGGAAAGAAAGCTAGACATGCTCATAAAAGCCATGGCTGATCAGAATAACTCACCTAGTCCACAGGCTACACAACGCTAGGTATGTGCTATATGCTCTCATTTTAATCATAATACTTATACTTGTCCTCTGTATTCAACTACAGATCAAGAGCAAGCAAATTATGAGGGACCGAACAGCGCATATGCAAATACCTACAATCCTAGAAGGTAGAACCACCCCAATCTCTCATGGAGCAACACTCAAAATGTTCAAGGACAACAACGATACTTCCAACCAGCAGCCCAACCAATGCCGGAGTCAGAAAATAGTGACCTAGAAAGTCTTATGAGGTAATTGATGACTTCACAAGAACATTTCATGGCTGAGCAAAGACAAACCACTACAAAACATGAGCAAGCCATTCAAAGACTCGAGGAACAAATGGGGCAATTGGCTAAGGAGCTAAGTGAAAGAAAGTTGGGTAAACTACCAGTCCAGCCACTACCTACTCCAAGAGGACATCAGCAACTAATTGTCGTGACAACTCTAACAAATGGTAGGATCATCAGAGCTAATGAGCCTGCACAAGCATCCACATCTAAGGTAAGTGAGATGGAGAAGGTAAATGGTAAGAAGGTTGAACTCAAAAGATATAATGCATTAAAATTACCCCCAGATAATATAAAATGTTTTAATGTATGCATGACACAAAGTGTTGTTGAGGAAGCTTTTCAGGTCCATCACGTTGATCCAATAGAAACTACTCTTATCTATAGTGTCCCAAGATCGGATATTGAGCCCAAACGCAAGGATGTTACTGATGGCATCATTGAAACTATGCACCTTCTAGAGGCCTTTCCAAAGCCTCCAAGTAAGTACACCGATCCATTTGAAATTCCTGGGCCTACTAAAACTATTCTTCCCCCTTTTATTGTACAGGCACCTAACTTGGAATTCAAGCAGTTGCCCGAGCACTTATCTTATGCTTATATGGGAGAGAATAAGACACTTCCTGTGCTAGCTGCTGCCACTCTTAGTTTTGGGGAAAAATAAAGTTTGGTCCAGCTGAAGACGTTAAACTTAGCGCTCATGGGAGGCACCCCACAGCTTATCCTTTTATTTTTATTATTTTACGTATTTATTTTTATTTATTTATTACTTCTTGTTTTCTCATATTACGTTAGTTTTTCTTTTTTAGGGACGATGTGTGCATCCGTTCAAGTTTGGGGGTACGCTATGAGCCATGCCGACCTAGCTAGTTCTCCATCTCCCAGGTCAGCTCTTTCCTTGTTATTCACACATTGGGGATAATGTGTAATTTAAGTTTGAGGGTATGGGAGACACATTCACACACACCTTGTCCCAGTTTTTTTTTGTTTTGTTGTTTTTCATAGATAAATACATGTTCATTCCGTTCCAAAATTTTTGGGTGTTCTAAACAAACAATATGATTTGACTTCATAAGTGAGCTTAACACCATGAACATATGGGCCAATAATTAAGTTTTGAACCATAATCACTTTCTTTTAGGCATTTAAGGATTCACAAGTTCGACTTAAACTAAACATGAGCACATTAGCACATAGTTGTGTGGGGTATGACATGTAATTTTGATTTGTATGTTTCTTTTGCTTGACTGTGAACCAGATGACCTATTAGATTAACGCGGTGGCATAAGAAAATAGAAAAAGTTCGTTATTGCTCAAAAAGAAAAAAAAAATACTCCTAAAGATCATTAAAAAGAACTTTCCATTGAGTAACTAGCCCTCTTACCTCAGTAAGCAGTGAGTGTCACGTCAAAAGGTGGAATATTCTGATCGGTAGCATTAAGACCAGTTAGTTTCGTAGCCTTTTTTACTCGAGTTAGTAAGCCCTTAGGGGTGTTTCTACACTTAATGCCCTAAAACCATCTGGTTTGGGAGTCATTGGCTAAACGCTCGTTACACGAGTCAAATAGAAAGCTAAAAGGAACTAACTTGGAAAAAATCTCACAAATAAAAGAAAATAAGAAAATCTATGCCATCTTTGTTGATTTTAATAGAAAATTTGGTGAATCTTGAGTCATCGAAACACTACACATTAGAATTATTTGGAAACCCAATCTTTTATGTGCTAGTCCACCACACACTCAGTCAAACTTGTGATGTCTTAACCTGCCTCATGAAAGTGATTTGCGTTCAAAAACTCGTATTCATTGCAAAGATGTGTTTATACTTGTTAAGCTTGCTCATGAATGCGCATCATAGTTTTGTGTGAAGCCTAAACTTTTGTTGGACACCATAAGCATTGGATTTATCTTTGCATCTTTGTTTTTATTTAATTTTTGGTTTTGTATTGCTAAGGGACTAGCAATATGTAAGTTTGGGGGTGTGATAGGAGCTTAAATATTCATATTTAAGCCCCTTAACTTACATTTGTTAAGTTCTTTATCTATATATTTTAGTCTATTTTACTTCACTTTTGTGTTTTACACGTTTTTATAGGGTCTTGGAGAAAAAGAAGCATTTTTGGCACTTAAAAGAAGAAATCTGGAAATCCTGGAGCAGCTGCTAGCTAGATTGCGATCGAGCACACTCCTCTGTGCGATCGAGCGCACCACATATAAGATCGAGCGCACATGTACGGGCGTGAACAGTAAACTGCAGAACCCTATTTTGGAAATAAGCCTATTTTAGAAATAAATGAGTTTTGTGTTTTAGGAAAGTTTAGGAACTCATGAGCCTCTTAAGACTTCTCAAAGTCCTATAAATACACTTGTAAATCACACACAAAAGGCATCAACTCTTGGGGGGATCACTTCTTAGATCCCTTCTTTTATCTTTTGCTTTAGCTTGGAGAAGGAGACCGTGGAGCGGAATTGATGACTCTTCTCTCGGGTTTCTTCTTTCATTTTTATTTTATTATGTGTAATTAAATTCTTAGTAGGGCTTGGTTGAAGCCCTAATTATGTTTAGTCAATAAATTTAGTATTGGCACCTTGCGATATTTATGTTGTGTTGCTTAAACTTGATTAATACCTGCTTTTATTTAAATTCCTCATATATATATGTCTGATCAATATGTGCATGTGGTATGGACTTGTTAGTTAGATCAATTTGGATGACTGAGTCCTGGGTCTAACATTAGTAACAAGGGATATCTTATCTGGATACCCGAGTTAATCAACATGGGAAACCGGGAGTAGATACCATGCCCTAAGTCTCATGTGGTTGTCGATTTCCATAGTACTTATGTTTTCTTAAGGAACAACTCAAGCAGATACCATGCTGAATCCCTTAAGGAAGAAAAGAGTTAGAGTAGATACCATGCCTAACTCATTGCTTAGGGAAATCAATAGCTTAAGGAGTAGATACCATGCCCTTAGGTTGGCAACCAGTAGGTATACATGGCATGAGTAAAGCATTGGCATACTGTTGTACTGTGGTAGCATAATTAGTGGTGGATATCAAGCCCCTACGCCTTTATCTTTAGTATTTTATCTTTATCAACTCTTTTATTATTTCTATCTTTTTACATTACGAATATAATTCTAAAACGAAATTCACCAATCCCTGTGGAGATGATCTTGCTTTCGCACACTATACTACTAAGTTGACCTTGTGCACTTGCAAGTAAAACGAGTACAATTATTTACTCATTAATTTAGGTAGATAATCGTACAACAGTAGCACACCCAAAAGTCCTAAGGTTGCTTAATTCAGGGGGTTTCCCACTCCACATCTCCATGGGAGTCCTGAGCTCTAAAGCTCTAGAAGGTGATCTATTCACTAAGTATGCAGCTGTAGCCACAGCTTCTCCCCAAAAATATTTTAGTAAACTGGATCCTATTAACATGCACCTAACCTTTTCCATAAGGGTTCTATTCATTCTTTCAGTAACTCCATTTTGCTGAGGTGTTTTTACAATCGTTCTATGCCTTAGAATGCCATTTAATTCACATAATTTATCAAAATCCTTATTGCAAAATTCTAAGCCATTATCGGTTCGTAAAGCCTTAACTACCCTACCCGTTTGAGTTTCCAGCAACTTCTTCCACACAACAAATTTATTCAAGGCATCAGATTTATTTCTAAGCAAATAAACCCACACTCTTCTTGAATAATCATCAATTAAAGATAGAAAGTAAAAGTTACCTCCCTGTGTTGGTGTTCTTGCTGGTCCCCAAAGGTCCGAATGAATGTAGTCAAGAATCCCTTAGACTTGTGCACTCCGGTGTTGAAGCTGACCCGGTGTTGCTTCCCAAGAATGTAACTCTCACATAAATCCAATTTCTCTACTTTGTCTCCTCCAAGTAGACCATCCTTGCTAAGAACTTGCAGGCCCTTTTCGCTCATATGTCCCAAGCGAGTGTACTAAAGGGCTGCCTTGTCCATCTCAGCCATCAAGCTTGCTGCTTGATCATTGATTTCTGTCTCTCCGATCATCTCATAGAGTCCATCGTTTTTTGATGCCTTGATCACTACCAAAGATCCTTTGGCCATCTTGATCTTTTCTCCCTCTACTTTGTATATATACCCCATAGAATCCAACTGCCCCAATGAGATCAAATTCCTCCTCAAATCTGGGAGATACCTCACATCTTTCAGCAGCCTTGTCATTCCATCAAACATTCTCAGCTGGATGTCTTTAGTGCCCCTCACTTAGTAAGAAATATCATTCCCCAAGAAAACCCTTTCATCATTGATCTCCTTGAAATTCTTGAACCATTCTTTGTGAGGGCATATATGATAAGTGCACCCGGAATCAAGAATCCACCTTCCACTACCTTGCCTCCTGCTCACATTTGAGCACATAACAAGCACATCATCTTACTGTTCTCCTTTGGCAACCGAAGCCTCTCCATTATTGGTATGGCTTCTCCTCTCATCCCAAATCCTCTTCTTGCAATCTTTCTTGAAATGGCCCTCCTTGTTGCAGTAGAAGCATCTCTTTTCTCCTCCAAGTCTTGTCTTGGAATGAGATCCCCATGGTCCTGCCCTCTACCTCTTGATTTTTCCTGGTAGTTTCCATGGTTGCTACTGCCATTTCGAGTTGTTGGCCTTTTTATTACAAACAGCCTATCTCCACTTGATGTCTCATTCATCTTGGCTTTGAAATCATGTGCCCTTATGGCATGGATCACAATCTCCTTTGTTAAAGTGTCCCTTCTATACTCAATAGCATTAATCAAATTGTCAAAGCAATCAGGAAGAGAATTTAACAAGATAACAGCCAATTGTTCATCTGGAAAAATAATGCTACAACTATTCAAATCTTGAACTAGCTTATTAAAGACATCAAGATTATCTTGCAACTCTTTCCTAGGATCCATTTTAAAAGTAAAGATTCTTTTAAGAAGATAAATTTTGTTAAGGAGAGTTTTGGTAAGAAACAACTTATCTAGTTTCTTCCATATGATAGCCGGATCTTCCGAGTCTCCATACTCCCTTGTGACACTATCCGATATGTGCAAGAAAATGGTGCTGTAAGCCATCTTCTTCATCTCGGTCCGTTGGTCCTCCGTGACACTTACTGGAAAAGCATCATCTTCTCTAATAGCCAAGTCCACTTTCTGTTGCATTAGAATAGCCTTGATCTTCCGCTTGCAAAGGGCAAAGTCTCCATTTCCATCAAACTTCTCAACATAGAAATTTGAAGCCATCTTTTGCGGACAAGATCCCTGATTTATGCACTACCCACAAATGCTTTCTTCAACCTTAAGAACACAGATTGAAGATGGATCTTAACACCAATCTTGAATCACCCTCAACAACACGATCAGATCTTGATCTTTACACCGTTCTTGAATCACCTAAGAAGTTGATCTTTGATTCTTGGAGTCTTTGCTCCGTCACCTTCTTGTTCTTGCTCCGATACCCAGTTGTGCAAGCTCTGATACCACTCTCCAAAGCTCTGATACCACTATTGGAAATCACTATAACAAGATGCCCAGGTGGTGATCTTCCAAACACCTAAGTCTAGAATGACTTGTAAAGAGAAATACAACAATCGAAAGCAAGAAATAAAAGAAGACAAGCAATTTGATATCGAGGTTCGGCAATGTGCCTACGTCCCCGTGAGTTCCTACGAACTCTCTGCACTAAATTAATGGTTCTTTACAATAACAGTAACCCTCTTCAAGAAGCTCAAGTTCTTGAAGAAACCAAGAAGAGGAGAAAGGAAGAATATAAGAACTAACAATGCTCTCTATCTAATCTAGACTTCTCTCACTTTACAACCAACCTCACTACAATGAGTCTTTCTTGTGTTTGATCTTTTTCACTCTCACACAATTCTCTCTTGTATTATAATTGATCTCACACAATGTTACAATGTAATTCTTGTACTTATTACATGAGAATGAAGCTAGGTAACCCTTTATATAGTGCACCAACTTCTTGTCCATTCTTGTGAGTCAATCTCCACCCTTAGATCTTGATTGCCACTTAACCATGGCCATCCATCAATCCTAACTGGTGCTGTGCATTTTAACCTTGCACCCATGCACCTAAGAGGAGGTTAAAGCATATTGTCCATGTGTGCTTTGGTGAGCCTAGCGCCTAGGAGCTCAACAGGGGGTGGCATGGCGCTGAGCAGGGCACACTTACAGCCCATTCTGGAAGGCACAGCACTGGAGGGGAGCGGCATGGCACTGGCATAGGTCAGGGGTTCTTCATTCTGGATGCCTAGGTGCTAGTGAAAGGGCGACATGGCGCACACTGATGCTACCTTTTCACACAGCAGTGCACACACTTTTTCCTACTTGTGTGCTGAAGTGCGCACACTAGTGTGCCTACCCTTTCCTTGCTTCAAAGTGATGCACACACATGTGTGCAGTCTTTTAACTTGCTGTATTTTAATAATTCAACCTTGGTTTAGACTTTAACCATCTTTGAACCATATTTAGGCATGTTTAAACCTTAGACAAATACCAACATATGCACATTAAAATCATATGTCATACCTCACACAATTATCTGCTAATGTGCTCGTGTCAGATTAGATCAAACACATGAATTCTTAAATGCTTAAAGTAAGTAACTAACTTTAAAACTCTATTATCAGATCATGTGTTCAAGATTTTAAGCTTACTAAAGAAATCATATCACAGTTTTTATTTAGAACAACCAAAATTCAAAACAACATGACATGCATTTATCTTCTCTTTTAAACAATAATAAATAAATAAAAAAATTAGGACAAAGTGTGTGTGAATGTGTCTCCCATACCCCCAAATTTAATTTACACATTGTCCTCAATGTGTGAAAATCATGGAAAGAGCTAACCTAGGAGATGGAGAACTAACTTGACTAGCATGGCTCATAGCACACCCCCAAACTTGAATTGATGCACACATTATCCCTGAAAAAGAAATATGAAAGTAATACTGGAAAACAAAAAATACCAAAAATAAATAGTAATAAGAAATATGAAAAACAATAAAAACAAGAGGATATGTTGTGGGGTGCCTCCCATGACCGCTAAGTTTTACGTCTTCAGCCAGACGGTGCACCTCTCTCTCACTGCTGGGCTCCATGTGGTGCTAAAGATGAGGCTCCTAATGCGAGAGGTAATTGGTCTAGAATGGCCTGGAGCATCACTTCTTACCTCTCAAAGCGTGCTTGCAAACCTTCTATGTGCTGATGAACTAGGCGTGTAGCCTCCCGATCCTCCAGTCGAATATCATATAGCTCACACCGGAAGGAGGACATCTCCTCAAGGATGTGCTAGTACTCTATGGGTCCCCTGTCAGCATGGTCCTTCTCCCAAGTCTGGCTAGCTGCTGGGTCTTTAGCCTCCATAGGGTTATCCTCTACCCTCTTAACAGCAGGCACAGGCCCCTAAAGTCCTCTAGGCATGTGTGATTGGCTCTAGGCCCACTGATTCTTGCCAAAGAATTGGTGTTTCCTGACTGGCCCATCTATAGAGGAGTCCTTAATTCCTTTCTTCTTGAAAATGTAAGTGAGGATGAATGGGAACGGAAGCCCCCATGTATTAGCAGTTGTGATCTGGCATGCATGGACATGGTCCTAGAACTTATGAATCTGGCTTCAAATGATCGCAGGTATGGAGTACCAGTGGCCTCTGTGAAAGGCATACAGTGCCTGGAGGAACTAGTCATGCCTCTGAGTCTTGTGCCCCAATGGGCACACATTGCACTGTAGAATAGAATCCACAAGCGAGAGTTGTGGAGGCAACTTGGACTGACCCCCCGCATTATTGTGCCTATCTACATACTACCCTGCCACATATCCTCAATGATGGCGAAAATGGAGAAAGACTTCGACTGCTCATCTAATTAGGTGCCCTCAGGTGGAGATTCGTCATTGAATTTGAGGGCAGCAGCTATATCTGATGATGTCAAGTCAATGTACTTACCTTGAACAGATGAGGACAAGACACCCAGCCTGCTGCAGTCGAAGGAGATGTTCTTATAGAACTGATTACGCCAAAAGTATAATGCGATAGTTGTAGCACAGCTTTGGGGTGTCGATTCCACAGAGAAATAAGTTAACTACAAAATAAGGTGTGAACCTTAACACAAACGATAAAAGATTAAATGAGAGAATCTAAATTGTGAGAAAATTGTGTAGATAATATGATAGATAGATAACAAGGTTCCGGGAATCCTCCTTAGGTTCGTTGCCCTATTCCTATCTTGATTCAATTGTTTATCTCGATTGCAAGTTTCACATCCCAAACAGGCAATTGGCAAATATTCAATTAAAGTGCATATGTAAACCCTAATGCAATTGTCATGAAATACTTTTTACTTTCAAGCACACATGACCTAACTTATAGATTATCAAGAAATGACAATATATCATGATGACAATACTGCAATAATGGACAAATCTATAAGAGAAATCTATCGGACTCAATCACACCTTAATAACATCACATAAGAAGAGCATGAGTAAACTTATATGGGGAAGAAAGATGCAATCACCGTATTAAGGAGAAATCTTCTAATTAAATTGAAAAGTAAATCATAATAATGTTTAACGATAAATCCACATTACAACTGAATCAAGAAAAGAAAATAGAACAACTACACCTAGGGATTCATCCCTTTGCCTTGCTTGGAGATTAGACGGCCATGGGGCTCCTCCTTGAGTCTTTAGACCCTTGTCTAGCCTCCAATGATTGTCCTTTTTCAAACTCTAAAGTGATCTATTTATAATACAAAGGTCCAAGGGTGTTTTCGGGTTTAATCTTATTGTTAAAACCCTAATTAGGTTCTGTCTAGGAGTTAGAAAAACGTGTGGGTGCCTAGGCGCTAGCTGAAGCTGAGGAGGGCATGTTCTGGGCGCCTATGCACTAGCTGGTGCTGGTTCTGGAGGCCTGGCCTTTGTCTACCAAAACTGCCATAATTTTCTCTAGAAAAATCATTTTTATGAGATGTAAAATTCTCCAGAAAATAGACTTCCGGATCTTTCTAAGAATATATGGCTCATCTCCTGGTTCTTCCTGCATCAATACAGTTTAATTTGCAAACATGACTGATTTGTACGGGCAATTCTGGAAATTTAGTGAAACTCCTTTCCAAATGCTTGTGAACCTTCACTCTGGTGTTCATCGAGTCATTGTTCTTCAAGCAATGATAGCTTTTCCATCTCTTTTGAACTTAAAGTACCTGAAAATGCATCAAAATAGATTAATGATCCAAGAATGACACTTTAGAGTTGTTAAGGTATAAAAGTGCAATTCAAACCTAGATCAACCCTAAAATGCTAACAATTAAGTACTGTAAAGATGCATTTTATGACTCTCATCAAGAATTGAACAACGAATCTGGTGTAAGCAGTAGAGCTGACAGGCTTGAACAACTGTTTCAAACCACGATGTTTGAACTCTTAAACGGCCCATTGAGTGGCTTCAAAGCTTTTGAAATCGTTGTCTATGTTAAATGTGGTTTCGAACAAGATCTCCCGCTGCTCAAAAATAGTTCAGAAAGACTGTGCTCGGCTTCCTGAAGCGTGGGATGTGGAGGAAGTGTGTTTAGGCATTCTGGACACAATTTGCAGTAGTGGTGTACTCGATCACAGCAAGGTGCGATTGATCACACTGGACTAGTTGCGCTCGATCTCACCTGTTGGCAGGTCATTGAGGTCTTTTGTCGAATAGATGGTGGGCGTCAGAGAACCCAAGCAGTGGGTGACAATGGCTGAAAGTACCTAACCTCCTGCAATGTCAAGTAAATCCAACCACAAGTAGAAGAAACATGTTGTATGCAATTATTAGCAACAAGAATATGGAAGAAGTAGGGATATGGGAAGTGACCATGTGTGGTTGTGAAGTGCAAAACAGGGAGATAAGTTTACCTGGTGGCGATGAGGAGCGGCGTGTGGTGGTGTGTGGTGGTATGGTGGTGGTGGATGTAGTTGTGCTGTGAGTGCTGATTAGGCCCAAAACATAATGCGGTAGTTGTAGCACAGCTTTAGGGTGTCGATTCCACAGGGAAACAAGTTAACTACAAGATAAGGTTTAAACTTAAACACGAACGATAAAAAATCAAGTGAGAGAATATGAATTTTTGATAACGAAGTAATTGTAAATTAAAAAGTATAATAAGGAAACAACAATGTTCCAGGAATCCTCCCTAGGTTCGTTGCCTTACTCCAATCTTGATTCAATTGTTTATCTCGATTGCAAGTTTCACATCCCAAACAGGTAATCAGCAAGTATTCAATTAAAGCACATGTAAACCCTAATGTAATTATTATGAAATCCTCTTTACTTTCAAGCACACATGACCTAACTTATAAATTATAAAGAAACAACAATATATCATAATGATAATACTGCAGTAATGGACAAATCTATAAGAGAAATCTACCAAACTCAATCACACCTCAACAACATCACATAAAAAGAACATAACTAGACTTATATGGGGGAGAAAGACGCAATCACTAGATTAAAGAGAAATCTTCTAATTAGATTAAAAAGTAAATCATAACAATGTTTAATGATAATAAATCCAAACTATAATGAATCAAGACTAGAAAATAAGAACGACTACACCTAGGGATTCATCCCTTCGCCTTGCTTGGAGATTAGACGGCCATGGGGTTCCTCCTTGAGTCTTTGAACCCTTGTCCAACCTCCAATCCTTTTATTTCAAACCCTAAAGTGATCTATTTATAATACAAAGGTCCAAGGGTGTTTTAGGGTTTTAAACTATCATTAAAACCCTAATTAGTTCGTATCTCGGAAACAAAGGTTTCGTGCTCGTGCCGCGGCTCAGATTGATTCAGGTCACGGCTCAACTTGTGCTGATTCTTCATCATTCTATGGGCTGTAGCCCAGCCTAATCCTGGCCGTGGCTCACCTTGATCCAGGCCACGGCCTGACCCGTTGCTTCTTCCTTGCTCTTTTGGTGCACTTTCTGGAGGCCGAGGCTTAGCCCTTTCAAGATGCGGCACACACACTTTATTCTCTCCATTTTGTCCTTCCGAAAGCACTCCTTTGCTCTGATATGCATGAGATCTTTGTGCCTTATTCAATGATAGCTTTTCCCTCTCTTTTAGACTCCAAACAGCTGAAAATGCATCAAAACAAATCAATGATCCAAAACTGACACTTTAGAATCGTTAAGGTATAAAAGTGCAATTAAAACCTAGATCAACCCTAAAATGCTAAAAATTAAGTATTGTTAAGATGCATTTTATGACTCTCATCACAACCCCCAACTAGCTTATTGCTAGGCCCTAGCAATTCAAGCGAAAACAAAAGATGAATTCTATGGTAGGAATTAAACAAAGTAAAGCAATGCTAGCATTAAACCAAGAGCAATTCACATTTTGTCTAAAAAATTATACATAACACACGGCTCATAGAATCAATAAATATCATCAATCTTAAAATTTTCATCAACTCTTAACATCCATCTTACCACAATCCATTAATCCGAACACCCGGATGATTTTATGCATAACATTCATGAATACAAGTCTTGGCCTATAAAAATATAATAAATTGTGTGACATCAATCACAAATCAAGCTCTATAGGCTCATTTTTCAAATCACTTTCCACTATTGTAGAAAAATCACACTACATTGGATTAATAGGTCTTTAATAAGCTTGTAACGTTAGGCTAAGGTAAAGGTTAAGAAAGAACGGGAAAGATTTACAAGTAAAAGAACTCAATCTCTTAACTTTAAACACAACCGCTTTTAAGCATTGGATAACCTTACTTCAACACCCAACTCTTTCAAGCATTTTTCTCAATAAATCACCACTTTTTTTTTTCTTTTCTTCTTTCTTTGCCATAATTCACTTCCTTTTTTTATTACTATTTTGGCATAAGACCATTCACCTCCTCTTTCATTCTTTTCTTTTCCACAACCCCCAACTTATCTCCTTTAATATACTTGGGTTATGGTAGTAATTTTTTTTTTTCATATTTCCATCCTTACTCCTCTTAAGTGCTTCTCAACAAATGTGTATAGCTAAGTTCTTTTAAAAGAAGGGTAATGATAAAATATTTTTAGGCTCATAAGGGTAAGTAAATGGGTTTTCGAAAGAAACAAGGCTCAAATTCATTTTCAAAAAAAAGGCTCAAACAGGTGACTAGTGATAAATATAGCAAGGGTAAGTTTGAAAGGCTCAAACGGTCCAAAAATGGCCTATATCATATCCTAAGTAATGTGCATACTAGGAATTCACCTTAAATGATTATCAAATAAGTTCTAGAGCTTGTCGAGACCGCAAAGTATTCATAAAGCAATCACACATAAAACTTCTCTAGATGCTTTTGACTAATCATACAATCTTACCACAAACTAGAGTCTCAAACCAAATGAAGATTGATACTTAAATTAATTTCAAACCGAAGCAAGATTTAACTTCTTCTAAAAGTTGTATGCTATCTCAATTAAGCTCATATCATGGACATGTGAATTAACTCCAAGACTAACACTAAGCATGCTAAAAACAAACAAAAAAGGGAAGATAATACCAAGCAGTTCAATGAAAAACATAAAAAAAACAGGAATATGTTTCCTCCTCCACCCCCAACTTAAAATAAGCATTGTCCTCAATGTGAAAGCAAAAGTTAAGGAAACTCTCTTTGTAGCCAAAAGTGCACAGAAGCTGAAGATTGTGCACCACCATTTGAACTGCTTCGTATTTTTGTCCCTGAAAAAGAAATACGAAAGTAAAATTGGAAAACAGCAAAATAATAATAATAAACAAGAAAAAGAAATATGAACAACAGTAAAAATAAAAGGATATGTTGTGGGTTGCCTCCCATGAGTGCTAAGTTTTATGTCTTCAGCCAGACGCTTTTATTCCCTCCTAGACAAACATTGGTTGAATGCACCAGCCACTGCTTCATTGCCAAATTCGGTGCTTGTATGCTTTGGAGAGGCCTCAAGGATGTCATCAGTAACATCCACAAATTCTGGCTCGATATATGTTCTTTTGAAGCCATTGGTGAGGGTGGACTATAACGGATTAAGGTGCTGGACCTTTTCCATGAATGAGTCAATCATGTATGCTTGGTGGGTTTCGTCCATATCCTCTGATTTTTTCGTTGTTGGGATGTGTAATGACTTACCACTTAGTGTCTCAATAACATTCACCTCCTTCAAATTCTGTTGTGCTAGGTGTTGACCATGGGTTGTGTACTGAGCTTGAGAAGGGAACTTACCTCGCTCAATCACACTTAAGTAGCTCATCAACTTGGATTTTTGGCTCTTTATCTATTTATTTCTTCAATAGCCTGCGTAATTAAAGATTCAAGTATTTGATTAGTCTTACCTTATGCCTCAATAAAAGCATATAAAGTGTCTTCTAAAGGACTCCTAGAAGATACAAGTGCATGATATGGTGTAAGATATGGTGCAGGGGGTTGTGCAAGCTGCTGGTTTTTAGATTTCTAGCTGAAGTTGGGGTGATCATGCCATCCCAGATTATAGGTATTAGAGAAGGGTGTAAAAGGCTTCGTGTACATGCCTAAGGCATTACATTGTTCCTCATGTATCCCTCTCATATCAACAAATATGGGGCACTCTTGAGCGAGATGATCTACCCCGCCACACACAAAACATGGTTCAAAAGATTTTGCATGATTAACTACATGTGTTGGCTTTAAACTTTTAGTCTTTAACACCTCTAGTTCCCTAGTGAGCATCTTGACCTTGGTCTTAAGGTTATCCTCTTCTCTAAGATGGTAAATTCCACCACCATTTGGGTTCCCTATAGGTCGTGACTTATTTGTGCTTTCAGTAGCACTAGGTCCAGTCCAAGTGTGAGCTTTTTCAGCAAGCTCATTGAGGTACTCTATGGCCTCATCAGGATCTTTCTCCAAGAACTCACCGTTGCACATCATCTCTACAAATTGGCGCTCTCTATATGTAAGTTCCTCATAAAAATAGCTCACTAAGCACCAACTCTCATACCCATGGTGAGGGCACATACTCGATAACTTCTTAAATCTCTCCCAAGACTGATATAAAGTCTCACTATCATTTTGTGCAAAGGTGGAGATTTGCCTTTTCAAAGCATTGATCTTATGTTGGGGAAAGTATTTATTAAAGAAAATTCGAGTCATCTCATTCCACGACCCAATAGATCTTGGTCTCAGTGAGTATAGCCAACTCTTAGCTCTATCGTTCAAAGCGAAAGGAAAGAACTTAAGCCTTATAATGTCATCGGTTTCATCTTGACTATGAAAAGTCACGACTACTTCCTCAAATTCTCGAATGTTCACATATAGGTTTTCATTGTCCAAGCCATGAAACGTAGGGAGTAACTGTATCATCCCTGTTTTAAACTCTAATTGGTGAGTATTGGCTAGAAACATAACGCATGATGGTGTGGCTGTGCGCATAGGGTGGAGGTAATCCTGAAGTGTCCTAGCAACATTCTCATTAGGGTTATCAGCCATGTTAAAAATCCTCTAAATTCTCTTGTGGGGGTGCACTATGGTTTGATCTAGGTGAGGTTTCACTAACGGACGTGGAAGGAGAGGGTAATTCTATTTCGGGTCCTCTAATGAATCTACCTCGCAAATCTCTCGGTCTAAGCATACACCAAATGAATCAGAGAGGAAATAAATAAACAGAATAAAAAAAATCAGAAAATCAAAACTTAGAAGAAAGAACAATAATAAAAAAATTACTATAAAAAGAAAGAAGGAAAAATAATGTAGCAAGTTAAAAGAAGGAACGAAATTACCGCCTTTACAGCTGTTGAAAAGAAAAACTATTTACAGTTCTTCTTCCGTCATGTCAAAAGTTGACAATCTTCCTTGTACTTAAGCTCGTTTCCCCGGCAATGGCGCCAAAATTTGATTATGCCCAAAACATAATGCGGTAGTTATAGCACAGCTTTGGGGTGTCGATTCCACAGGGAAACAAGTTAACTACAAGTGAAGGTATAAACCTAAACACGAACGATAAAAATCAAGTGAGAGAATATGAATTTTTGATAATGAAGTAACTGTAAATTGAAAAGTATAATAAGGAAACAACAAAGTTTCGGGAATCCTCCCTAGGTTTGTTGTCTTACTCCAATCTTGATTCAATTATTTATCTCAATTGCAAGCTTCACATCCCAAACAGGCAATCAGCAAGTATTCAATTAATGCGCATGTAAACCCTAATGTAATTGTTATGAAATCCTCTTTAATTTCAAGCACACATGACCTAACTTATAGATTATCAAAAAAATGACAATATATCATAATGACAATACTGCAGTAATGGACAAATCTATAAGAGAAATCTACCGGACTCAATCACACCTCAACAACATCACATAAAAAGAGCATGACTGGACTTATATGGGGGAGAAAGATGCAATCACCAGATTAAAGGGAAATCTTCTAATTAGATTGAAAAGTAAATCATAACAATGTTTAATGATAGTAAATCCAAACTACAATGAATCAAGACTAGAAAATAAGAACGACTACACCTAAGGATTCATATCTTCACCTTGCTTGGAGATTAGACGGCCATGGGGTTCCTCCTTGAGTCTTTAGACCCTTGTCCAGCCTCCAATCCTTTTTATTTTAAACCCTAAAGTGATCTATTTATAACACAAAGGTCCAAGGGTGTTTTAGGGTTGTAAACTATCATTAAAACCCTAATTAGTTTGTATCTCGGAAACAAAGGTTTCGTGCTCGCGCCGCGACTCAGATTGATTCAGGCCGCGGCTCAACTTGTGCTAATTCTTCATCATTCTGTGGGTTGTGGCCTAACCTAATCCAGGCTGCAGCTTAGCCCTCTAGGCCATGGCACACCTTAATCCAGGCCGCGGCCTGACCTGATGCTTCTTCCTTGCTCTTTTGGTGCACTTTCTGGAGGCCAAGGCTTAGCCCTTTCAAGCCACGGTGCACACATTTTTTTCTCTCCATTTTGTCCTTTTGAAAGCACTCCTTCACTCTAATATGCATGGGATCTTTGTGCTTTATTCAATGATAGCTTTTCCCTCTCTTTTAGACTCCAAACACCTGAAAATGCATCAAAATAAATCAATGATCCAAGAATGACACTTTAGAATTGTTAAGGTATAAAAGTGCAATTAAACCTAGATCAACCCTTAAATACTAACAATTAAGTACCGTTAAGGTGCATTTTATGACTCTTATCAAGTGCAGAGAGTTCAAGTGCGGTGGTGAGTGCAAGAGAGTGAGAGTGAATGTGAGGGAAAAAATAAAATGACCTAAACTAGGCATATGACTTGTTTTCTCAAGTGTACTCGATCGCACTTGTGCGCAGGTGTGTGCGTGTGGATGCTCTTGCCCGCCATTGGGTGCATGGCAAGATTGTGCTCAAGCACACTATGAAATACGCTCGATCGCAAGGACAGAATGCATTGAACCACTAAATTAACTAAAGAAAAGATGAAAAAATTATAAATAATGAAAAACAATAAACAAAAATAAATAACAGTGTACCGTACTCAGTGGCCTCAGTACCACTGACCACAATAGAGGCGCTTAAGCTACACGTTTATCAATACATGGACTGCTTAAAGGCTTTTTATAGTAGCTTCAATGTTACTTGTTTAGAAGGGAGCACTTAAAGTCCACCACATATGGCTCAAGTGCTCTTGGTGCGACTGCATACTAGACAGACTGGAGTGCTAAATCATCATCCTTTGGTAGCAAATTGATTTCATAGTATGGTTTTACTCTTTGTCTATTCACTATGAATGTTTGATTGTTGTCGGAACCATGAACTTCCTTCCAACCAGCTGTTTCTCGTGATAGACTTTAGTTCTTTCCTTGGTGTTCTCACATGCATCATATCTTAATTCTCCCAGCTCATTCAAATGCAATTCCTCTTATCACCCGATCTTAGATGCAATGGAGAGGCCTCAGGGAGGTGCATAGCTTCAATGATGTCATCAGTAACATCTTCAGATTTAGGCTCAATTTTCTGCTCTTGTGAAACTATGGGTGAGGGTGGTCTCCAATGGATTAATGTGCTTGACCTAAAAAGATTGTTCAACAATACCTTGCATCATACATACACTAAAACATTCTATATCATCTTAGAGTAATTTTAATGCATCAAATATTTTGAATTCTATTTTCTCACCATTTACCTTCATACTTACGATACCTTTTTTCACACAAATTTTTGTATCGACAATTCTCATAAAGGGTCTTCCTAAGATGATGGGCAAAGGCAATGGCATAGGGGATTTCTCCATATCTAATACAATAAAATTAGTAGGTAAAATAAACTCACCTACCTTTACCAAGACATCTTCGAGAATACCTCGTAGTCTTTTGATGCTTCTGTCTGCCAATTGCAAGGTGATAGAAGTTGGTTGAAGCTCCCTCAAACCCAGTGTTTCAAATACAATGTATGGCAGCAAATTGACACCGGCTCCTAAATCTAATAGTGCACGCTCAAAAAGCTAGTCACCTATCCTGCAAGGAATGGTAAAACTACTTAGATTTTTTAGCTTCGGTGGTAGTTTTCTTAATAACACCGCACTTACCTCTTCAGTTAAAGCCACTGTTTCATGCTCTTGAAACTTCCTTTTATTAGTGCAAAAATCTTTCAAAAATTTAGCATATGCAGGAATTTGTTGAATTACATCTAATAAAGGAATATTAATTGCTACTTTTCTTAAAGTTTCAAAGATATCAAGAAATTTACTTTCTTTCTTTGGCTTTACTAACCTTTGAGAGAAGGGTGGTGCATTCACCTTCTCCATTTCACTTACCTTTGATGTGGATGCTTTATCTGGAGATACTTGTGCAGGCTCATCAGCTCCTATGATCTTACCATTTTTGAAAGTTGTAACGGCTTTCAGTTGCTGGTGTCCTATTGGATTAGGTAGTGTTTGGGTTGGAAGCTCACCTTGCTTTCTTCTACTTAGCCCCTTAGCCAATTGCCCCACTTGTACTTCCAGTATTTGAATAGCTTGCTCATGCTTTGCATTTGTTTGTCTTTTCCCAGTCCAAAATTATATTTCCTTTGCCATAAATCGATCTTGTGAAGTCATCAGTTGTTGTTATTGAGTGGCCAATTGTCGTACAAGACTCTCTAGGTCACTTTTCTTTGATTCCAGAACTGATTGGGCTGCTGGTTAGGAATTCCTTTGCTGCTCTTGAAGATTCAGGGCATTTTGATTGTTGTTCCATAAGAAGTTGGGGTGGTTTCGCCATCCAAGATTATAGGTATTTGCATATGGATTGTTCTTGGGAGGATAATTGTTTGGTCGCACATAGTTTGCTTGCTCTTGATCTACAGATGAATACAAAGGGCAAGTTTTAGTAGTGTGATCAAAATGAGAACATATAGCACATACCTAGAGTTGTGTAGCTTGTGGATTAGGTGAGATGTTCTGAGCAGTCATGGCTTTTATAAGCATATCTAGCTTTCTTTCCACAGCAGCTGTCTGATTTGAAGATCCACTGTTTAAGGTCAGCTAATACATACCTTTGCTCTTAACTCGTTGTCTACCTCTGGATGAGAATTGCTGGGCGTGTTCACTTAATGTCTCAAACAACTCCATGGCTTCTTCATTGCTCTTTTCCATTAGCACACCTCCACAACCTGAATCCACAATACTTTTATTTATGTTACTCAAACCTTCATAGAAAGCTTGTACTTATTCATCTTAAGGTAAATTGTAATGTGGGCATTTGAGTAGTAGCTCATTAAAGTGTCCTTATGCTTCAAAGAAAAGATCTTTATCCTTCTGTTGGAAAGATTGAATCTCCTTCCTCATCTGTCTTGTCTTTTGTGCAGGGAAAAACTTCTTTAGGAACCTACTGGATAGCTCTTCCCAAGTATGGATAAACACTGCAGGCAATGAATTGTACCACAACTTAGCATTGTCTTTTCATGAAAAAAGGAAAAGAATTAACCTGATTCCCTCTTGGTATAGGCCCCAGATGTGCTAGAATTTGCAAAGATCAAAGAATTCCCGAAGGTGCAAGTATGGATCCTCAGCCGGTGTACCCTTGAAATGAGTCAAAGCATTGAGTATTAGCGGATATATGTAATAATTGCCTTCTGCCTCAAGTTGATAAGCAATTCATGAGGGTTGGTTGAGGTTCCGTGGGATGAAGGATTGCTTCATGGGTCCTCGCTTTGGTAGCGGTTGGTTGTCAAGCTATTCCGCCATTGGTGCTTCTCCCTTGAATTCTTCTTCTTCCTCCTCAACGTTGTCTCTAGGCCTTTATCGAATGGTCCGCTCAATCTCTGTATCGAGTGGAAAGATGGTTGGATTCCTGGATCGAAGCCCTTACATGAATCAGCTGAAACTCTTCAGTGCAGCAGCCTCAGTACTGCTGTTTGGGTAGTTTTTAGACCTTTTGCACTCGATCGCACCAAGAACTGCGCTCGATCGCAATGCTAGAAATTACTCTGTTGTAAACGTGAAACAAAAAAAAACAAAAAACAAAAAAAATAAAAAATAAATTAGATATTTGATGAAACAAAATAAAACATAACAGAAAAATAAAACTAAACGAAAAATAATTCTAAACAGAAATTTATCGCAATCCCGGCAACGGCGCCAAAAACTTGTTGTGCAAAAATCTACCTAAATTAATAAGCAAATAATTGAACGGTTTTACTTGCATGTGCACAAGGTCAACATAGTAGTATAATGTGCAAATGCAAGATCATCTCCACAGAGATTGGTAAATTTTGATTTAGAATTAAATTCGCAATATATAACGAGAGAAATAAATATTGAGTTTAAATCGATAATGATAAAAGCGTAGGGACTTGATATCCACCACTAATCATGCTACCACAACAAAACAATATGCCAATGCTTTAATAACGTTATGAATACCTAATGTTTGTCAACCTAAGGGCATGGTGTATACTCCTTAAGCTATTGATTTCCCTAAGCAACGAATTAGGCATGGTGTATACTCTAACTCTTTTCTTTCTTAAAGGATTTAGTATGGTATATACTAAGTTGTTCTCTAAGAAAGCATAATACCTATGGAAATCGACAAACACACGAGACCTAGGGCATGGTATATACTCCTGATTTCCCATGTTGATTAACCCAAGAACCCGGCGTGGATTTCTTTTGTTACTATTGTTAAATCCAGGACTCAGTCATCCAAATTGATTTAACTAACTAGTCCATACCACATGCATATGTTGATCAGGCATACACATATGAGGAATTCAAGAAAACAAGTATTAATCAAGTTAAGCATCATAATATAACTATCGCAGAGGCACCAATACTGAATTTTGAGTAAACATAATCAGGGCTTCAATCAAGCCCTTACTAGTAAATTAGTTACACATGAGTTTGATGCTAAACATCTTCATAAAATAAAATAAATGGGAGAAGAAACCCGAAAGCACTGTGGAGAAGGTTCATCAATTCGTCTCCAGAATCTCTCTCTGAATCCCCCTCCCAATTTCTGTGTTTACAGGCCTATTTATAAGGTTTAGGAACATCTGGAAACCCTAAACTCCTAAAACAAAACCCTACCCTACTTTCCAAAATAGGTTCTGTTGTTTTACTATTCACTGATGCGCGTGTGCACTCGATCACAAATTGGTGCGCTCGAGCCTCTTCTTGCGCGCGTGAGCGCTGGTGCGCTTGATCATTGGCTTGGGCACTTGAGAACTGTTGCGCTCGATCGTAAAGCGATGTGCTCGATCTCACTAAGCAGCTTCCAGTTCTTCCAGATTTGTTCTCTAAGCCAGATAATGCTCCATTTTCTTAAAAAACATAGAAAACACATAAAATAGCATGTAATAACACAAACTAGGAACTTAACAAATGTAAATTAAAGGGGTTTAAATATGAATATTTAAGCATTTATCACTTGTTTGATCTCTAAACCACAAACTATCGAGGCTTCCTCAACCCCTTGGTTTTCTCTTTCTTCCTACTCATCCGCAACCACTATAAGCTACTTCTTTTTCCTTTTCTCATCGCTCCAAAAGGACTCCTCGGTCACGGAGCACTTGGAAGCCTTTAACACTTTATTTATAATTATAAGCATGGCTATAAAAAGAACTGAAGGTTAGTCAATAAAGAAAAACAAAAAATGAATGAGTAAAAGCACAAGTATAAAAAGTTGGTACTCTAAGAAGGGCAAAACTCGAAATGAGCTAAGAAGTCATTGTCATTCAACTTCTCAGCAAAAATGGCTTTCTCTACCATACTATCCCTAGTTTTTTTCTCTCTCATTAAGAGAAAGAGCTCAGGACAAGAAACTTAAGTCCAATTCACTCTGGTCCCAAAAGCTGGAGTCATCTTGAACAAAAAAGAACTTGTTTTTCCAACCCTTAACAAAAAAGAACTTGAGCAAGAGCTATCTTATAATGGTTTATGACTTTGCAAATGACGGGGTAGAGAAGAAACCTAAGCCCAGCCTTAAGGGTGTCTAAATAAATGTACATCTCATAAGGAGGATCTTTGAGAGGGTTATCACAAGCTTTTACCCTTAACTCAACCTCTCGAAGTTTGAAATCCTTAGAGATACGAGATTTCTCCCTTAACTGGCTAAAATAACTACTAGACAACTTATTTTACTCCAACTTAACAAGATACTTGATCTCCGAGTATCAACAACTAGTTCATTCTAGATTTGATCTGTATCACGACTCAGACCAAGTCTAGAGACTCAACCTAAGCCTCAGTCACTACAACTACCTAATTTGAGAGGGTGCTTTTAGAAAATGAACCAGTCACTCACCCAGAACTACTCTGAATTTCCTCACTACTACTTCCACTACTTCTTGATTTATTTGAAGGGGAATACATATTGTAAAGTAAAGAGGGGTAGAAGAAAAAAACTCTTTTCAAAGTGAAAGAGTAACCGAGAAGAGAAAAATTGTTGACCGAATTGTTCTGACTAAAAAGTGAACAAGGATTTGAGAAAATGAGGTCAGAAACCTCAAGGAACCTTCTCCCTTATGAAGAAAAACCATCGACCCATATTGAAGCAAACCAAGGGTTCAGATTCGAGTCTTTCACACTTCCTAAGAAGAAAAATTTACCCTATAAGGCAAAAGGGCCTTCTAGAATTTTAATTTACGAAAATTTAAAAATTTGGGCGCTAAGCTTTCCCTCTCAAAAGAAATTGACCCAATGTTAAGGCTCTCAAAACATGAGCTACGAAACACCTTAGCCCTCAATCTGCGGTACATCTTCACAAAAGCAATTATCTTTAGTAAGAATCCATCCTCAAAAGGTTTTTCAACCAAAAACTAAGGATGGAGCACTGAGTAGGATCCATCCTCTGTAGGTTTTCAACCAAACACTGAGGATGGAGCGTCGAGAAGAATCTAGCTTCAGTTGGTTTTTCAACCAAACACCAAAAATAGCACTAAAAAATAATCTATCCTCAAATGGTTTTTTAACTAAACTCTAAAGACATTATACCAAAGAAATCCCATCCTCAATAGGTTTCTCAACCTAACTCTAAGGATATATGTCGAGGGAAAGTTAACCTCAATAGATTTTTCAACCAGTCACCGAAGCTAGTACACTAAAGAAATCTTATCCTCGGTAGTTTTCTACAAAAAAACTTTGTGGATTATGGTTCGAGAAACTCTTCTCCTTGGTACTTTTCTGATAGACGATCCAAGCATTTCTCAAACACTACTTTCTTAAAAACGAAAAAGTTCGTCTAAGGTAGTGGGCAACATATGATGTGGGGTTATTTTCTCTCACCAATTGGATGATGGCACGTGAAACTCTTAATGGGTAAAAAGGTAAACCCACAACTCAAAAGCATCATTTAAATTAGAAGGCAACACCTGTTCCAGGGCAAAAATATAATTTCACCCCTAAACCCTAGTTGGATAGAAACCCTAATTCTTGCAGAACACTTCTCCCAAAATCTTAATCCTAAATGGTCTCTACCATAAAGCATTAAATAAAGAGGGATCTCATCAAAACTATACAAGTATATCTAGCTCTTTTAATACTATATCTCTTTCAGAGTATTGACTTGAGCATTGGAGAGTCCCCTTGGAAACTCAAAACCTTTAAGGGACTTTTAGTCTGTGTTCTAGTGTTTATAGGTGTTCGTGGCACTCGTAAGACCGACTGTCATGTTTTCGAAATCAATAAGTATACAAAATACTTGGTTTTTTTTTTCCAGACACATTGTCATTCATGCGTGCTTGTTGATACGAAAGATAAAAAAAAAATGGTTGGTCTTTATTTGATATTACTACATAGAATATCTATGTTTCTATTTTCATTAAGTGCATTAAAACTTGTTATATCTTTTGAAAGTGAATTTCTATATTTCCTCTTGATTCATTTTTTTTACAGTGAACTTCACTGGTAACTTTTTTTAAAATATTCAAACATAGGATGGTGTTGCCAACATGGAGTAGGATGAAAAAAATTTAGAATAGTATTGTGTTTTGAGTATTTACAGTGGCAATTGTTTGTTTGGGTAGTTTTATGTCATGCACACTTGTGTGCACTCTTTTAACATGCTGAACTTCACTCTTCCACCTTTTGTTTAAACCTTAACCATGTTTAAACCTTAGACAAATACCAACAATCTCTACCTTTGTCTAAGCGTTCAAACCCGAACCATTGTGCAGAGAACTTTAGGATCCAAATTCATCTTGAGTCATCATTCAACTGACTCCATTCCTAAGAAGTCCAAGGCAATGATTGGACCTTCTTAGAGGTAGAATCTTGGTGCCTAAATCTGCAAGACTTTCCTTCGTGGTCTTCTTGTCAAGATGAATGCATCATTTCGTACCATTTTTTGGAATGTAATGATACCGAACATCCATATGCTTCATCCCCTCATGGAACACCAGATTCCTCCACAAATGCCAAGCACTTTAGCTATCCAAAGATACTACCACCTATTCTTTTAGGACCTCCTACTCGTCCAACAACCCTTTGCACCCTATAGCCTCCTTTATGGCTTCCGTAGCCACTATGCATTCTGCCCCGGTTTTTATAAGTGCTACCACTAGCTGTCACTGAGCCTTCAAATACCTTAGCAACCACTTCATCACAAGCCAATGCTTCTTTTCGGGATTACTCACAAATCTGCTGAGAACACCCATTGCTTAAGAAACCCTTAACCATTTTCTCTCATTTTCTTGGATTATATATATTCCAAGGATCTTTTGTGTAAGGCTGAGATCCTTCCTCTCGAACTCTTCGCTGAGTTGAGATGTAAACCTTTTCATTCTCTTCCTGCTATTCCAAACCAATAGCACATCAACGACATAGATGAGGATACTCACCATTTTCTCCACCTTGTGTCCAGGTGAGAAAGTTTCTGTGAAATCTATGTTTTTTCTTCTTGTGAACCCATTCGCCACCAACCTAGCCTTGTTCTGGACTTCATCTCCTGGAGGGTACCCTTCTTTGATCTTATAAGTCCACTTACAATCCACAACTCTCTGATTTCCCAGAATGTGCACCAATTCCCAGAAGTTGTTCTTCCTCAAAGAATCCGTTTCTTCCTCCATAGCTAGCTTCCATCTTAGTGAATCCTTACATCCTATGGCATCAATGTAAGTCTCTTGTTCATTCATCCCTCCTTTTTTCCAAGGAGTTGTTGCATCCACAGCATCCGCAAACCCATATCTTGAAGGTGGTCTGACCAGCCTTCTTTCCCGGTCTCTTATGAGCTGATAGTCCTTCTGACTTCCTGCATCATCCTCTTTCAGTTCAGCCTCCTCATGAGTGTCTGAGCTTGGCATTCATCCATGGTCTCTACCTGGTCCGAACCCTCTTGCCTTCCTTGCTCTACCTGAACCGAATTCTCCTTGATGCTATACTCCACAAATACTGAACTGGTTTGCTCACTAGCCCCTGCAGGGTTAGTTTTCTCCAAATAGGGAAATAACAATTCATTAAAAATGACATCCCTATTTATTATGAGTCTTAATCCTTCTTTCTCTAAGGACCACAACCTATACCCCTTAGCCCCTTCCCCATATCCTAGAAACATATATTTTCTAGGGGCTAAGTCTATCATCTTTTTGTTATGCATATGCAGCACACCCAAAAGTCCTAAGGTTGTCCAACTCAGGGGGTTTTCCACTCCACATCTCCTCGGGAGTCTTATGGTACACAATCCTAGAGGGTGATTTATTAACCAAATACGCAGCAGTAGACACCACTTCCCCCCAAAAATATTTGGGTAATCCTGATCCATCTAACATGCACCTAACCTTTTCCATAAGGGTCTTATTCATCCTCTCAGCAACTCCACTTTGCTGAGGGGTTTCCACAACCATCCTATATCTTAGAATCCCATTTAACCTACAGAATTGATCAAGTTATTGCTTAAAAATTTCTAAGCCATTATTAGTTCTTATCCTCTCAACTACCCTGCCCATTTGAGTCTTTACCAGCCCTTTCCACACCACTAATTTATTCAAGGCATTTGATTTATTTCTAACCAAATAAACCTAAACCTTTCTTGAATAATCATCAATTAAAGACAGAAAGTACATGTTACCTCCCTGTGTTGGTGTCCTTGCTGGTCCCCAAAGGTCCGCATGAATGTCGTCAAGAATGCCCTTAGACTTGTGCACTCTGGTGTTGAAGCTGACCCAGTGTTGCTTCTCAAGAACACAACACTCGTAGAAATCAAGTTCCTCTACTTTGTTTCCACCAAGTAGGCCATCCTTGCTGAGAACTTGCAGGCCATTTTTGCTCATATGTCCTAAGCTAGTGTACTAAAGTGCTACCTCATCCATCTCAGCCATCAAGCTTGCTGCTTGATCCTTGATCTCCATGTCTCTGATCATCTCATAGAGACTATCCTTCATTGCTGCTTTGATCACTATCAAAGATCCCTTGGCTACCTTGATCTTTCCTCCCTCTATCTTGCATATGTATCCCATGGAATCCAGCTACCCCAATGAGATCAAATTCCTCCTCAAATCCGGGAGATACCTCACATTCTCCAGCAGCCTTGTCATTCCATCAAACATCTTCACCTGGATATCTCATATGCCTCTCACTTGGTAAGAAATATCATTCCCCAAGAAAACCCTTTCATCATTGGTTTCCTTGAAATTCTTGAACCAACTCCGGTTAGGGCACATGTGATGAGTGCACCCAGAATCCAAGATCCGTTTCCTGCTGCCTTCTTACCCCTTGCTCATACTTGAGCACACAACAAGAACATCATCATTTTGTTGTTCTATCTTGGCAACCGAAGCCTCTCCATTCTTGGTATGGCTTCTTCCTCTATCTCTTGTCATCTTCTTGCAATCTTTCTTGATATGACCCTTCTTATGGCAGTAGTAGCAACTCTTCCCTCTAAATCTCGGTTTGGAGTGCTCTTTCCCATGGCTCTCTCTTCTACCTCTGTCCCGGTAGTAGCCATGTATGTTGCTGTGCACTCTCTTCTACCTCTGTCCTGGTAGTAGCCATGCATGTTGTTGTGCACTCTCTCATGGCTCTTTCTCTACCTCTATCCAGGTAGTAACCATAGTTACTGCCATTCTGAGTTGCTGGCCTTATTTTAAAGAATAACCCTTTACCACTTGATGCACTCCTTATCTTGGCATCAAGTTTATCTTGTAACTCTTTATTAGGATCAAATTTAAAGCAAAGATTCTTTTATGAAGATACCTCTTATTAGGGAGAGTCTTGGCAAGAAACAACTCATTTAGTTTCTTCCATATGATAGCTGGATCTTTTGAGTCTCTGCACTTCCTTGTGACATTATCCGACATGTGCAAGAAGATGGTGCTATAAGCTATCTTCTTCATCTCGATCCGCTGGTCCTCCATGACACTTGCTGGAAAAGCATCACTTCTCCAATAGCCAAGTCCACCTTTTGTTGCACAAGAACCGTCTTGATCTTTCGCTTCCAAAGGGCAAAATCTCCCTTTCCATCAAACTTCTCAATAACAAAATTTGAACCCATATTGCGGAGAAGATCCCTTGATTTATGCAGCACCCACAAATGCTTTCCAACTTCTTCTAAACCTCAAGAACACAGATCGAAGATGGATCTTAATACCGTTCTTGAATCACCCTCAAGAACATGATCTGTTCTTGATCTTTACTCTATTCTTGAATCACCCTCAAGAACACGATCAGATGTTGATCTTAACTCCGTTCTTGATTTACCTTAAGAACACTATCAGATATAGATCTTAACTTCGTTCTTGAATTACCCAAGAAGTTGACCTCTGATTCTTGGAGTCTTGTTTCGACACCTTCTCTTCTTGCTCTGTTACCCAGCTATGCAAGCTCCTCCGACTCTGACACCATTGTTGACAAGATGCCCAGGTGGTGATCTTCCAAACACCCAAGTCTAGAAGGACTTATAGAAAGAAATACAGCAATTGAAAGCAAAAAAGAAAAGATGACAAGCGATTTGTTATCGAGGTTCGGCAATAGCCTACGTCCCAATGAGTTCCTCTGAACTCTCTACACTAAATCAATGGTTCTTTACAATCCAGCAACCCTCTCCAAGAAACCTCAAGTTTTTGGAGAAACCAAGAAGAGAACAAGAAAGTGATAGACCTATTACAATGCTTTCTATCAATTATATACTACTCTCTCTTCTTTACAACCAGCCTCTTTAATGAGTCCCTCATGTATGTCTATTTCTTTGTACTCCCACACAATTCTTTCATTCACACACATGTCTCACAAGTTACATCACATCACATTCTTGTTGAGAATGAAGCTAGATGACCCTTTATATAGTGCACCAACTTGTCCAATCTTGTGTGCTAATCTCCACCCTTAGATCTTAAGAACCAATCAACCATGGCCCTCCATTAATCCTAAGTGATGCTGTGCATTTTAACCATGCATCTACGCACCTAACAAGAGGCTGAAACAAGTTGTCCATGTGTGCATCAATGTGCCTAGCGCCTAGGCACTGAACAAGGGGAGGTGCAGCGCTAGGAAAACACCCTTTTCATCACTTGCTGGGCGGTGCGACGCTGGTGAAAGAGAGGTGTAGTAGAAACTGATGCTGGCCCTCTCTCAGCTATGCGTACACTGGTACGTACACATTTTCCAGCTTGTGCGCTGAAGCGCACACACTAGTGTGCCTTCCTCTGCCTTGCTCCAAAGTGTCTCACACACTTGTGTGCACTCCTTTAACATGCTGAACTTCACTCTTCCACCTTTTTTTTTAAACCTTAACCATGTTTAAGCTATGTTTAAACCTTAGACAAATACCAACAAGTAAGTAGTGGTAGTGAGGGCAGTGGGAACTTGTCACGGGAGCTAGAAGATGCCATAAATGTCTCATCTAGTGAGGATATATCCTCATTGGAGATCATTCCTCGGGAGGGTAGCCTTGCCCTAGTGTTCTTCATCCTTGAGGAGGATAATGGTGAAGAAAGTGAGGAGGAATCCTCTTCCAAAGAGGAGGATGAGGTCGATTGTACATTGATGGAGATCAGGGAGGATACCTCGGTGGATAAGAGGGAGAAATGGTCATTCGAGGCCAACTCCATGTCTAGTGTAGTGGGGGAAGCGGAGCTTCGGGTGATGAGGAGGATCTATCGTATCTCGATGGATTACGCACTCCGAGCACCAAAGTGTGGGGAGAGGGCTTGTGATGCCCTCCCGAGCTGTGCACCTTATGAGCTGTGCTTCTATGAGCAGCATATGAAGGCCGAAGTTAGGTTTCCTCTCCACTTCTTTCTTTGCACAGTGTTGAGATACTTCAGTATAGCACTATGCCAACTGGTGCCTAATTCAGTGCGCCTCATCATGGCTTTCATAGCCGTGTGTTCGGAAGTGGGCAGCGTTATGAACCTTAAAGTCTTCAAGGCCCACTTTCAGATTAGCTGGGATGGGCAAACTAGGTGAGTTGTAGTTAACTCAAGGACCAAAAGGAGTGTGCTAAATAAAAGAGTTGTCCTCCATCAAAAAGTGGAAGAAATCATTCTTCTTCATCCAGAGTGCCAAGAGCTTCAATGTCCCCCTCTGCTAGAGTTTAGACCGTGCTGGCAAATACAAGAAACCGCACCTTCTGCACCGAGAGTAGGAGACGTTGAATGCGATGCTGGCCGCTCCCTTGGACGCAGAAGTTCTTTGTGACAATGAAGAGCTTTCAAAGCGTGGCCTCTACCCTCTTTGCCTCATAGGGGACATGGAGCATGGTAATTTTTAGTTTTTAGTTAGTTTTTTATCTGTTGTTTTCTATATCTTGATTTTTTAATGCCTTTTTCTTTGTGCAAAGATGGAGCTGGCTGCGCAAGTAAGGGAGAGGGCCAAAAAGATGGTCAAAGAGAGGAAAAGGGCCTCGGAGGGGAAAAATTCGGCCTCAGCCCAGGGACGAAAGAAGAGGGCCCAGACATCCAGTCATGTTCCTATCGCAGTGGAGAGCCCTCAGAGGCCTCCCCCAGAGTCGTGGGCTGCTCGAGTGGTGCCCCCTCCATTCTAGGGCCCGTCCTCATCCGAGGAGGTGCTTGGGACATCTGCTCCCTTCTCGCCTCGGTAGGCATTGAAGGTCAACGATTCGGTCTTTGCTCATCCAAGGATTACCTGAGAGCACCTCATCATGGGGATCCCTCCCCGTGATATGGTGGAGGTCTCTCGGAGGTCTTTTAAGGGGTTCTGCTTGGCTGTCGAGGCCATGACCTCCCAAGTATTATCCTTTGCCTTTTTCTTTAGTTTCTGTTTTAACTTTGCTTCCTCTAACGACCTTATACACCTGTTTTAGACTAGTGTCCTCATCAACATTTTATCCCGCCACAATATGGATATGGTCGAGCGACTAGGGAAGTGGGAGCAGAAGCTTGATTAGAGCCGAGAGCTTGTTAGGGCACTGTCGACCTCCCTCGAAATGGCAGAGAGGGCCAGGGAAGAGGCCATCAAGGAGAGAGACCTACGGCGCTAGGCTGAGGATAACCTTCAGGCCGAGAGGACACGGCCCACACATCCAAGCGTCAGGCGTGGGAAGAGGCTTCATAGTTTGTTGGGAAGGCCGTGGAAGAGGCACTGGCCTCTTTCAGAGGCTCTACCTCCTTCAAGGAGGTCTAATTGGAGGAGGCCAGAGGGTAGTTTCTCAAGGGCTTCTACAAGGCCAAGAGGAAGGTCGAGTTTCTTTTCCTTGAGACAGACTTTTCTAGCCACGAGCTAGAGTCTTTTGGAGAGGAGAGAGCTGCTGTTGGTGCTAAAGACGCCAAGGACACGGTTAGAGGAGGGCCAGGGGAGGCTCTTCGGGAGGAGTAGTATAGCTTTTTTCTTTACTTTGTTGTACGTAGGGGCTAATAGCGCCTATTTTGTAATTTGAACTTAATGAAATATCAAACTTTTATAAACCCGAGTCTTTATTTCTTCATTTTTTGCTTTTACATTTTATGTGAATGAACTGGCATGGGTTAAGCCCGAGGTATGATTACTAATGGAATTTACGGAGATTTTTTGTGTTTCAAGTGCACGGGATGAGCTTGCCATCTAACTCTTCAAGTTTAAAGGTGTCGACTCAACATACTTTTCGAATCTGGTATAGGCCTTCCTAGCTTAGAACGATCTTCCCCATTTCTCAAGGATGAGATACTTCATTTTTCTGGAGAACGAGGTCATCCGGCTTGAAGTTCTGTTTCGAACTTGTGAATTGTAGTATCGAGCGGTCCTTTGCTAGTACGTGGCCAAACGAATTTGGGCTTTGTCTCGGGCTTCGTCAATCAAGTCAGCGTTCATTCGTAAGCCTTCCTCATTGTTACTTTGTTCAAAATGTTGCACGTATATCGATGGTATCCCGACTTCAAGGGGGATGACAGCTTCCAAGTCATATGCCATGAAGAACGGGGTTTCCCCTGTTGGAGTACGAACTGTCGTTCAATATACCCAAAGAACATTGGGGAGTTGGTCATCGTCTGTCCACTTCATCGAGTCTCTCTTGATACCTTGGAGAAGTGTTCTATTGGGTACCTCGACTTGGCCATTAGCTTGCGAGTATCCAACAGATGAGAATTGATGCTCGATGCGGAGATCTTTGTAGAATGCTTTGAATCGAGAACTATCAAATTGCTTGCCGTTGTCGGTGATCAACACATGAGGTATGCCAAACCGATATACGATGGATTTCTAAACAAAGTTCTGGGTCTAATGATCTATTATGTTGGGCAGTTGTTCTGCTTCGACCCACTTAATGAAATAATTGATGGCCATAATAAGATGTTTTCTCTGCCTGGAGGTTCCGACGAATGGACCGAGTATTACCATTCCCCACATGGCGAATGAGAGAGGACTGGTGATCGAAATGAGAGGGCTATCCAATTGGTGAAGCACGGGAGAGTACTGTTGGCAGTTCTTGTATCTTCTGACTAAATCAACCGTGACGTCCTTCATTGCGGGCCAATAATACCCCTTTCAAAGAACTTTGAAGGCTAGGGCCCGAGCCCCTAAGTGATTTCTATATATCCCCTTATGGACTTCCCGGATAGCGTAATTAGCTTCAACCGGGTTGAGGCACCTTAAGTAGGACATGGTTAGGACCTTTTTATACAGTGTCCATCTATGACTATATATCGAGACACACGAGAGATTAGCTTCCTCGCTTCGTTCTTCTACTCGGGGACTTCTCCATCTTTCAGGTACTGGAGGATCGGGTCTATCCATATTTCTCCCTCCACTATTAGCAAAATCAAAGCTTTATCAATGCTCGGGACAGAGAGGGTATCAAGATATATGGCTTAAGCCGGCTCGAGGTACCGGGATGAGGCCAGCCGGGCTAAGGCGTATTCTTTTGAGTTCTTTGCCCGTAGGATATGGGTTATTCAGAACGTTTTGAACCTAGCAGAGAGCTCCTTTACTTTCTCAAGGTACCAAGCGATTTTTTTCCTCGGGGCTCGAATTCCCCTGTTACTTAACTTACCACTAGCTGTGAGTCACTGTATACATCTAAAACCTCGATGACCAGTGATTTTGCTAGTTTTAGACTCGCGAGTAGGCTTCGTACTCCGCCTCATTGTTGGAGGCTTTGAATTCAAATCTCAAGGTATACTCGATGACAAAGCCGTCCGGGCTGCAGAAGATGAGTCTTGCTCTGCTTCCTGTGGTGTTTGAGGATCCGTCTACATGGAGGGTCCATTTCAGAGGTGGCTCATCTGACCCTGATCCTGTCCCCTCGTTTGGATCTATAAGGAGAGTTATTTCGACGATAAAGTCAGCTAGGGCTTGGCCCTTAATCCCCTTGCGAGAGTGGTACCAGATATCAAACTTCCCAAGCTCTTCTGACTACTTCACCATTCTTCCGGAGACATCTAGGTTATGCAGGACTTGTCTTAAGGGCTGGCTTGTCAAAAGAATGATAGTGTGTGCTTGGAAATACGGTCGGAGTTTCCTTGCTTCTACTATGAGGGCATAGGCTACCTTCTCTATCGGAGGATACCTCACATCTGCCTCGTGGAAGATCTTACTGACGTAATAGATGGGTTTTTAAATGCCCCATTCTTCTCCGATCAGGATGGAAGCCACGCCGTTTTGCCCAGCCAACAGGTACAGGAACAGGTTTTCACTTAGGAGTGGCTTGGTCAAGAGCGGAGACGAGCTTAAGTACTTTTTTAGTTCCTCAAATGTTAGCTAATAGTCTTCTATCCAGGCAAAATCTCTTGCCTTCTTGATGGCCTTGAAAAAAAGAAGGCATATTTCTGCGGATTGGGACATGAAGTGATTCAGGGTTGCTATTCGCTCGGTGAGTCGTTGCACTTCCTTCACAGTTTTAGGAGGGGCCATATCAAGGATGGCCTTTATCTTCTCTAAGCTAACTTCTATTCCTCTCTGAGTGACCATGAAGCCCAAGAATTTTTCCCCTGTTACTCCGAATGCGCACTTTACCGGGTTCAACCTCATATTATGTCTGCGCAACACCCTAAATGCCTCTTTTAAGTCGAAACCATGGTTTCGCGCCTCAGTGCTCTTGACTAACATGTCGTCTACGTAGACTTCCATGTTTCGCCCTATCTGTTCTCTGAAGATCTTGTTCACCAACCTTTGATAGGTTGCACCGGTGTTTTTGAGCCCAAAGGGTATGACCTTGTAGTAGTATAGTCCTTGATCGGTGATGAATACGGTCTTGGCTTGGTCGGGCTCATATATAAGGATCTGGTTATAGCCAGAATATGCATCCATAAAGGTGAGGAGCTCATGCCCCAAGGTAGTGTCTACCAGCTAGTCGATCTAAGGTAGGGGAAAACTGTCCTTTAGACAGGCTTTGTTCAGATTGGTGAAGTCGAAACAGATCCACCACTTGCTACTGGCCTTTCAGACCATCATTACATTGGACACCTAGTCTGGGTATTTTTTTTATCGGATGAAGTCGGCCTCAAGCAACTTGTCTACTTTTGTCTTGATGGCTACTTGTTGTTCCAGGGTGAAATTTTTTTTCTTCTGAATAACGGGCTTGTGCTTTGGATCTACGTTCAAATGGTGTTCGATAGTTCTGAGTTCGATTTCGGGCATGTTTGATGCAGACTAGGCGAACAAGTCCTGGTTCTTCTTGAGGAGGGAGAGGAATGCCTCCCGGTGGCTTTTTAAGAGATTGGATCCGATATGAACAATCCGGAAAGGGTCCTCTCCCAGGGGGACCAAAGTTAGTTCTTCCATGGGTTATCCTCTTGGATTTTTACCTCGTCTCTATGGTCTTCCACCTCTAGGGGTAGGGCTTCGATCTTCTTTCCTTCTTTGATGGCGTTCAGGTAGCACGATCTAGAGGCTCGCTGGTCTTCTCTGACCATTCCTACTCCCTCATTGGTGGGAAACTTGACCTTCAGATGATAAGTGGAGAGAACTGCCTTTAGTTTGTTGAGGATGGGCCAGTCGAGGATCATGTTGTAAGAAGATGGTTGCTTGACTACCATAAATGTGGTTTGGACGGTGGCTGTCCGTGGCGCTGTTTCTGCGGTGACGAGGAGGACTATACTCCCTTTTACGAACACAGGGGTTCCACCAAACCCGTAAAGAGGAGTGGGATCAGCTCCAAACATTCGTCTTTCAACTGCATGCGTTGGAACGCATCATAGAACAAGATGTCCGCTGAACTTCTGTTATCAACCAGGACACGTCTCACTTCGTGGTTGGCCACCAAGAGAGAGACTACCACCGCGTCATCATGTGGAGTCTACACTCTTTCCAAATCATCATCCGTGAAAGAGATTACTATACTTGACTTTCTCCTTTTATGGGGACCGCTGACAGAGGCCACAGTTTCAAAGTACGCTTTACCGCTCTACCTTGAACTTTCTTCGGCTGTCGGGCTTCCACAGATTATTTTGATAATCTTGGTAGTTGCTACCTCTTGGTTCCTCTAACTATGTCCTTCCTGCCCAAGCTTGGGGTCTCTTCGAGGGTCCCATCACTCTTGTTGTTGAGGTTAGGGGTCCCAGAGTCCCTCCTAAGCTAGGTGGGCGCTTCTCTTCCCTGAGAACCGGTGAACTCCTTCAGGTGCCCTCGGTTGATGAGGGCTTCAATTTGCATTTTTAGACTATGGCATTCCTCGGTGTCATGTTCGTGGTTCCTATAGATTAGACACCACTTTCTTTGGTCCTCGCTGAGGTACGGTGGCTTGGGTGACCACTGGAGGACTGACCTGTCCTGAAGTTGCATCAAGACATTGGTCCTGGATGCATTGAGAGGGATCAAGTTGTCAAACCGAGGATAGGGCTTATACTTGCTTTCATGGTGAGGCCTCTTGGCCGCTCATCTCTGAGGGTCGAGGTCTTTTATCTTCTTTTCTATTCTCCTTCTCTTTCTCTTCTAAAGGCTTCATCGTCCTCCGCCAATATATACTTCTCGGCCCGGGCCAAGACCTCATTCATATCTTTAGGCAGGCACCTAACGAGCTTGGAACTAAAGATCCCGGATCTCAGTCCATTCTTGAATGCTAGCATCTGGACGTTTGGGTCTAGCTCTGGGATTTCTCATGCCACCGTGTTGAACCTGGATATATAGGCTCGAAGCCTATCTCCTCGATGTTGGACAATATTGAATAGGCTCTCTGAGGTCTTCTTCGGCCCCTTGCTACTGAGAAAGTGATAGGCAAAGGCATAGCTGAGCTCTCTAAATTTGCCAATACTTCTCTGCTTCAAACGCTAATACCACATGCTCGCAGCTTTCTCAAGTGTTAGGGGGAAGGCACGACATATGATCTGATCGGATCGGAATGTCGATGCAGGGTCATGGTCTTTTTGTAATGTTATAGGTAGTCTAGCGGGTTTACCAAACCCTCATACATTTTGATTTGCGGCATTCTAAAGTTGGGTGGGAGTGGGGTCTCGAGGACGTCCTCTATAAACGAAGGGTCTTGGACGTTAAGTTCATCCAAGATATTGTGGTTTCTGTGCTTGAGAGCTCTGTCGATTTTTTCTTCCATTTCTTCGATTCCTCTGTCTAGGTTTGGGTTGCTTTTGGAGGAGGAACTTTCTTTAGACTGATCATAGGGCAGCGATGGCTCGATGGTGGAATGGCTGTAGGCTGGGTCTTCGCTACCAGAGGATTCTGTTTGCTCGGGAGTTTGGTGAGGAGGAGAGGGTTGTCGTCCCCCGTTTCGAACTTCGGCCACTAAGTCGGCTATCAATCGGGAAAGCTGCTGGAACTGAGCTTAGGTTACTGGGGCGGTTAGGTGGCCCATAGCCGCTCTTCCAGAATAATGGGAATCGATTCCCGAGTGGCGAGGATGCTGCTCTCTGATGGGAGGCTGCCTGCTTGACCCCGGGGTTGCACGTTCGTGAATCATGGGGAATCTTGACCTGGATTGTTGACTCTGGGTGTTGCCCCGGATGGAGGCAGAGCATGCCGTTGGGGCTCCCTTGCTGGTCCTTTTTATGATGTTTCTGGATGGCATTGCAACGAATAAGTTCTTTATACTTCTTTGCTTTTACTGTTAGCGAGAGATGGTGGTTTCCCACGGACGGCGCACTCAGAAAAAAGGGGTGAACTAGAGGGCCCACAGAAAGAGGGAAGGGGGAGACCTCCGAGAGCACTCAGACGCTCTAGTTAGGGCAAGGGCTTAAGAAAATTTGAGGGCTTAAAGAGTGGATGAAGCTAATTTTAGTAGTAGATTAGTGAAAATGGAAGAAGATGCCTCGCTTTACATACCTCACGCCTATTTATATCATTCTAGGACAAGTTCGACCACGTGGGAGGGATGGCTCAACCTAATGATCTCGCGTTTCTGCAGTGAAATCTCAGTCATGTGCTCAGGCGTTCGAGTGCTCAAATGGTTGCATAATCAGGCGATGGTTGGTCCGTTAATTGCACTTTGACATGGTGATGAGCGCCAAATATTGCATATTTTAGCCCCTTAATTTACATTTTTAGCTTAGGAATTTGTTATTTTGAGTTGTTTTTTCGTTGTTTTACAAGTTTACAAGCACTTAGAAAGGAGTTTAACTAAATTGCCAGAATTGTCCGTACTGATAAGTCATTTTTGCGGATTAAACTGTATTGATTCAGGAAGAACTAGAAGATGAGCCATATACAGTTGGAAAGATCCGGATGTCTATTTTCTAGAGAATTTTACGGCTCGTAAATATGATTTTTCTAGAGAAAGTTATGGCAGTTTTAGTAGACAAAGGTCAGGCTGTGCGTGATTTCTGCGTGACAGAAATGATTTTTGCGGATTAAACTATAATGATTCAGGAAGAACCAAGAGATGAGCCATATATGCTTGGAAAGATCATGATGTTTATTTTCTGAGGAATTTTAAGGCTCGTAAATATAATTTTCTAGAGAAAGTTATGGCAGTTTTAATAGACAAAGGTTAAGCTATGCGTGATTTCAGCGTAAGCAGAAGTTTTGAAGGGCATGTGAAAGCTTAAATCCCACGTCTCACACCAGTTGGAAACACATTCTACATCCCACATCGGATTGGAAACACATTACACTCATGGAGTTCCCCTATAAAAGCCTCATTTTACTTCATCAAAAATGGGTGCAATCTTGGAGGCTTTGCTACCAAAGGGTGCAATCTGGAGGATTTTGCTACCAATCGGGGGAAGCACCGCACAGCAGCTACGGGTGGAATTTCTCTCTCCATGTATTGTTAGTTTTAATTTATTTCTTTTAAGTTTTAAAGTTTAATGTTTAGCACTTTAATGTTTGCTCTAATTTTTCCCTTGAGATTTTTGTTGTCCATTATATTTATAGGTAACTAAATTCTCAAGTGGGGCTAGGGATGAACTTGCACAGTAGATGATATTTTTGTTTATTTTTTAATTCAAGTATTTCAATTACTAAAACTCTTTTACTTTATCATTCTCAATTCATTGGTGATGTTTTCTTCTTCGAATAATCGTAGAATTTATTATGTTTATGGATTCAGTTATGCTTTCTCTATTGAATAGATTAGCTCTTTAATTATGTTTGGATCAATTATTTATCTATATTGATTTAATTCTTTGTTACAATATCGCTTCCTGAGTATATTGTCGTCGTTGGATTTTCTCAATAGTGATAATAATTTACGTATTTTAAAAGTGGTGAATGATTTTTCAAAAGGTTACATTTAGTTTAATCTTGGTTTATAAATCTACACATTCCGATTGGGAATTTTGGGAATTGAGTTCTCAATTGAGTTATTCAATGAATTAAGAATAATTAAAATATCAGATTTGTGCAAAGGATTCCCAACGCTTTACTGTTTGTCAAATTTGAGTACTTTCTTCGTTAGTCACTTTGCTTCACTTTAATTTGCATTTAAAATTAATCTTTGTTCTCCATTAATCATTTAATATTTTTTTTTAGTTTCTTTGTTCCTTCTACTATTCTTTAAATTTGTCTCTCTATGGAATCGACACCCCAAAGCTGTGCTACAACTACAGTGTTATTCTTTGGGCATAATCAAATTTTGGCGCCGTTGTTGGGGAGACAATAGAAGAATTGCTAGATAGTTTTTCTTTTCAGCAGTTTGTAAAGGCGGTAACTTCATTCCTTCTTTTAGCTTGCTGCGTTATTTTTTTTTCTTTTTCTCTTCTTTCTTTTTATAGTATTTTTTATTATTATTTTGTTACCTTGTATGCACAGATATAGAGACGCCTTGGGTAGATTTGCTTATAAGCCTATGCTAGAGTCAGAATCTCTCTTTTTAAATCTTTTATTTAACAATCCATCTAGTCCTGAAGAAATGAGTGAACATGAAGATCAATCCACTAGGACCCTTCAGGATTACCTCCACCCTACATGCATAGCCACACCATCATGCATCATGTTTCCAGCTAATACTCGCCAACTGGATTTTAAAACAGAGATGATACAGTTACTCCCTACGTTCTATGGCTTGGAAAATGAAAACCCAGATGTGCACATTAGGGAGTTTGAGGAAGTAGTTGCGACTTTTCATAGTCAAAATGCAACTGATGACATTGCGAGACTTAAGTTCTTTCCTTTCTCTTTGAAGGATAGAGCTAAGAGTTAGCTATACTCACTAAGACCACAATCTATTGGGTCATGGAATGAGATGATGATGAGAGTCATAAAATGCCTCTTAACAGTGGTTAATTGTTAGCATTTTAGGATTGATCTCGGTCTTTATTGTGCTTTTATATGTTAATAACTCTAAAGTAATATCATTAGACCACTGACTTATTTAAGTGTAATTTTCAGGTACTTTAAGTTTAAAAGAGAAAAAGAAGCGATCGTTGCTTAAAAGACCAAGATCCCATGCTTTTGGAAGGACAAGATGGACTGCTGCCTGAATTGCGATCGAGCGCACAAGCAGTGCGATCGAGCGCACATCCCACATAGAGCAAGGTCCTCTGCAGCGCATATGCGATCGAGCGCACCCAGACAGTATCCCACATCGGCTAGATAACACATAGCATTCCGGGAGTTTGCCTATATAAAGACCCACTCTGCTCAGCTGAAAAGGAGAACCAATCGGAGCTCTTCTAAGATCATCTTCTGAGATCATTAGAGAGTGACTCTAGAGGGCCTTTAGGAGTAAATCCAGAGGGCCTTTAAGAGGAATCTGAAGTATAAAATTTGGAGGACGAGCTGAGGATGATCGTTGAGAGGTCAGAGATAACTCAAGGAGGCATGAGCTCTATGGCCAGCTAATCTCTAAACAAGGCAAAGGGATGAATCCCTAGGTGTAGTTGTTCTTATTTTCCTTTATTTTGATTCAGTTGTAGTTGGTATTAATTTTATCAAACATTGTTATGTTTTATTCTTTAATTTAATTTAGTAGATTATTTTATTAGTCCGGTGATTGCATGCTTCATTTCCATATAAGTTCAGTCATGCTTTTCTTATGTGTATCTGTTTGGATGTGATTGAGTCCGGTAGACCTCTTTTATATATTTGTCCATTGCTTCGGTATTGTCGTTAGATATATCGTCGTCTTTTGATAATTTATAAGTTGGGTCATGTGTGCTTAAAAGTAGAGAATAATTCATAACAATTACATTAGGATTTATAATTGCACTTTAATTGAATATATGCCGATTGCCTGTTTGGGATGTGAAACTAGCAATCGAGATAAAAACAACTTAATCAAGTTAGGATTAGAGCAACGAGCCTAGGGAGGATTTTCGAAACCTTGTCATTCTTAATTATATTTCCAACCCTATTTACACAATTACCCTTTTTCTCAAACAAACTCAGATTCATTTGATCTTTTATCATTTGTGTTAAGGTTCACACCTTCATTTGTAATTAACTTGTTTCCCTGTAGAATCGACACCCCAAAGCTGTACTACAATAACCATGTTATGTTTTGGGCGTAATCCAATTTTGACGCCTTTGCCGGGGAAACGCGCTTAAGTGCAAGGAAGTTTGTCAACTTTTGACATAACAATAGAAGAATTGTAAATAGTTTCTTTCAGCATTTTATTTGATATTTTGTGATCTTGTATGCCCAGATATAGGGACACTTTGGGTAGATTTGCCTGTAGGCCTGTGCTAGAGACAGGAGGAACCTTTTTAAACCCTTTGTTTGATAATCCATCTAGTCTTGAGGAAATGAGTGAACACGAGGATCAACCTACTAGGACCCCTGAGGATTGCCTCTACCCTACACGCACAACCACACCATCTTGCATCATGTTTCTAGCCAACATTCCCCAATTAGATCTTAGGACAGGGATGATACAGTTACTCCCTACATTTTATGGCATGGAAAATGAGAACCCATATGTGCACATTAGGGAGTTTGAGGAAGTAGTCGCAACTTTCCATAATCAAGGTGCAACTGCTGACATTGTGCGACTTAAGTTCTTTCCTTTTGCTTTGAAGGATAGAGCTAAGAGTTGGCTATACTCACTTAGACCACGATCTATTAGGTCATGGACTGAGATGACTCGGGCCTTCTTTAACAAGTACTTCCCTCAAAATAAGACTAAAGCGTTGAAAAGACAAATCTCCACCTTTGCACAAAAGGAAAACGAGACTTTATATCAGTCTTGGGAGAAATTTAAGGAGCTGTTGAGTATGTGCCCACACAATGGGTATGAAAATTGGTGTTTAGGTGAGCTATTTCTATGAGGGTCTTACCTATAGAGAACGCCAATTTGTAGAGATGATGTGTAATGGGGAATTTCTGAAAAAAAACCCCGATGAGGCTATTGAATACCTCAATGAGCTTGCTGAGAAAACTCATACATGGACTGGACCAAGTGCTACTGAAAGCACGAATAGGTCACGACCTGTAGGAAACCCTAGTAGTGGAGGAATATATCATCTTAGGGAAGAAGACAACCTGAAAGCAAGGTTGAAATGCTCATTAGGGAGTTAGAGGCATTGAAAACGAAGGGCTCCAAGCAAACACATGTGGCTAATCATACCGAGTCTTTAGAGCCGTGTTTTGTGCGTGGTGGGGTGGATCATTTCCTCCAAGAATGCCCCACATTTGCTGATTTGAGAGGGTTGTATGAGGAACAATGTAATGCCTTAAGCATGTACAAGAAGCCTTTTGTACCTTTCTCTAACATTTATAACCCGGGGTGGCGAAATCACCCCAACTTCAGCTAGAAATCTGAAAACCAGCATGTGCAGCCCCCTAGATCATCCCCTGCACCTTATCATGCACCCTCATCCTCTAGGAACTCGCTAGAAGACACCTTACAGGCCTTTATAGAGGCACAAGGTAAGACAAACCAAAGGTTTGAGGCATTATTTACACAGGTGATGGAAGAGAATAGAGAAACTAGGAGCCAAGTGTCCAAGTTAATGAGCTCTTCAAGTATGATTGAGCAAGGTAAGTTCCCTTCCCAAACTCAGTCCATACCTCACAGTCAACATATGACACAAGAAAACCTGAAAGATGTAAATGCCATTGTGACTTGAAGTGGTAAGTCACTACACATCCCACCAATGAATGTATCCGAGGATATGGAAAAAGGGTCAAACTAGTAGTAATACTGAACTGATCAAAGACCCTGAAGTGATCAAAAGTCCTGTTAAGGCACCATACCCTCAAGTCTTAAAGTCAAACAAGAAAAATCTGGACTTAAACAATGAAATCCTAGAGAACTTAAGGCAAGTGAAACTCAATCTTCCTCTTTTGCATGTGATTAAACAAGTGCCTACCTATGCAAAAGTTCTCAAGGATTTATGCATAATTAAGAGGAGACACCATGTTAAGAGAACTGCATTCCTAACTGAGCAAGTTAGTGCTTTAATTGAGGAAAGAATTCCTCCAAAATAAAAGGATTCAGGCTGTCCTACCATTGCTTGCAGCATTGGAAATCATGAGGTTAGACAAGCCTTACTAGATCTAGGAGCTATATGAACCTGATGCCATTTTCCATTTATGTACAGCTAGGTTTAGGGGAAATTAAACCAACTGGTGTGGTGTTACAGTTGGCTGACCGTTCAGTTAAAGTACCCCAGGGTGTGGTAGAGGATGTGTTGATTCAGATTGATAAATTTTATTATCCTGTTGATTTCCTAATCCTTGACACAACTTCTGCTGTTGACACTAACTCGAAAATTCCTTTAATTTTGGGTAGACCTTTTCTTGCTACTACAAATGCTCTGATTAATTGCAGGAATGGACTCATGAAGCTGTCTTTTGGAAACATGACCTTAGAAGTGAACATTTTCAATGTTGCAAAACAACCCGAAGATGAGGATGAAAATCACCAGTTATATATGCTCGAGTCACTCATCGATGAGGGAGTTTCCATGGCTCATAATTTTGATCCTTTAAGAATTTTCTTTTTAATTCTGAGATTGATTTATTTGATGATAAAACTGATGTAATCGATATTTGTGCTATTTTTGACAAATCTCAGGATTATGACACCCGCATATGGCAACCAAGGTTCGAAGAGTTGCCTGAAAGAAGTGAAAAACAAACCCCCTCAAGTGTGGCAGCACCTAAAGTCGACTTGAAGCCACTACCTAAGGGTTTAAAGCATGCATTTCTCGGTCCAGGTGATACCTTTCCTGTTATTATTTCATCTGAATTATCTGAGACCCAATATGAGAAACTGATTCAGACCGTAATTGCATATAAATCAGCCTTAGGATGGAGCATGGCTGATTTGAAGGGAATTAGTCCCCTGATCTACTCCCATAAAATAAATTTGGATGAAGGAACCAGTCCTCGTAGAGACCCTCAACGTAGACTTAACCCCACTATGAAAGAAGTAGTGAAAAATAAAGTGTTGAAACTGTTAGATGCGGGTATTATATATCCCATAGCTGATAGTTAATGGGTAAGTCCTACACAAGCCGTTCCCAAAAAGTCTGGAGTTACTGTGGTAATGAATGACCTAGGAGAGTTAGTCCCTACCAAACTTGTGACCGGGTGGCATATGTGCATTGATTACAGAAAATTAAATGCTGCCACCTAGAAATACCATTTCCCACTCCCTTTTATTGATCAAATTCTTGAACATGTAGCTGGTCATCATTTTTACTGTTTCTTAGATGATTATTCTAGCTATTATCAAATAGAAATTGCATTAGAAGACCAGGATAAAACCACTTTCAGTTGTCCTTTTGGCACTTATGCTTTTTATAGGATGCCATTTGGATTATGTAATGCCCCTGCCACTTTTCAACGTTACATGATGAGTGTTTTCAGTGACATGGTTGAAAATTGCATGGAGGTTTTTATGGATGACCTGACTGTTTTTTGATCTTCATTTGATGCATGCTTAATGAATTTAGAAAGAGTTTTAATTCGATGTGAGGAAAAATATTTGGTTTTAAACTGGGAGAAATGTCATTTCATGGTCCCATCCGGTATTGTCTTAGGGCATATTGTCTCTTCTAAAGGAATAGAGGTTGATCAATCTAAGATTGAATTAATCTCTAAACTACCTACACCTAAGATAATAAAGGATGTGAGATCTTTCCTTGGTCATGCTGGTTTTTATAGGAGGTTAACACAAAATTTTCCAACATATCTAGACCATTATGTGCCCTTCTAATTAAAGATACCACATTTGAGTGGACTCCAGCCTGTCAAGAGACTTTTAAAACACTGATTGGCAAGCTTACTTCAGCACCTATAATGCATTCACCTGATTGGAATTTACCCTTTGAAATCATGTGTGATGCTAGTGACTACGCTGTAGGTGCTGTTCTTGGACAGCGAAGAGAGGGAAAACCTTTTGTAATTTACTATGCTAGTAAGACTTTGAATAGAGCTCAGATGAATTACTCCACAACTGAAAAAGAATTGCTAGCTGTAGTATTTGCTTTAGATAAATTTCGTACATACTTAATTGGTTCTCCTATCCTTATTTTTACAGATCATGCGGCTCTCAAATACCTTCTTATAAAGAAGGATGCTAAGGCACGCTTAATACGATGGATCCTACTCCTACAAGAATTCGATATCACCATCAAAGACAAGAAAGGAGTAAAGAATGTAGTGGCTGACCATCTTTCAAGGCTCACATTTGATGACACATCTGATGACATGCCGATCAAAGATGACTTTCCCGATGAGTATTTACTTTCTGTTACTTCTTTGCCATGGTTTGCTCGCATTGTGAATTATTTGGTTACAGGTGAGATACCAGTGGATTGGACCGCTCAAGACAAGAGGAGATTTTTATATGAGGTACGTAATTTTTATTGGGATGACCCCTATCTTTTCAAGTACTGCCCCGACCAAATTCTAAGGTGTTGCATCCCTAATGAAGAGATTGCACATGTCTTAGAATTTTGTCATTCCCTAGCTTGTGGAGGCCACTTTTCAATGAAAAAAACCGTTGCAAAAATTTTGCAGTGTGGATTTTATTGGCCTACCTTGTTTAAGGATACAAACACCTATTGTCGCTTAAGTGAAAGTTGTCAAAAGTTAGGAGCTGTGTCTCGGCGAAATATGATGCCCTTAAACCCCATTTTAATAATTGAAATCTTTGATTGTTGGGGCATCGATTTTATGGGACCCTTTCCTCCTTCTTTTGGATACCTATATATCATTGTGGCAATAGATTATGTATCTAAGTGAGTAGAGGCAGCAGCTTGCCGAAGTAATGATAATAGAACAGTACTTAAATTTCTTAAAGAAAATGTGTTATCTCGATTTGGTACACCACGTGCTATAATTAGTGATCAAGGTACACATTTTTGCAACCGTTCTTTTGAAGCTTTGATGCGAAAATACGGGGTGTCACATAAAATTTCGACTACTTATCATCCTCAGACTAGTGGGCAAGTAGAGCTCGCTAATAGGGAGATTAAACAAATTCTAGAAAAAACGGTTAACCCGGATCGCAAGGATTGGTCTTTGAGACTAGTTGATCCGTTTTGGGCTTACCTTACAGCTTTTAAAACTCCCTTAGGTATGTCACCTTATCGGCTTGTTTATGGAAAGTCTTGCCACTTACCTGTAGAGCTCGAGCATCGAGCATATTGGGCAATCAAATCTTTTAATTTTGACATAGGAGAAACAGGTAAGCTTCGGAAATATCAATTGACCGAGTTGGAGGAATTAAGAAACGATACTTATGAGAGCTCTAGAATCTATAAGTCTAAAATGAAAATATTCCATGATAAAAATATTTTGAGAAAAACGTTTAAACCTAATGATCGGGTGTTCTTATACGAATCTAGACTCCATAAGCATCCTGGAAAACTTCGGTCGAGGTGGACCGACCCTTTTGTAGTGAAAACTGTTTTTGAAAATGGGGCGGTAGAAATTGAAGATACTAGGGATGATCGAATTTTCAAAGTTAATGGTCAACGACTTAAGATCTTAGTCAATAGACAAGATTCAAAAGTGGAAGACATTCCGCTTATGGATCCGGTCTACGCATCTTGACCACACAACACAGGTACGTATTTACTTTTATTTTTCTTTCTTTTGTTTTGTTTTTATTTTATTTTATTATTGAGTCCATTTTAATTTTTAGTGTGCTAACACACGGTGGTACACCGCAGTTTCTTTCTTTTTTGTTTGTTCTATGTCATAGATCAGACTTTCAACAAGAAGTTGAGCATGAGGTTCAATTGGTCGTGCATGATTTTCAGCTCCACACACCTTTGGTTAAAAAGAGAGTTTCCTTAATTTTTGTTTTTACCTTGAGGACAATGTTTATCTTCAGTTGGGGGTGGAGGAAACACATTTCTTATTGCATACCATACCATTAAACTGTTGAACTACTTGGTGTCATCTTGGTGTGTGTTTAGCATGCTTTGTGTTAGCTTTAGAGTCAATTTACATGTCAATGATATAAAACTTAATTGAGATAGCATATAGCATTCAGAAGTAGTTAAATCTTGCTTCGGTTTGAAATTAATTTAAGTATCAATCTTGATCTGGTTAAAGACTCTAGCTTGTGGTAAAATTGTATGATTAATCGAAAGCATTTAGAAAAGTTTTATGTGTGATTATTTTGTGAATATTTTTGTGGCCTCGACAAGCTCTAGAACTTACTTGATAATCACTTGAGGTGAATTCCTAGAATGCACATTACTTAGGATGTGATATAGGCCATTTTTGAACCGTTTGAGCCTTTCAAACCTACCACTGCTATATTTATCACTAGTCACCTATTTGAGCCTTTTTCTTGAAAAAGAATTTGAGCCTTATTTTTTTCAATAGCCAATTTACTCACTTTTATGAGCCTAAAATATTTTATCCTTACCTTCATTTTAAAAGAACTTAGCTATACACATTTGTTGAGAAGCACTTAAAAGGAGTAGGGAGGGAAATATAAAAAAATATCGCTACCACAACCCAAGTACATTAAAGGAGATAAGTTGGGGGTTGTGGAAAAGAAAAAGAAAAAAAAATGATGGAAGAGAAGGTGAATGGTTATGTGCCAAAATATAAATAAAAAAAAAGAATTATGGTAAAGAAAGAAGAAAGAAAGAAAAGAAAAAAATGGTGATTTGTTGAAAGAAATGCTCGAAAAATGGTTGGAAGAGTTGGATATTGAAGTAAAGTTATCCAGTGCTTAGAGAGTTGTGTTCAAAACTAAGAGATTAAGTTCTTTTACTTGTTGAATCCTTCCTATTCCTTCTTAACCTTTACCTTAGCCTAACATTACAAGCTTATTAAAGACCTATTGATCCAATGTAGTGTGACTTTTTTACAATAGTAGAGAGTGGTTTGAAATGTAAGCATATGGAGCTTATTTTTATGATTGATGTCACACAATTTATTATGTTTTTAGAGGCCAAGACTTGTATTCATAAATGTTATGCATAAAATCATCCGGGTGTTTAGATTAATGGATTGTGGTAAGATGGATGTTAAGAGTAAATAACGATTTTAAGATTGATGTTTGAATTACTTTTGGGTTTGGGTGAAATTTAATGATTCTTTGTGCCGTGTGTTATGTGCAATTTTTGAGACAAAATGTGAATTACTCTTGGTTAATACTAATATTGCTTTTCATTTACTTTGATTCCCACCATAGAATTCATCTCTTAATTTTGCTTGAATTGCTAGGGACTAGTAATAAGCTAGTTGGGGGTTGTGATGAGAGTCATAAAATGCCTCTCAACAGTGGTTAATTGTTAGCATTTTAGGATTGATCTCGGTCTTTATTGTGCTTTTATATGTTAATAACTCTAAAGTAATATTATTGGACCACTGACTTATTTCAGTGTAATTTTCAGGTACTTTAAGTTTAAAAGAGAGAAAGAAGCGATCGTTGCTTAAAAGACTAAGATCTCATGCTTCTGGAAGGACAAGATGGACTGCTGCCTGAATTGCGATCGAGCGCACAAGCAGTGCGATCGAGCGCACATCCAACATAGAGCAAAGTGCTCTGCAGTGCATATGCGATCGAGCGCACAAGCCGCGATCGAGCGCACCCGGACAGTATCCCACATCGACTAGATAACACATGGCATTCCGAGAGTTTGCCTATATAAAGACCCACTCTGCTCAGCTGAAAAAGGGGAACCAATCAGAGCTCTTCTAAGATCATCTTCTGAGATCATTAGAGAGTGACTCTAGAGGGCCTTTAGGAGTAAATCCAGAGGGCCTTTAAGAGGAATTCAAAGTATAAAATTTGGAGGACGAGCTGAGGATGATCGTTGAGAGGCTGGAGGCAACTCAAAGAGGCATGAGTTCTATTGCCAGCTAATCTCCAAGCAATGCAAAGGGATGAATCCCTAAGTGTAGTTGTTCTTATTTTCCTTTATTTTGATTCAGTTGTAGTTGGTATTATTTTTATCAAACATTGTTATGTTTTATTCTTTAATTTAATTTAGTAGATTATTTTATTAGTCCGGTGATTGCATGCTTCCTTTCCATATAAGTTCAGTCATGCTTTTCTTATGTGTATCTGTTTGGATGTGATTGAGTCCGGTAGATCTCTTTTATAGATTTGTCCATTGTTGCGGTACTGTCGTTAGATATATCATCGTCTTTTGATAATTTATAAGTTGGGTCATGTGTGCTTAAAAGTAGAGAATAATTCATAACAATTATATTAGGATTTATAATTGCACTTTAATTGAATATATATCGATTGCCTGTTTGGGATGTGAAACTAGCAATCGAGATAAAAACAACTGAATCAAGTTAGGATTAGAGCAATGAGCCTAGAGAGGATTTTCGGAACCTTGTCATTCTTAATTATATTTCCAACCCTATTTACACAATTACCCTTTTTCTCAAACAAACTCAGATTCATTTGATCTTTTATCGTTTGTGTTAAGGTTCACACCTTCCTTTGTAATTAACTTGTTTTCCTGTGGAATCGACACCCCAAAGCTGTACTACAATAACCGTGTTATGTTTTAGGCATAATCAGATGACTCATGTTTTCTTTAGTAAATACTTTCCCCAACATAAGACCAATGCTTTAAAAAGGCAAATCTCCACCTTTGCACAAAAGGACAGTGAGACTTTGTATCAGTCGTGGGAGAGATTTAAGGAGTTGTTGAGTATGTGTCCTCACCATGGGTATGAGAATTGGCGTTTAGTGAGCTATTTTTATGAGGGACTTACACCTAGAGAGTGCTAATTTGTGGAGATGATGTGTAATGGTGAGTTCTTACAGAAAGATCTTGATGAGGCTATAGAATACCTCAATGAGCTTGCTGAAAAAGCTCACACTTGGACTGGACCTAGTGCTACTGAAATCACAAATAGGTCACGACCTACAGGAAACCTAAATAGTGGTGGAATTTACCATCTTAGGGAAGAGGATAACCTAAAGGCTAAGGTCGAGATACTCACTAGGGAGCTAGATGCGTTAAAGACTAAGGACTTAAATCTAACACACGTAGCTAATCATGCAGAGTCTTTTGGACCATGTTTTGTGTGTGGCGGGGTAGATCATCTCGCCCAAGAGTGTCCCATATTTACTGAGATGAGAGGGATGTATGAGGAACAATATAATGCTTTAGGTATATACAAGAAGCATTTTTCACCTTTCTCTGATACCTATAATCCGGGGTGGCGCAATCACCCCAATTTTAGCTGGAAGCCTGAAAACCAGTTGCCTGCACAACCCCTTAGATCGTATCCTACACCATATCATGCCCTTGTATCTTCTAGGAGTTCTATAGAAAACACTTTGCATGCTTTTATTGAGGCACAGGGTAAGACTAACCAAAGATGTGAATCGTTGATTATGCAGGTTGTTGAAGAAAATAAGAAGATAAAGAGCCAAATGTCCAAATTGATGAGCTCATTGAGTATGAATGAGCGAGGTAAGTTCCCTTCTCAAGCTCAGTCCACACCCAATGGTCAGCACATGGCGCAAAAGAATTTGAAAGATGTGAATGCCATTGTGACATGGAGTGGTAAGTCATTACACATCCCAATAACGAACAAATCAGAGGATGTTGAAAAGGGTCAAGATAGTAGTGATGTCGAGCTGCCCAAGAAACCTGAGGTGACAAAGAGTCCTATTAAGGTACCATTCCCTCAAGCTTTAAAATCAAGCAAGCGAACTCTAGATCCAAACAATGAAATCCTAGAGAATCTAAGGCAAGTAAAAATTAATCTTCCTCTTTTGCATGTGATTAAACAAGTTCCTACTTATGCAAAAGTTCTTAAGGATTTGTGTACAGTTAAGAGGAAGCACCATGTGAAGAAGATAACATTCCTAACAGAGTAAGTTAGTGCTCTAATTAAGCCGCAAATTCCTCCCAAGTACAAGGATCTTGGTTGTCCAACCATTGCATGCGGCATTGGAAATCATGAGTTTGGACAAGCTTTGCTAGATTTAGGAGCTAGCGTGAATCTAATGCCATATTCTATTTATTTGCAGTTAGGGTTGGAAGAAATCAAACCAACCACTATGGTATTGCAATTGGTTGACCGTTCAGTCAAAACACGTAGAGGATGTTCTAATTCAAACTGACAAATTTTATTATCCTGTTGATTTCCTAATCCTTGACACTAGCTCTATTGTTGATACTACTTCTAAAATTCCTTTGATTTTAGGTAGGCCGTTCCTTGCCACTACTAATGCTCTTATTAATTGCAAGAATGGGTTTATGAAGCTGTCTTTTGGAAACATGACCCTCGAGGTGAATATCTTACATATTGCAAAACAGCCGAAAGATGATGACGAGAGCCATCAGACATACATGATTGACTCACTCATGGATAGGGGAGTTTTTATAGCTCATGATTTTGATCCCCTTGAGTATTTTCTTGTTAATTATAAGATTGATTCTATCAGTGATCCATCTGATGTAATTGATGTTTGTGCTATTTTTGATAGAACTCAGGATTATGACACTCGGACATGGCAACCGAAGTTTGAGGAGTTGCTTGAGAGAAGTGCAAAACAAATTCCTTCAAGTGCGGAAGCACCCAAAGTTGAATTGAAGCCTCTGCCTAAGGGTTTAAAACATGTTTTCCTTGGTCCAGGTGACACTCGAGTCTGGCTGAAGACATTAAACTTAGCGCTCATGGGAGGCACCCCACAGCATATCCTTTTGTTTTTATTGTTTTTCATATTTCTTGTTACTGTTTATTTTTAATATTTTTTGTTTTCTAGTATTACTTTAGTATTTCTTTTTCAGGGACAATGTGTGCATCAGTTCAAGTTTGGGGGTGTGCTATGAGGCATGCCAGTTCAGTTAGTTCTCCATCTCCCAGGTCAGCTCTTTCCATGTTATTCACACACTGGAGACATTGTGTACTTTAAGTTTGGGGGTATGGGAGACACATTCACACACACTTTGTCCCAGTTTTTTTTATTATATATTATTGAAAAGATAAATGCGTGTTCATGATTGTTTTGAAATTTTGGTTGATCTAAACGAATACTGTGGTGTGATGTCATTGGCGAGCTTAAAATCTTGAACACATGATTTGATGATAGAGTTTTAAAATTTTGTTACTTACTTTAGGCATTTGAGAATTCGCATGTTTGATCTAATCTGACACAAGCACATTAGCACAAAATAGTGAGGTATGACATGTGATTTTAATGTGTATGTTTCCATGACTTAACTGAAACTGGATGACTTGTTGGATAGACACTTTGGCAGAGAAAATTATAAAAAAAATTATAAAAAAAATTTGCACAAAAAGAGCAAAATGCTCATGATGATCATTAATAAACTTTCCACTGAGTAACAGAACCTCTTGCCTCAGTAAGTAGTGAGTGTTCACGTCAAAAGTGTGGGAAATTTATTTGTAATGATCATTGAGAAACTTTTCGCTAAGTAACTGGACCTTTTGCCTTAGTAAGCAATAGTATTCACGTCAAAAGGTGTGAATTTTGCTTGGTAGCATTAAGGTTAATTTAGTTTCGTAGCATTTTTTTTCTCGAGTTAGTAAGTCCTTAGGGGTGTCTTTACACCTAATGCCCTAAAACCATCTGGTTTGGGAGTCATTGACTCAACACTCGCTACATAAGTCAATTAGAAAACTTAAGGGAACTAAACATAGCAGAGCCTTATAACAAAAGAGAGAAATAAAATTATGCCATCGTTGTTCATTCTGATGAGAAATTCTATGAATCTTAAGACATGGAGATATTGCACATTGAAGTTATTTGGAAGCCTCATCTTTATATGCTAATTCACTTTACATTGAGTCATATTTGTGATGCCTTAGCCTACCTTTTGTAAGTAGTTAGATTTTAAAATTCCTATTCATTGCGAAGATGGGTTTATATATTAAGCTTGCTCATGAATGAATATCATGATTTTGTTTGCTACTTAAATTTTTGGACACCATGAATGATGGATTTATCTTTATGTTCTTTGTTTTCATTTAGTTTTTTTTTTTATTTATTTTGTTTTGTTTTGCTAAGGAACTAGCAAAATATAAGTTTAGGGGTATTTAATGAGGGCCAAAATACATTTGTTAGCTTAGGAATTTGTTACTTTGAGTTGTTTTTTTCGATGTTTTACAAGTTTACAAGCACTTAGAAAGGAGTTTCACTAAATTGTCAGAATTGTCCATACAGATCAGTCATTTTTGTAGATTAAACTGTATTGATTCAGAAAGAATTAGGAGATGAGCCATATATGCTTGGAAAGATCTGGATGTCTATTTTCTGGGGAATTTTACGGTTCGTAAATATGATTTTTCTAGAGAAAATTATGGCAGTTTTAGTAGACAAAGGTCAGGCTGTGCGTGATTTTAGCGTGGCAGAAGTGATTTTTACGGATTAAACTGTAATGATTCAGGAAGAATCAAAAGATGAGCCATATATGCTAGGAAAGATCCGAATGTCTATTTTTTGGAGAATTTTACGGCTCATAAATATGATTTTTCTAGAGAAAGTTATGACAGTGTTAGTAGACAAAGGTCAGACTGTGCGTGATTTCAGCGTGGGCTGAAGTTTTGAAGGGCATGTGAAAGCTTAAATCCCACATCCCACATCGGTTGGAAACACATTCTACATCCCACATCCCACATCGGATTGGAAACACATTGCACTCATGGAGTTCCCCTATAAAAGCCTCATTTCATTTCATCAAAAAGGTGTGCAATCTCGGAGGCTTTGCTACCAAGGGGTGCAATCTGGAGGATTTTGCTACCAATCGGGGGAAGCACCGCACAGTAGCTACGGGTGGAATTTCTCTCTCCATGTATTGTTAGTTTTAATTTATTTCTTTTAAGTTTTAAAGTTTAATGTTTAGCACTTTGATGTTTGCTCTAATTTTTCCCTTGAGATTTTTGTTGTCCATTATATTTATAGGTAACTAAATTCTCAAGTGGGGTTAGGAATGAACTTGCATAGTAGATGATATTTTTGTTTATTTTTTAATTTAAGTATTTTTAATTACTAAAACTCTTTTGCTTTATCATTTTCAATTCATGTTTTCTTCTCCGAATAATCGTAGAATTTATTATGTTTATGGATTCAGTCATGCTTTCTCTATTGAATGGATTAGCTCTTTGATTTTGTTTGGATCAACTATTTATCTATATTGATTTAATTCTTTGCTGCAATATCGCTTCCTGAGTATATTGTCGTCGTTGGACTTTTTTAATAGTGATAATAATTTATGTATTTTAAAAATGGTGAATGATTTTTCAAAGAGTTATATTTGGTTTGATCTTGGTTTATAAATCTACACCTTTCAATTGAGAATTTTGGGAATTGAGTTCCCAATTGAGTTATTCAATGAATTAAGAATAATTAAAATACCAGATTTGTGCAAGAGATTCCTGACGCTTTATTGTTTGTCAAATTTTAGTACTTTCTCCGTTAGTCACTTTGTTTCACTTTAATTTGCATTTAAAATTAATCTTTGTTCTCTATTAATCATTTAGTATTTTTCTTTAATTTCTTTGTTCCTTCTACTATTCTTTAAATTTGTTTCTCTGTGGAATCAACACTCCAAAGCTGTGCTACAACTACCGCGTTATTCTTTGAGCGTAATCACATGGCGATGGCGTTATCAGGCGATGGTTGATCCGTTAATTGTGTTTTGACATGACGATGGCGTGATTTTTTTACTCCACGTGTTGATGGTCCATTGGCCGAGGGCATTTCCATATGTCGATGGTCTATTGATCGATGGTATTTTGTGCCTCATCAACATGGTTTTCTATATATGATTTTGTTCATGTCTTATGATTACAATCGGAGGTTATCTTTTTTACGACATGTTTGAAAAAAAAATTCTCAATAGCCTAAATTTTTAATTATATAGAATTGTATATACCAGGCATCTAGAATATATTTTTTCATGAAGCTTATTAGTCGATAATCATCAAAGAGTGATTGTAAATTATTTTAGTACTTTCACATCATGGCCCAAACAAACGGCAAGCCTAGGCCCAAATATTTTCAACTAAATTAAGCTGCCCTTTGGACTGACAGCTTAAAACCTAATTTTATGGAGTAGTGTTTTTTATAGGCTCACTGCTTCACCAGAAAGAAAAGAGAAACCCTCGTCTTCTTTTCCTCCTGCGCCGCAGCAAACCAATCTTCTTCGATCATCTTTCGATTCCAGGTACTCTCTATCTATCTCTCTATACGTTGTTTGCAGAGAAAAGCTAAGAAAATAAACAAAAAAATGATTATATGTTACAGATCTGGGTTTTCTTTTTCATCGTCTAAGTATTTACCTTTTTTATTTTCTGAATACAATAATCTGTCTTAGACTTTGGGACTTTTTTATTTTTATTTTTTTTCATTTTTTGGTGAGGAAATACGTCGCATGTCATAGATTAGATTCTTTTAACTTTTATAATCAGATGGGTTTTAAGGGTTTTGCCTTTACGGCAATATAGTATTTGGGTTTTTGTTCTCTGTGATGTGGGTTTGCTCGGTATCTTAACGTGTGACCTGTGATATTGGTTTTGTTCTTTGTGAAAGGTCGTTTTGTTGTTATTCTATTTATATTTCTATATCCTTTTTTTATTTATTGGAGTCAAATATGTTGCTTGATTTGTAAAGTTGTTAATGCATATGTGAACTCCCCTGCTCTATCTAGTTGGTTTGGACCTGTTTGCTCTAACGATTTATTAAATTTAACTTCTTGTTGTCACCTGCAGAATGGATTCTCAGATTAAGCATGCTGTGGTGGTGAAGGTCATGGGTAGGACAGGATCCCGTGGTCAGGTGACCCAGGTAAGAGTCAAGTTTCTTGATGATCAGAATCGGTTTATCATGAGGAATGTGAAGGGGCCCGTGAGAGAAGGGGATGTGCTCACTCTGCTTGAGTCTGAGAGGGAAGCTAGGAGGTTGCGTTAATGGGTCCATTTAGAGTTCATGCTTATGGTTTTTGTTGTGGTATATGTCGGTTTACCAATTTTGTCACTTAATATTTCCTAGCTAATTCATATCAAGACTTGAATTCTAAATCTGGATTTTTTAAAAAGGTTTCACTTAATGAAGAAAACCTAAGTTTGGTTTGATCCATTTTCTTTAGTCTTTTGTGCACATCCATATAATTAAATAGTAGCAGTAGTGATACAAGTATTATGTGCTCTCCTTATGTGGGCTTTGCTGCAAATGGTTATGTAATATGAGGCACTGTGCAGACCAATTTTATGTATGTTCTGTCTGCTCTTTGTTTGCCTCCTCTTGATTTACTCATGCCCCCAGGTAAGGAACGAACACCTGAGAGGCTGAGGGCTCACTTGTGCATTTCAAAATTTTGCTGCCAAAGTGCTGTGGTACATCCTGATGCTTGGGGATTTACCATATTTTCAACTGAAGTTTCAGTATTTAATCTTGAAGGATGTATTAAATGACATAATTGCTATGAATGTGCAAGGGTACTCATTAATTGTGAGCTCATCTAGAAAATTCTATATTTTGTTTGTCCTTTTATGTTGAAAATATTCTGTCCCTGGGTTGTCTGAATTAAGACCAGCACCTGGTAGTCAAGGTGTTTCTGCAGTTCTTTTCAAGGTACTACTTTGGTTTGCCTTTCTAGCAGATGCAATTATGCGATAAGGGCATTTGAGGCAGTTATCTTTTCTTGAAACTGAAATAAATTCTCTCAAAGTCTAATTGCCATTGCAGCTGTGAGAAGTTGGATTGATATGCACTTTTTATTTGGCTGGTGTCTTTTTTGTGGTAACTACACCTCCCCCAGGGTTAAGGTTTGTTGGGAAGCTTTATATGTGGGAGTGTCAACGGAATCTTACATTGGATGTGTAATAGTCATGGCTGTATAAATAATTGGTGTGGTAGTTTTAAATTGGACATGTTAATGACGGGCTTGCAACTCACTACGAATGGTATCTAGTTAACCCTAAGGGGCTGTTTGGTACTTGGGACTAACTTGGGATAAGATTAGATAATCTCACATAAAAAGTTCGTCCCATGTTTTGTTGGAGGAAAACTGTACATTTGGGATTAATTTAGAACTAATTTAGTCTTAATCCCTTAGATTTTATCCCACCCTTCCCTCGGGACAATTAATCCCACTTTTGTAGGATTAAATTTTTTTCAAGGACCATTTTTATCCTACCCTGCTTCCCTACGATCACCTCATCCCTTTCCTCCCCCTCGCAACCACCTTTTCCCCTTCCTCTACACCATCGCCTTTTCCCTTTCCTCCTCGTGCCTCCTTTCTTTTTTCCTTCTTTTCCACGTGCTTCTCTTCCTCCATCCTTTTCCTTTTTGTGCCTCTTTTCTCTTCTCTTTCTTCTCTTCCTCTTCATCCGTCTTTTCCTCCCTTTTCCTTCCCTAGATCGCGATCGACCCTCTTTTTTCCCCAGATCGTAGTCGCTCCTATTTTTTTCCAGACTGATGTTGCTCCTCTTTCTTCTCCAGACTATGGCCACCCTTCCTCTTTCTTCCCCAAACCGCGGTCGCCCTTCCTCCTTCCTCAGACTGTGGTCGCCCCTCCTCTTCTTTACATAGACCGTGGCCACCCTTCCCTTTCTTTACGTAGATCGTGCTTGCCCCTCATCCTTCTTCTTCCTCCCTTTTCCTTCTCTTTTTTCCTCTTTCCTTCTCCTCCTCCTCCTTCCCCAGATCGTAGCCCCCCTTCCTCCTCCTTTTTCTTCCTTTTTCCCTAGATCGCGACCACCCCTCCTCTTTTTCTTCCTTTCTTCTCCTCTTTCCTCTCTCCTTTTCCTCCTTACCCAGTTGCGGTTGCCCCTCATTGTCCTCCTTCGTCCTCTCTTTTCTCATCCTTTTTCTTCTCTCCTTCTCCTCCTTCCTCCATTTAGTTTTAGAAATACAAATGCCCCAACAAAATTTTGGAGAGAATATATATATATAGGATTTATTATACAATATACTTAAGGTATTTTAGTTTTTATACATGTTATTCCAATTTAATCTCAATCTTGAAATTTCATGAACCAAACATAGTATTAAGGCAGTTTTACTTTAATCCCTCCTAATTCTATCACATTTCAATTTTAATCCTATTCCATTGTAATTATGTTCGTGAACCAAACAAATCTTAAGTATTAACGTAGTGCCATGTAAGCTTAGGCATTAACTTGAGTTCCATGGAGTGTAGGTGTGCGAGATGTGGGATAAGGGAAGATTGTGATGATCCAGAGTCCCAAATTCTAAGGGTATGTTCCGTGGACATAATAGAGGAGGATAAGAGGGAAGGTAAGATGATTTTTATTTTATGAGTGTGTTTGGTGGTCAAGATGCGAGGGAGGATTGGATGTCTCATTCGATCATAATAGGATAATATAATCTTGCTTTGAAGGTAGAATGAGACATTTTATCCTCCAACTTAGAGGTGGCAAAACCCAACCTGACCCGGGCTTGACTCAACCCGACCCCAAAAATACACCAAAATAATGACTTGGACCCGACCCTAACCCAAGCTCGACCCAATCGGAAACTCGAAACGACTCGATCCAAAATGACTTGAAATATTTTTTTTTTATAAAAAACAATTTGCTTTATAAAATTGGGATAATAGTTAATTTACTAGTTAAATAAAATAAATTAATTAACTATTGATTTACATGTGTTAATATGCGTGGTTCAACGTTCTATTAATATGAGTAATCTCATTATTTTCAAATAAAAAATCGAGAAGAACACTAAATTTTGTATTATTTTTCGAGTTACAATAAAATTTTATTTTTAATTGTCTTGAAAAATATAATAGAACGAAGTAATTTATGAAATTTAATCTCCAAAATTTGGTATAAGACGTTACTAGTGAGAATAACTTTATGGACCAATTATCTAAGTCATTTAAGATTGAATTTTGGGATTAAAAATCATAACATTGCACTAAAAAAATTAAGTATTGATTTATTATTAATTAATTTTCATATATTTGACAATGTAACTCGTTTAGTCCTATTATATGCAAATATTTTTTTTAATTAAGTATAAATATCTATTTTGTTGACTCAACCAAGTATAAACCAATTTGACCCGATCCGGCATGACTTGAGATCCGATACGATCCCAGATTGAAATGACCCGAACTTGACCCGTGACCCGAACGATCGAGACTCAACATGACCCGAACCTGACTCAACCTGATCCGTTTGCCACCTCTACTTCAACTTATCTATGTCATCTTGTCCGCTAAACGCACCCGATACGATCCAAGCTTGTTTGGTAATTTTTTGTCTCTGAGAATGCATTGACAAGACGAGATGCCATAGAGTAGCTTGTTATGCCTCGAGGGAGAAAAGGGTAGGAGAATAATCCACCAACGGATTTTATCTCTGGATGACCAAAGATGGGGAAAGGTGAAGGATAATCCAACGTGCGGGTACAAATTACTACGTTTGTTGACTGAAAAAGGCAGTCATCTTATCTCATGATGCTATTAATATGGATAATTCACAGAGAGAGAGATAAACCTCAAAAGCTCATCAATCTTCTCCTTCCATTATTTTATTGAACGATAGGGATAAACCCCCTCTAAAGCCTGGGTTTGGAGCCAAGGTGCTCCAAGGGCCAGGACCTCCCACCATTTTGAGGGAGAACATTACAACATATCAAAGCACTGATGGCTCAATCTTCTCCTTTCATGTAAGTAACATACTGACAACTTCTTTACTCGAAACATAACCAACTTACGATCAGAAAATGCATCACTTTTCCATGAAAAACAAAAGGTAATTGGAATATTTTAATAAGTTATTTCTTATTTTCACATTGATGAAACACAATGCAATGCATAACCATAGAAATATAGAACTGCAACAATAATTAGTTTAAAGAACAGAACCAAGAAAAGGAAAGGTATCCTAAACTTTTTTCTGGTTACATTTTCACACTAGCAATCATAAGATCAAGCCTTTGATGGCGTGCTTGCCTCAGCCTCTAGCCTTTTCTGGTCTGCAAACTTATCTAAAGCTACCTGAATCTCATCGGTACCTCCAACAGCTCTCATGGTGTAGTAATACACCCCAAAAACAAATGCCGTCAAGCCCCCAGCAACGACCAGATTCTTTGTCTTTGGTGCAAAGTTACTATACCCCAAAAGACCAGTCATCTCACACGAAAAAACCCGCACCCCAATAAGTTAATGCCTTAGAGCTGCAAACAAGCAAAGCAAATATAGTGAATTAGCATAATTCCCAAGACTCACAAGGAATAGGATAAATGAGATAAAATAGAAGTATGCAAGGATCACAACAGCTCTTAATACTGTTTTTCCAACATTAATGAATCATAAACTATGACAGTGCAATTCCTAATTACAGTATCAAAGAAAGTACTTCTTTACCCACTGTGAACAAAACTCCCACAAATGCCGTGGGACACCCTAAAATTTATGGGGGTTTCTAAGAGTTAATTGAACAAACCAAAATATTGTTGCTCTTTCTTTCTTCTTTTCTTCTTTCTTTCTTTTTTTCAATTAAATAAATTATATCTTCAGACTCCTGGCACCAACATATGCATGGAGATTTCTTTATGATCAACAGGGAAAATATTTTTTTTCCAGCAACTTATGTTTACTTGCAACCTATTTAGAATGATATATTCTGGAAGATGACCAATTCCATAAATTAACTGTTCACTTACAGAACACCTACAAATGATGCATAGTTCCAGAGTCTAAGAACATATTGTTAATTAGCTCTACTATCACATATATGCATCAGAATCACAGTTAACCATGTTAAACTACATCCATAAACAGGGTATCCTATTAAAAATTGTATAATATGATTTTTTTTTATGGAAATATAATATGGTCATTGATGCAGAATAGGAAACACAATATTTATTATTTTGGGATGTTGGGTTTATGTTGTAATGACAATATTCTTGAAGATGACATTTTAAGAAAATTAGATTTAGGCAATTAAATAGTTATTAGGATTTGATTTACTTTCTTAGTTAAATAAACGGTATTTTAGGAAAATAAGATTTAGACAATTAAATAGTTACTAGGATTTCGTTTACTTTTTTATTCAAATAATGTTTGGTATATATATAAGAGCACTGATATTAAGATTGTAAGACAGACTTTGAATATGGAATAAACTTAAGTATTGGTATATCTCTTATCCCCTTCTCCCTGTTCTTGGTCTATTCTCTCTTTGTTCTGTTTTCTTTTCTACTTAGTCTATTTTTATCTATAATATCTATTGCTTCTATGTTGTTTCTCTCCTTTCTCTATTTTGTTTATGCTTCTACCTATCCGTCTAGCATCAAGTGGTATCAGAATCGAAAGGTCCTGCATCCGACCTCTATCTATCATTTGAATCACATATTGTATCCCTATAAAAAAGGAAAAAAAAACATTTTTTTTTGTTTTATTTATGTTCTTATTTTTATTTACATCAAATTGAAGTCACTTATGAGGAATGAGTGAGTAGAGTCGAGTTCTTCTAGTTACAATTCATCATGTACTGTATCAAATTATAGAAGATGTGCTCTATCAGAATTTTTGTTATTTTGATCATATTGAGAAAATTAGCTTTCTCTCAAATTCATTAAATTTTCAAGCGCTTGCCTCAAGATGCTGTTTGGGCTGAAATCGAGCTTGATGGTCGTTGCATTTATGACAATCGTTGCCAGTTGGAGATAGAGAATTTCAACTTTGAAATTCGACTCCTCAAGTTTCAACAACTTATTGCATGAACAGCAAAATTAGTGGAAGCAACTTTCAACAAAACTTCTGTCAATCCGGTTTCCATGCAAGATGAGTCTGAAGTTGTTTATCCAATCCACCAATCCACACACACCTTGAAAAGCAAGAACAAGTCCCTGAAGAAAGTTCTAACATTCAAGCTAAGGATGTACTTATCGAGTCACTTCAAACGAATAAGGCCAAAGCCAAGATGATGGCAAGATTTGTTCTTGTGACCTTCCTTACATTGATTTTGTCATCTCGCACTGAATTGGGGCTCCTGAACAACTCCTCTTGATATCCTTCTCGTGTTCGATTGAGAATGCTACATGATTACGCCCAAAATATAATGCGGTATTGTAGTACAGCTTTGGAGTGTCGATTCCACAGGGAAACAAACTAATTACAAAAGAAGGTGTAAACCTCAATACAAACGATAAAAGTTAAAGTGACAAAATCTGAATTGTTGATTGTTTGAAATTTGTATAAATAATTGATGGATAATATAATAAAGAAACAATAAGGTTCCAAAAATCCTCCCTAGGCTCGTTGCCCTAATCCTAACTTGATTCAGTTGTTTTTATCTCGATTGCAAGTTTCACATGGAAAAGAAGCATGCAATCACCGGACTAATAAGAAATCTACTAATTAAATTAAAGAATAAAACACAACAATGTTTAATGAAAATAATACCAAACTACAACTGAATCAAATAAAGGAAAATAAGAACAACTACACTTAGGGATTCATCCCTTCGCTTTGCTTGGAGACTAGCCGGCCATGGGGCTCATGCGTCCTCGAGTTGCCTCCGGCCTCTCAATGATCATCTCCCTATTGGTAGTGAAAGTTTCGGCGATTCCTCAGCTTGCCCTCTAAAAGTACTTCGGATTCCTCCTAAGGGCCCTCTAGATTGCTCCTAAAGGCCCTCTGGATTCACTTTTTTATGATCTCAGATTCTCTGATGATCCTCAAAGCTGAAGTGGAGTGGGCCTTTTATAGGGAAATACCACGAGTGCAATGTGTTTCCAATCCGATGTGGGGTGTGGGATATAGAAATGTATTTCTAACCAATGTGGGATGTGGGATTTAAGCCTTCACATGACCTTCACGCTGAAATCTCGCACAGCCCGAACAGCTTGACCTTTGTCTACTTAAACTGCCATAACTTTGTCTAGAAAAATCATTTTATTAACTGTAAAATTCTCCAGAAAATAGACTTTCGGATCTTTCTAAGCATATATGGCTCATCTCCTGGTTCTTCTTGTATCAATATAGTTTAATTTGCAAAGATGATTGATCTGTACGGGCAATTCTGGCAATTTAGTGAAACTCCTTTCCAGTGCGGGCAGCAGCTGTTGCTCTTTTAAGCCCTCCATCTTGTTCTTCCGGAAGCATTCCTTCACTCCAGTATGCCTCGAGTCTTCATGCCTTAAGCAATGTAACTTTTCCTCCTCTTTTGAGCTTAAAGTACTTGAAAATGTAACGAAATAGATCAATGATCCAAGAATGATACTTTAGAGTTGTTAACGTATAAAAGTGCAATCAAAACCTAGATCAACCCTAAAATGATAACAATTAAGTACTGTTAAGATGCATTTTATAACTCTCATCACAACCCCCAACTAGCTTATTGCTAGTCCCTAGCAATTCAAGTGAAAACGAGAAATGAATTCTATGGTAGGAATCAAAACAAGGTAAAACAATGCTAGTGTTAAACAAGGAGCAATTCACATTTTTTGTCTCAGAAATTGCACATAATACGCAGCATATAGAATTATTAAATATCACTAAAGTCTAAAAGTAATCCAAGCATCAATCTTAAAATTGTTTTTGACTCTTATCATCTGTCTTACCACAATCTATTAATCCGAACACCCGGATGATTTTATGCATAACATTCATGAATACAAGTCTTGGCCTCTAAAACATGATAAATTTCGTGACGTCAATCACCAAAACAAGCTCCATATGCTTACATTTCAAACCACTCTTCACTATTGTAGAAAAATCACATTACAGTCTTTAATAATCTTGTAATGTTAGGCTAAGGTAAAGGTGATTCACAAGTAAAAGAATTCAATCTCTTAGTTTTAAACACAACCACTTTAAGCACTTGATAACCTTACTTCAACACCCAACTCTTTCAGCCATTTTTTATAAGAGCATATCTCTCAATAAGTCACCACTTTTCTTTTCTTTTCTTCATCTTTGCCATAATTCACTTCTCTTTTTCATTTTTTTTTCTTTTCTTTTCCACAACCCCTAACTTATCTCTTTTAATGTACTTAGCTTGTAGTAGAGCTTGTAGAGATAAATATATATATATATATATATATATATATATATATATATATATTTTCATATTTCCATCCTTACTCTTTTTAAGTGTTTCTCAACAAATGTGTATTACTAAGTTCTTTTAAAAGAAAGGTAAGGATAAATATTTTTAGGCTCATGAAGGTGAGTGAATGGTTTATCGAAAGAAACAAGGCTCAATTTTTCTTTTCAAGAAAAAAGCTTAAATAAGTGACTAGTGATAAATATAGCAATGATTGGTTTGAAAAGCGCAAACGGTTCAAAAATGGCCTATATCATATCCTAAGTAATGTGCATTCTAGGAATTCACCTCAAGTAATTATCAAGTAAGTTCTAGAGCTTGTCAAGACCGTAAAAGTATTCATAAAACAATCACACATAAAATTTCTCTAAATGTTTAAGACTAATCATACAATCTTACCACAAACTAAAGTCTCAAACCAAATGAAGATTGATACTTAAATTAATTTCAAACCGAAGCAAGATTTAACTTCTTCTACATGCTATATGCTATCTTAATTAAGTTTATATCATTGACATGTGAATTAACTCTAAGGCTAACACCAAGCATGCTAGAAACAAACAAAAAGAAAAATGACACCAAGCAGTTCAATGGGAAAAGAAAAAGATGTATGGAAATAAAGATTATGGAAACAAAGAGATGCGTTTCCTCCACCATCAACTTAAGAATTGCATTAACCTCAATTTAAAAGAAAGAATAAAGTAGACTCCCCTTGTAGCCAAAGGTGCATATAAGCTGAAAATTGTGCTCCACCATTTGAATTGCTTCGTACATTTTTCCTTGAAAAGGAAATACTAAGTTAATACTGGAAAACAGAAAAAAATACGAATAATAAACAAGAAAGAAAAACAATAATAGTAAAAGGATATGTTGTAGGGTGCCTCCCATTAGTACTAAGTTTTACATCTTCAGCCATATGCTCTTATTCCCTCTTCAAAAAATATGAGTTGGATGCACCAGCCACTGCTTTGCTACAAAATTTTGTGTTTGTATGCTTTGGCGATGGCAAGGAATACTTAAAGTCCACCACATGTGGCTCAAGTGTTTTTGGTGATGCCCATTTACTATCAGCAGTAGGGTATTTAATTCTCGCATCCATGTAACTTCTCTCAAGTAACTTCTCAAAGCATGGTTGGTAAGATGTCTTAATAAATTCTTGTGGCTTATCAAAAACATCAACAACATTAACGGCATGGGTATAATTTGAAGAATCTTTGAACTCAAGATTATTAGGAATGAATTCCGAAGAGTTAGAATTATCTTTGATGTACTCATCCTCTTCATGTGGCTGCCATGGGACTCAAAAAACATTTACCTCTAGAGTCCTATTTCCAAATGATAATGTCATTAGGTCATTCCTACAATTAATTAGGGCATTGGTGGTGGCAAGGAATGGTCTTCCAAGTATCAAAGGAATTTTGGACTCCGTGTTTATAGTAGAAACAGTATCTAAAACCAAAAAGTCAACATGATAGTAGAAATTATCAATTTGCAACAAAACATCTTCTACAATACCTCTTGGTTTTCTTATCGATCTATCTGCTTATTGAAGTACCACGAAGGTTGGTTTGATCTCACCTAGACCGAGCTGCAAGTACATGGAGTATGGCATGAGATTTACACTAGCACCCAAATCTAGCAATGTTTGGCCACAAGGTTTATTTCCAATTTGGCAAGCCACCATTGGACAGCCCAAATCTTTATATTTGGGTGGTGTCTTACTGTTAATTACAGCACTTGCTTGCTCCATTAAGAATGCCGTCTTCTTCACATTGTGCTTCATCTTGAGTGTGCATAGACCCTTGTTGACTTTAGCATAGTTAGGAATCTATTTTATGACATGAAGAAGAGGGAAATTAATTTTAACATGCTGAAGTTATTCAAGAATCTCACATTTTAATGCTGTATTTATCTCCTTAGGTTTAAGGAGTGCTTGAGGGAAAGGCACCGGTGGGCGATAAACATCACGGGCCTCTTGTTCTTTGGGGGCTTTATCCTTGTTGCTCACGATATTAGGAATCCAGTGTGATGGTAGAGTGGGACCATCAATTGTCTTACTACTGTGAGTAATTATGGCATTAACCTCTCTATTGTTTTGATTTTCAGGATTGGAGGTTTGTGTCATATGTTGTCCCCTTGGATTAGGTTGTGGTTGTGAAGGAAACTGACATTGTTCTTGAATTGTCAAGAAACTAGTCAACTTAGTGAGTTGACTCTTTATTACCTTTTGTTCCTCTTTGATCACTTGTTGTTCCTCTAACAACCGTTGATTTATTTTTCCTTGATCTTCCACACTCTTGGCATGTACCTGCATAAATGACTTAAACATATCTTCCAAAGGTAAAGATTGTTGAGGTGCATTAAATGAGGTTGCTTCCGGTTGCCATTGGGTACTAGAGTGGGCAGGGGGTTATATTTCAGATTTTCAACTGAAATTAGGGTGATTCTTTCAACTGGTGTTGTAGGTGTTAGAGTAGGGTGAATGTAGTTTCCCAAAGGGTATACCGATAGCATTACACTCATTCTTCATCTCAAAATAAACTGGACAATCCTTAGGTAAATGATCTACCTCATTACACATGAAACAAGGCTCATAGGACTCTACCCTAGCAACCGATTTAGGGGTTCTAGTATCCTTGGTTTTTAAGGCTTCAATTTCCTTAGTTAGGACCTCTTAACAGGCTTTAAGGCTGTCCTCTTCCTTAGAAATAGCTAACTACCCGCCAACTCTCATACCCATGGTGTGGACAAGAATTCAAAAGGTCCTTGAAACATTCCCAAACTTGATATAAGGTTTCACTCTCCTTTTGTGCAAAGTTTGAGATTTTTCTCTTGAGGTTGTTGGTCTTTTGGGTTGGGAAGTGTTTTTGGAAGAAAACTCGAGTTATCTCATCCCAACTACCTATGGACCTAGGCCTTAACGAGTACAACCAAGCCTTGTCTTTTTCCTTAAGTGAAAAAAGAAAAAAACGATGTTTGAAGGTGTCTATCATACCAGCCCTACTGTGAAAAGCAGCTACTACTTCCTCAAATTCCTCATATGGATATAGGGGTTTTCATTCTCAAACCCATGGAAAGTTAGTAGCAATTGGATCATGCCCGGCTTAAAATCAGGTTGTTGAACATTAGGGTGGAACATGATACACGATAATGTGGTCGTACAGTTAGGGTGCAAGTAATCCTTAAGTATCCTAGGGGGTTGATCTTCGTGTTCACTTATTTCTTCGAGACTAGATGGATTGTCAAATAAAGGATTTGAAAAAGAATTAAATTTTGACTCTAACACAGGCCTACAACCAAATCTACCCACAACGTCTCTATATCTGTGCATGTGAGGTAACAAAATAATAAAAATACTATAAAAAAAGAAAGAGTCAAATAAAATAAAAAATTAGTGCAGCAAGCTAAAAGAAGGAACGAAGTTACCGCCTTTACAGCTGCTGAAAAGAAAAACAATTTACAACTCTTTTACTGTCATGTCAAAAGTTGACAATCTTATTTGTACTTAAATGCATTTCCCCAGCAACAGTGCCAAAATTTGATTACGCCTAAAACATAACGCGGTATTGTAGTACAATTTTGAGGTGTCGATTCCACAGGGAAACAAACTAATTACAAAAGAAGGTGTAAACCTCAACACAAACGATAAAAGTTAAAGTGACAAAATCTGAATTGTTGATTGTGTGAAATTTGTGTAAATAATTGATGGATAATATAATAAAGAAACAACAAGGTTCCGGAAATCCTCCCTAGGTTCGTTGCCCTAATCCTAACTTGATTCAGTTGTTTTTATCTCGATTGCAAGTTTCACATCCCAAACAGGCAATCGACAAATATTCAATTAAAATGTATGTATAAACCCTAATGTAATTGATATGAATTATTATTTACTTTCAAGTACACATGACCTAACTTATAAATTATCAAAAGACGACGATATATCTAAATGACAATACCGCAGCAATGGACAAATCTATAAAAGAGATCTATCGGACTCAATCATACCCAAACAAATACATATAAGAAGAGCATGACTAGACTTATATGGAAAAGAAGCATGCAATCATCAGACTAATAAGAAATCTACTAATTAAATTAAAGAATAAAACATAACAATGTTTAATGAAAATAATATCAAACTACAACTGAATCAAATAAAGGAAAATAAGAACAACTACACCTAGGGATTCATCCCTTTGCCTTGCTTGGAGACTAGCCGGCCATGGGGCTCATGCGTCCTCGAGTTGCTTCCGGCCTCTCAACAATCATCTCCCCCTTGGTAGCGAAAGCTTCGGCGATTTCTCAGCTTGCCCTCCAAAAGTACTTCGGATTCCTCCTAAAAGCCCTCTGGATTGCTTCTAAAGGCCCTCTGGATTCACTTTTTGATGATCTCAGATTCTCCGATGGTCCTCAAAGCTGAAGTGGAGTGGGCCTTTTATAGGGAAATACCATGAGTGCAATGTGTTTCCAATCCGATGTGGGATATAGAAATATGTTTCTAACCAATGTGGGATGTGGGATTTAAGCCTTCATATGCCATTCACGCTGAAATCCTGCACAGCCCGAACAGCCTGACCTTTGTCTACTTAAACTGCCATAACTTTCTCTAGAAAAATCATTTTTACAAATCGTAAAATTCTCCAGAAAATAGACTTCCGGATCTTTCTAAGAATATATGGCTCATTACTAGTTATTCTTGTTTCAGTACAGTTTAATTTGCAAAGATGATTGATCTGTACTGGAAATTTAGTGAAACTCCTTTCTAGTACGGGCAGCAGCTGTTGCTCTTTTAAGCCCTCAATCTTGTCCTTCCGGAAGCATTCCTTCACTCCAGTATGCCTTGAGTCTTTGTGCCTCAAGTAATGATAACTTTACCTCTTCTTTTGAGCTTAAAGTACCTGAAAATGCACCGATATAGATCAATGATCCAAGAATGATATTTTAGAGTTGTTAACGTATAAAAGTGCAATTAAAACCCAGATCAACCCTAAAATGATAACAATTAAGTACTGTTAAGATGCATTTTATGACTCTTATCACTACATATCGAAAATTTCAAGTCTTCACCAAGCTATCCATAGTTCTGATCCTTCATCACTACAAAACTTGTGGTCAAGTTTTTTGTAAGTAGGGTAGAATGATGCAGAATAGGAAACACAATATTTATTATTTTGGGATATTGGGTTTATGTTGTAATGATAATATTCTTGGAGATGGCATTTTAAGAAAATTAGATTTAAGCAATTAAATAGTTATTAGGATTTGATTTACTTTCTTATTTAAATAATGGTATTTTAGGAAAATAAGATTTAGACAATTAAATAGTTAGTAAGATTTGGTTTACTTTCTTATTTAAATAATGTTTGGTGCCTATATAAGAGCCTTGATATAAAGAATGTAAGACAAACTTTGATTATGGAATAAACTTGAGTTTTGGTGTATCTATTGTTCCCTTCTCCCGGTTCTTGGTCTATTCTCTCTTTGTTATGTTTTCTTTTCTACCTAGTCTATTTTTATTTGTCATCTCTGCTGCTTCTCGGTTGTTTCTCCCCTTTCTCTATTCTGCTTTTGTTTCTATCCTATCTTTCCGGTATTAAATGATGCAGAATAGGAAACATAATATTTATTATTGTGGGATGTTGGGTTTATGTTGTAATGACAATATTCTTGGAGATTGCATTTTAGGAAAATTAGATTTAGGCAATTAAATAGTTATTAAGATTCGATTTACTTTCTTATTTAAATAATAGTGTTATAGGAAAATAAGATTTAGATAATTAAATAGTTATTAGGATTTGATTTACTTTCTTATTTAAATAATGTTTGGTGCCTATATAAGAGAGCTGATATTAAGATTGAAAGGCAGAATTTGATTATTGAATAAACTTAAGTTTTGGTAAATCTCTTGTCCCCTTCTCTCGTTCTTGTTTTATTCTCTCTTTATTATGTTTTCTTTTCTACCTAGTATTTCTATGTGTTATCTCTGCTGCTTCTTGGTTGTTCCTCCCATTTCTCTATTATGCTTCTTGGTCTATTCTCTTTTTGTTCTGATACATCTTGATACCGGACAAATAGATAGAAATAGAAGCAAAATCGAGAAAAGGGTAGAAACAACCGAGAAACAACAGAGATAATAGATAGAAATAGACTAGGTAGAAAAGAAAACTGAATAAAGAGAGAATAGACCAAGAACAGAGATAAGAGGACAAAAGATATACCAAAACTAAAGTTTATTCCACAATCAAGTTTGCCTTACAATCTTAATATCATGGCTCTTATATAGGCACCAAATATTATTTAAATAAGAAAGTAAACCAAATCATAATAACTACTTAATTGTTTAAATCTTATTTTCCTAAAATGCCATTATTTAAATAAGAAAGTAAATCAAATCCTAATAACTATTTAATTGCCTAAATCTAATTTTGCTAAAATGTCATCTCCAAGAATATTGTCATTACAACATAAACCTAAAATCCCAAAATAATAAATCTTGTGTTTCCTATTCTGCATAAGTTATTACATACAATAATCTTACAAGTGACAAATGAACTTTACTCTCAACTGTAAAAAATATATATAAAAAAAAAAAGATCTCTGAAACAACTATTATATTGTTAACATACACCAACAGGAGGTTAGAATTAATGAAGGGACATTACTTATAGGAAAATCATGTGATACACAAGCCAACTTTCAGCACCAAGAACTCCTTAGTGAGCTTATCTTAAGTGAACTTTCACTAATCCAAATCCCAACTTCAATTTATAATACCTTGCCACGAGAATTTAATTAGGTTCTGCTATTTAAATGAGGGATGTTCCACATTTACAAAGAAATCTAAAGGACTTATTTCACAACAATGGCAGTCCAATATCTCAATCCCAGTATGTAACTTTATATAGCCTCACCATTTTAAACCCATCCCACAGCACTGGTGAACTTCAAATTCCTTATAGCTAGAGCCAATGCACTCAACATTTTGTTATAATTTTGGGAAAGACCAATGACATGATAAATTGAATGAAACAGAAGAAAACTGTAAGGATACGCAGAAAGGTGACATGAAGCACTAATTGGAAGCAGATAGGCCTAAAAATGATTATGAAGCTATTTATTTCATATCTTTTAGAAATCTGAGTAATACACCAGGATGGGTGTACTGGTATAATCAAGCTAACAAGCTCTAACCGTGCACCTAAAAGTGATACGGAAAATACAGAAAAACAAATGGGTAGTGCCTATGGTGATAAACGTAAACAAAATTCTTGTTAACATAATTAAGACAACCTTCGTAACTCGTTCCCCTTCTAAGTCCTCCAAAAGACAGTTTATATGAAGTACATGGGCTGCTATACATTAACACTGTATTTAGATTTGTGGCATTTTGCAAACTTGTAAAGCTACATAACACGTGCCATGGCTTGTTGATTTTTCAAAATGGATAACATGATTATCATCACAGTTTCTCAAAATTGAAGTTAATGTACCACATGGAATTCCAATATCTAGCAAGTAATAAGAAGAACATCAAAAAGTTTTCTACAAAGAAAAAATTCCTAGCAATTACAACCACAATAAAACTAGCTCTTGAAAATCATATGCAACTTATAGTAACGGTGCAAGTGAAATCATAATTTTTGTACCTTCAAACTTTCAAAGTCAAATAAAATTTCTTTGCCTACAAAAGTGAGCCCCCTTTAGTTGCCGAGAAGAACCAGTACAGAAGATAAAATGCCTTGACAACATAAAATCTTAACTATATGTCTATATCATAATTCATATTCATGGACTCAAGCGAGAACACTATAGCTTCGTCAAATAAACTTTCACTATATACTCCCTATTTTTTGATCAAACTAGTTTCTCAAGAAAAAAATTGCAAATTGTTATTTATTTATTTTGTGTTATCTTTTAAATCTTTGGCTCCATTTATCTCCAAGGATGACTATGTAACGACCCATCCCGAGTTGGTCACCCCCGAGACGGTGTCATCACATTTTGAGAATCCCAACATGACACATATATGCAACAATAAAAATAATATTAACATAAATTTTTACTTTAACCCTCTACCCTCAATAGGAGAGGTATATAACTCTGATATTAACTTAAATATAATAATACAACGTAAAATGCATGAATATTTAAAAATAAAATTTTTTATTTCTTTTTCTCAATTGTCTGAGGATATTGACACGTACGTGGCTTACAGAAAATGATTTTGTCTGACTCTCAACCTACCAGATTATTTCTCCTGCCTACTACTTGAAATCATTGTACAATGAGGGATGAGCTTCACAAGCTCAGTGAATTAATAACTGAATAATAGCATAATGTCTAACATTTAAATAGTTCCTATCATATCATATTTCTATGTCTTTTTCTCACTGTAATTGTCTCTCTGTGAGACTCATTTATCTACAAATAAATGCATAACATCAATAACATTCAGTAAAAATATCAACATGTAAAACAAATGCAATGCATGAATTATTATTATGGGAACGTCTTCCCACATGTGGATATGTTTTTATTATCTTAGACTGGCCCCCTCCCAGTTCTTTTATTTCTAGCATATATCGGCTGTCACGGTGTCCCTTTTATTTTCAGCATATACCGGTTGTCACGGTTTTTCAATTAGACCCGCCCCTTCCCTGTTATTTCGGTTCTCTTATTTAATGCATATGCATATGAACAATGATATGAAATATGCATATGAACAGTAATATAAAAACCGCATGAATTCAAAACATTTAAATTAACTATCCGGTCTTTCCTCAACTTTTTGCTTGATAAATTTCACAGTTTTCTTCTCCTCATATATCACATCAATTTATTAACCAAAACTCGTCAAGAATTTATTTATCACCATCATTATTAAATCAACTCTTTATTCTGATAATATTTCTTTTCACATAATAATTTCTACGTGTCCAATATTCATATCATACCTATCAATTTAATTTTTATCTACCACCAAAGCATAAGCTAATAATTTATTTTAATATTATTACTAGATATTTAATTTTTATTTAGATTACTTAAAGTAAATCTAACTCACCCCGTAGCACTTAAAGCTACCTGTGGATCACCTCCTTGCCTTTCCGACTCTTCTTAACAATTTCCCCTGATTGCTGATCATCAACACCTGACATAATATTTATATTAAATTTCTAATTATTTCTTCAATTATTCATAAATCACACCCTTTGAAAATTCCTACTTTGAATTCAGGGAAATTTCATGTATGCTAAAAAAATCAAAAATAAACTCTACATTATTACCTTATGTTTTTCGAATAGTTTCTCGTGACTCTCTATAAAATTCTCCTATAAACCCCTTCAAAATTTTGCTCTTTCAACTTTTCTTTCAGTCCCCAAGTGTTTAAAGAAATATAGTGATTTGAAGGAAATTAAACGAAATGTGGTAAGTGTATATTTTACGTTTAAGTATCAGTGTATATATATAAGTTTAACAAAAAAAAATCTCTGCAGCTTCACAAACTTTGGCAAAATCAGCTGCCTTCATTCCTAAAAACAATTCCATGTTAATGCCTTGCTGTAGAACATGCAAGGCAATTAAATTGCACTTGAAAGCCTCCAATTAACTTGGCAGCAGGTGCCACATTTTGCCCTTTTTTTTTTCTTTTTTTTTCTTTTTCCTTTTCTTATATATTGTTCATGATTTTTTTTTTGAATTACTTTATTCAAATAATAATGAACATTTCACATATATTTTATTTTAATTCCATATCATATTTATTAAAGTACTTCTTTACCCTTACTTTACAAATACAGTTATTACAATTCTACCCACCTTACAAAAATTCGTCATCGAAATTTCCTTACCTAATTTAAGAAAAAGTTGGGGGTAATCCTTTCTCATTCTTGTTTCATGTTCCCACGTGATTTCTTCGACATCTTTATTCCGTCATTATACTTGAATCAAAGGAATGATTTTATTATGCAAGACTTGTTCCTTTCTGTCTAGAATTTTGACCGGTACTTGCATAAAAGTCAAATCTTCCTAAAATTCTACCGTTTGATTCGAGATACTATGGGATTGATCGTGTAAGTACTTTCTCAGCAGTGACACATAAAACACATTATGTAATTGTATTAATTCTAGAGGCAAATCCAAACGATATTCTACTAGTCCAATTCTCTCGATCACCTCATATGGCCCCACAAATCTCGGGCTCAACTTTTCCTTCTTTTTAAACCTCAACACACCCCTCCACGGAGATAACTTCAAAAATACCCAATCACTAACCTGGAACTCGAGAGGTCGTCTTCTTTTATCCGCATATCCTTTTTGTCTATTCTGGGCTGCTCTGAGGTTCTCCCTAACTAGTTTGATCCTCTCAGTAGTCAAGTTTATCATTTCTGAGCCATATATCTTTCTCTCTCCAACTTCTTCCCAGTATACTGGAGTTCTACACCTTCTACCATATAAAGTCTCGAAGGGTGCCATCTCAGTACTAGTTTGATACTGATTATTTTATGTAAACTCGATCAAAGGCATATAAGCATCCCAGCTCACTGAGAAACTCAATACACTTGCCCTTAGCATATCTTCTAGTATTATGATGATTCTCTATGTCTGTCGATCAATTTGTGGATGAAAAGCTATACTAAACTGCAACTGCGTACCCATAGCTTCTAGGAAACCCCTCCAAAATCTAGAGGTAAATCTAGAATCTCTATCTGATACAATACTCAAGGGTACTCCATGTAATTTTACTATCTCTGCTACATACAACTCAGCCAACTTTTCTGGACTCTAGCTAGTTTTAATAGGAAGAAAATGTGAAGACTTAGAAAGTCTATCCACAATAACCCACACAGCGTCATGTCCCCTCTGGGTACGGGGAAAACCAGAGACAAAATCCACACTCACATTTTCCCATGGCCACTCAGGTATTGGAAGAGGTTGTAATAAACCTACTGGATGTCTATTCTCAGACTTCACCTATTGATAAATCAAACATCTAGAAATATATTCTACTGCATCCTTCTTCATCCCTGACCACCAATAATTTTGTCTCAATCCCTTGTACATCTTATTATTACCTAGGTGCATGGAATATACAGAATCATGAGCATCCCTTAATATCTCATTTCTCATCTCCACATCATTGGGAACAAAAACTCTATGCCGCAATACCACCATACCATCTTCTCTAATTCTAAACTTGGTTGGCTTCCCACTCAACACTTCCCGCCTGATCTTCTCTATCATCTCTTCTCTACCATGCATCTGTAATAAATGATCAATAATAGAAGATTGTATCACCATATTTGCCATTAATACTCCTCTATCATCGACACTCAATTGCGTCCTCATGCTTCTTAATTCTATCATCAAGCTAGTATTATGACTCTCAATAGCAGCTAATCTCCCTGTAGCTTTTCTACTCAATGCATCAGGTACTACATTAGCCTTTCCTGGATGATAATGAATCGTACAGTCATAATTATAAATCAACTCCATCCACCTCCTCTGCCTCAAATTCAACTCCTTCTGGGTCGGTAAATGCGTCAAACTTTTATGATCAGTAAAAATTTCACAATTGGCTCCATATAGATAATGTCTCTAAATCTTCAAAGTAAAAACTATGGCAACCAATTCTAAATCATGGGTCGGGTAATTCCTCTCATGGTTCTTCAGTTGCCTAGATGCATAAGCTATAACTCTCCTATGTTGCATCAATATACATCCTAACCCCTGATGTGACGCATCACTATAAACCATAAATCCTTCATCACCAGAAGGAAGCACTAACACTAGGGCAGTAGTCAGTTTTTCTTTCAACAATTAGAAACTTCTCTCATATTCCTCTGACCACCTAAACTCCACGTCCTTCCTGGTCAATTTAGTTAATGGTCCAATAATCATAGAAATTTTTTGGATAAATCTCCTATAATAACCAGCCAATCCCAAAAAGCTTCTAATTTCAGTTACACTTGTGGGTTTTTCCCAATTCAACACCGCTTCTACTTTTTGTGGGTCAACTACTATCCCCTCTCATGACATAATATGCCCCAAGGAAGATATTTCACTTAACCAAAATTCACACTTAGAGAACTTTGCATATAATTTCTCTCTCTTCAGAATCTCCAATACTATCTCCAAATGTTGCATATGCTCCTCTTCATTCTTGGAATATATCAAAATATCATCGATGAACACAATCACAAATCTATCAAAGAATGGTTTAAACACCCAATTCATAAGGCCCATAAATGTTGCAGGAGCATTAGTCAACCCAAATGGCATCACCAAGAACTCATGATGGCCATAACGTGTCCTAAAAGCAGTCTTAGGCACGTCCTCCTTCTTTATCCTCAATTGATGATAACCCGATCTTAGGTCTATCTTAGAAACACTCTAACTCCTTATAACTGCTCGAATAAATCATCTATCCTGGGCAAAGGATATCTATTCTTGATGGTGATCTTATTCAACTGTCTTTAATCAACACACAACCTCATTGTCCCATCCTTCTTCTTGACAAATAACATTGGGGCTCTCCAGGGTAACATACTAGGTCGGATAAACTGTTTATCTAGTAACTCCTGAAGCTGAACTTTCAACTCTCTCAATTTAGCTGGTGTCATTCTATAGGGTTCTATGGATATGGGTGCTGATCCTAGAATCTCCTCAATAGAAAACTCAATTAACCTATTGGGAGGCAACCCAGTCAACTCTTCAGGGAAAACATCAAAAAAATCTTTTACTACCAAGATTTCTTATAACTTTCTACTCTCTTTGCTAGAATCCACCATATATGTCAAATACCCCTCACAACCCTTCCTCAACCATTTACTAACAATTAAGGCAGAAATAAGACAATTAGCAAGTATCTTACATTCTCCCTGAAAATTAAACTCCTTTTATCTAGGTATCTTGAACACCACATTTTTTCTAGAACAATCTACCCAAGCATAATATGTAGATAACCAATTTATCCTCAGAATTAAATCAAAATCTTTCATATATAAAGGTAATAAATCAACTTCAAATTCTCTATCAACAATATTAATCACACAACCTCGATAGATTGTCTTGATAATAACTCTATTTCCAGTAGGAACCTCAATAACAATAGCATGCATCAAAGGACTAGCACTAGCATCAATAGATTTCATATAACTACTAGATGCAAAAGAATAGGTTGCACCAGGATCAATCAATAATCTAGCAAGCCTACCAAGGATAGATATCATAACAATAATAACATCAGGAGTGGCTTGTACATCTTGTTGGGTCAATGCATAGACTCTGCTATCTCTGGACTGAAACTGGTTGCCACGTCTTAGCTTTGCTACTGATCCTCGATCTCTACCCCTCACACTCCCTGATCCACCACCTCTCTCCACCGATCTTCTCCTAACATTTCCAACGCTTACATCAGCAGATTTTCTAGTTGGACAATCTGCAGTAACATATCCTCTCCCACCACATATAATGCATATCCGTGTAAGGTAATTTTGAGATAGATGCCTCGTTTGATTATATCTAAAACAGGTCCTTGCCTCTCGGTCATACATCAAGTTACCACTTCCTCCTAGTGACATACTTACTCCTCTACCATAATTCCCAATTCCCATCGCTTGTCTCCCAAATCTAGGGGTCCCACCGGTATTGCTATAAGCTACAGAAGTAACAGATCCTGTCTGCCTCTAACTCTACACTACAGTTCCTTGTGATAAGGAATGCCCCTCTAGGGTGGTCTCCCACCCTATACACCATACTGCTACGACCTCTAGGTCTCTCAAATCTAGACCTCTTCAGCCAATCCCTCCTACCTCTCAACTCCATCAAATCCTTCTTAATCTGTAATGTTTTATCCATCAGTACAACATAATTCTTTATGCTCATATAAGAGAGTTTAGTCCGAATGTTATAGTGTAATCCATTTAAAAACATCTTACATTTTCTCTCCTCCGTATTCACTAATTCAGATAAAAACCTTGACAGGGCTATGAATCTACGATCATATTCAGCCACCGATAAATTTCCCTGCCTTAGATGAATAAAATCTATTTCTTGTTATGCCCGAAAGGTATCTGGGAAATACTTCGCAAAGAACTCATCCTTAAACTTACTCCAAGTTAAGTTTAACTCATCCTTAAACAATCACCTTGCATCTCATGTGCAAACACACCTTCTCCCTTATGAACCTCTTGCCTCGCCATATCAGGTTCTCTTTTACCCCTTTCCTCTAATCTTTTCTGCAGATTATCAGCCATTTCTTCAGTTGCATTCATCCTCTCTATAGCACGATTAAGATCTTCTCTCAATTCATCATTCCTAACCTTATTTTCTCTCCTAGCTCCACTAGTACCAGTTGCACTATCAACATGTTCCATCGCGGGAACCACAAACTCAACTTCCTCTTCTGCTTCAATTCTCCTAAAAATTGGGGGCCTACCAGCAATATTAATCACACAACCTTGTAGATTGTCCTGAGAATAACTCTATCTCCAGTAGAAACCTCAACAACAATAGCATGCATCAAAAGACTAGCACTAGCATTAATAAATTTTATATAACTACTAGATGCAAAAGAATGGGTTGCACCAGGATCAATCAATAATCTTGCAGGCCTATCAAGGATATATATCATACCCATAACAACATCAGGAGTGGCTTGTACATCCTGTTGCGTCAATGTATAGACTCTGCTATCTCTAGACTGAAACTGGCTGCCATGTCATAACTCTGCTACTGATCCTCGACCTCTGCTCCACAAATTCCCTGATCCACCACCTCTCCTAACACTTCTAACACTTACGTCAACAAATTTTCTCGCTGGACAATCTGTAGCAACATGTCCTCCCCCGCCACATACAAAGCATATCTATGTAGGGCAATTTCGAGCCATATACCCTATCTGATTACATCTAAAGCAGGCCCTTGCCTCTCGGTCATACATCAGGTTACCACTTCCCTTTGGTTGCATATTACTCATCTATCATAACTCCTAATTCCTATCGCTTATCTCCCATATCTAGGGGTCCCACCGGTATTGCTCCGAGCCATAGAAGCAACAGATCCTGTCTACCTCTGACTCTGCACTATAGTTCCTTATGACAAAGAACGCCCCATCTGGGGTGGTCTCTCACCTTGTACACCCATACTACTGCCACCTCTAGGTCCTTCAAATCTAGACCTCTTCAGCCAATCCTTACTACCTCTAAACTCCATCAAATTCTTCTCAATCTGTAATACTTTATCCACCAGTACAACATAATTTCCTATGCCCATATAAGAGAGTTTAGTTCGAATGTCATAGTGTAATCCATCTAAAATTCTCTTATATTTTCTCTCATCCGTATTCACTAATTCAGGTAGAAACCTTGATAGGGCTATGAATCTACTATCATATTCAGGCACCGATAAATTTCCTTGCCTTAGATGAACAAAATCTTTTTCTTGTTGTGCCCGAAAGGTATTTGAGAAATACTTTGCAAAGAACTCATCCTTAAACTTACTCCAAGTTAAATGTTATTATACTCGTGTGCTTACCCTGGGCAAAATATCCTCCCACCATTGAGAAGCCTCACCTTCCAGCATAAATGAAGCAAAAGCAACCTTCTGTCTATTTGTCACTAGTAAGACCTCAAAATATTTTTTGACATGTGTGATCCACTGCTCAGCTTCTACAAGGTTAACAGATCCTTTAAAAGACTGGGGTTTAAACTTAAGAAATCTTACAAAACAATCACCTTGTATCTCATGTGCAAACACACCTTCTCCCTCATGAACCTCTTGCCTCACCACATCAGGTTCTCTTATACCCCTTTCTTCTAATATTCTCTGTAGATTATCAGCCAATTCTTCGGTTGCATTCATCCTCTTTGTAGCACGATTAAAAGCTTCTCTCAATTCATCATTCCTAACCTCAGATTCTCTCCCAGCTCAACTAGTACCAACTGCACTATCAACATATTCCCCTACGGGAATCACAAACTCAACTTCCTCTTCTGCTTCAGTTCTCCTAAAAATTGGGGGTTTACCACGTCTCCTCTGATTTAGAACTCTACCTCAACCTCTAGCACGTCCATATGTCATCCTCAGACTCTGCATTTAAAATATAATTTATTTAGATCTTCCATTTTTTAAGTTCTCATGCAATGTACATAATCTTAAAACCTAATGCTCTGATACCAAAATTTTAATGACCCATCCCGAGTTAACCACCCCCGAGAAGGTATCATCACATTTTAAGAATCTCAGCACGACACACATATGCAATAATAAAAATAATATTAACAGAAATTTTTAGTTTAACCCTCTACGCTCAACTGGGGAGGTAAGTAAATCTGATATTAACTTAAACATAATACACAATGTAAAATGCATGAATATTTACAAATAAAAATTTTTATTTCCTTTTCTCAATTGTCTAAGGATATTGACATGTACGTGGCTTACAAAAAATGATTTCATCTAACTCTCAACCCACCAGACTATTTGTCTTTCCTGCTACCTAAAATCATTGTACAATGAGGGATGAGTTTCACAAGCTCAGTGAATTAAATTTACTAAAAGTATTCAAATTTCATAAATAGCTCTTTATTATTTAATCATTTATCTCTCATATAACTGGATAATAGTATAATGTCTAACATTTAAATAGTTCCTATCATATCATATTTCTATGTCTTTTTCTCATTGTAACTGTCTCTCTGTGAGACTCATTTATCTACAAATAAATGCATAACATCAACAACATTCAGTAAAAATATCAACATGTAAAACAGATGCAATGCATGAATTATTATTATGGGAATGTCTGTCAACATGTTTTTATTATCTTAGACCGGCCCCCTCCCAGTTTTTTTTATTTCCAGCATATACCAGCAGTCATGGTGTCCCTTTTATTTCTAGTATATATCGGTTGTCATGGTTTTTCAATTAGACCAGTCCCTTCCAGTTCTTTCGGTTCTCTTATTTAATGCATATGCATATTAACAATGATATGAAATATGCATATTAACAGTAATATAAACCACATGAATTCAAAATATTTAAATTAACTATCCGGTCTTTCCTCAACTTTTTAGTTGATAAATTTCACAATTTTCTTCTCCTCATATATCACATCAAATTATTAACCAAAACTCGTCAAGAATTTATTTATCACCATCATTATTAACTCAACTCTTTATTTTAATAATATTTCTTTTCACATAATAATTTTCTACGTGTCCAATATTCATATCATACCTATCAATTTAATTTTTGTCTACCACCAAAGCATAAGCTAATAATTTATTTTAATATTATTACTAGATATTTGATTTTTATTTAGATTACTTAAAGTAAATCTAACTCACCCCGTAGCACTTAAAGCTACCCGTGAATCACCTCATTGCCTTTCCCTTTTTTCTTAGCAATTTTCTCCGGTTGCTGATCGTCAACACCTGACATAATATTTATATTAAATTTCTAATTATTTGTTCAATTATTCATAAATCACACCATTTGAAAATTCCTACTTTGAATTCTGGGAAATTTCATGTATTCTAAAAAATTCAAAAATAAACAATACGTTATTACCTTCTGTTTTTCTGATAGCTATCCAATTTATTACTAAGTGATTGGATTTTGTCATGCTTTAGTTAAAAATGTGAAATGTGATTTTGGATTTAGTTTGTTTGAAAAGTATGTGAAAGGTGATTTTGAATTAGTTTGTTTGAGAAGTTTCTGAAATGGGTATCTGCTGTGAACTTCCGATTTTTGGGTGGGTTTTTTTTGTTGCAAACATTCTTCAGTTGATTTTTTTTTTTGGAATAGCTGGTTCTTTTTCTCTATTTTTTAAACATAAAACAGTTGATTCTGATTGGTTTAAGGAATCTTTACTTCTCAAAGGTATCAACAATGATACAAAACCCAATTGTCTTATGTAACCCCACTAGAGTTGAACGAGATAGATTTGGAATGCATATGAGAGTCATGGAAAAGAAACTGCAAGCATCGTTTCCATACAGCTATGTATAGGATTTTAGACTCAGAGAACAAGAGGCTGAAGAGATACACACTGAATTTCTAAAGAGCTGTTGTGATTATGTATTATCCGTTAGGCTAAGTTTCAACCAAGGCGAAGAGATGAACTCCTAGACATAACAAGTTTAGCTTGTATTTAATTAAATATTTGTGTTTTTAACATTGAATAATTATTTTGAGCTATTCCCTTTATTTAATATTGAAGTTGATGTTTTTATGTGACAAACAATTATATTTTCATCTCCCATAGATTTTATTTAACTCCGATGATTGTTGTTCTTTTTCTCCATATAAGTTCAGTCATGCTTCTCTTATGTGTAGAATTTAGGATGCAATTGATTTCAGTATATTAATTATATATGCTGGTCCTTGACTGCAAGAAATATAAATGATTTCTCAATGAAAAGAAACACAAGTAAAAATGGTTCAAACGAGACTCCTTAGTGTTCTATTTTTCATTTGGTTCATTTTGCTATTCTAGGATAGGCAAAAGAGTGAGATACCCCAAGTATCCAACATTTATATGCATGCATGAGTAACTCCTACAAGTAAACAACCTACAAGTTAAACATGGGTAGAACCCATAGAGGTAGTGATGAAATAGAGAGAGTAACAACAATAACTATGGAGAAAAGGATGCTCCACCAATCATACTTACGTGAGTTCCAATCAGTCCATAGTACAATAATAGCATGGTGAACGTCAATACATAGCAGCTAATTGAACCAGGTCTTTATATTCATCAGAGACGAAAGACTTCACCTTCAAGGCGGGCTTCCCAACACCCTTTGCTGGGGACTCATATTTTATCCCAATTACAGTTGCCAAACCTACAACAGGATATGATCCAAATAATCAATTATACCAAAACAGATCAAGACATCTTACTTTGGAGTAAACTTTGATGAGCTTCTTCATATGAGATACCAAAGATTCCATTTTAAAGAAAAAATACTTTCAAAAATAAAATTCAAGATCAGACTTCGCTATTTAATAAATCCAAGTAATGAATCAAATACACAAAATTTCTAAGATAATTTATCATTTTGGTATATGATTTAACATATTTCATCAACGGTTTAAAAGTTATTAAAGTTTGTATGAAAAATTAAAGCTTAGATCAAATGTTAAAATCTATCAAAACATATTGACTTTTTATAACTTTAAAATCTCCATTAATGTATGTTAGATGATAAATCACCATAATGTATTTTTCGTGCTCGTGTGTGTATACATATATATACTAGCATCTTAACACATGTTATGCGTGTATTGATCAACTCTTTTATGTAATAAAACAATATGTGATAAAAAGAGTGGGGAAATTAAGTCTGAGTGAGATAGTGAGAGAGACAAAGAGTGGAGAAGTTAAATATTTGATTTATATATTTAATTAAGGGTTTATGAGACAATTTGAAAGGTGGACACCAAATGAGGGTTATGGCTTTATTAATACTAGCATCTCAACATACACTATATGTGTGTTGATCTGCTCTTCTTTTTACCTATAAGCATGCCAAGCTTAATTGATCATTAAAAAACGGAACATGTAAAGAAACTCCAACATAAGAACAATCTTATTAAATTAAAAAAAAATGAACAATTGAAACTGTGGAGAAGATAAATAGGAACATAGATAAGGAGAGTGGAGAAGTTAAGTCTGAGTAGGATAGTGAGAGAAAATCATGGATTGAACATAAAAGAGATAAGGAGAATGGAGAAGTTAAGTTTGAGTGGGATAATGAAAGAGAAAAACATGAGAGAAAGATGTGGTGAATTAGAGTAAATTGAGTTACATATATAATTTTATTTAAATATTTGATTTATATATTTAAGTATGGGTTTATGAGACATTTTGAGGGGTGGACACCAAATGAGGGTTTTAGTTTTATTAATAGTATAGATAATAATATAGTATATATATAAAGAATACATCAAAATGGTTATGTCAGCAATAATGTACATGCTAACAATAACACTTTTTTATCCATTATTTAACATGATATTAAAATATTTAAACTTAAAACATATATATCACATTATAAAAATAACCTTTAAATTTAAAACTAATTAACATACTCTTATCTTATAATAAAAATACTCATTCAAATTTAACTTTATTATAATCTCATTCACATACATCGAGATATATATGAATGATCATCATGATCTAACTGATCCCATAATTATAAATATATATGCAGCTTTACTGTATTTTTCGATTTACAAAATCATCATTTTAGTATTTTTTTAGTGGTGTTAATTCAAATCCATGCCAACAATTTGCTATAAAAGCAAGCCAATTTTGTTTATATATTATTGAAGCCAAGAATATATGTATCATGACTATTATATATATATATATATATATATATATATATATATATATATATATATATATATATATATATATATATTATAGATGTTTGCAAGTGTTACAAAAATGTTGTATATATAGATGTATAGCTTGATTTGTTTCCGTAAATAGTGTTTGCTTTATATAAAAGATGTATAGTTTTGAGTTATTTTTCACTTTGCATTTAATCTTCTATGCAACCCAAAAGGGGTGAATTGGGTTTAATAGCACACAAACAAATAAATTCACACAATGTTGAAAGCAAGTAAGAACAATCAACTGTAAGATTGCTAGAAATTAAAAGAGTAAGAGTGAGTGTGTAAACTTGGTTTATAATGGTTCGATAATATCGAAATCACTCCTAACCCTACATCCACTCTCTTCAAGGATCCTCTTAAAGATTTCACTAGAACAAATAAACAACTTCAAAGGTGTTGCCCAAACCTTTATAAAAATTCTTTTCCAAAGAAGTTAACACGCAAGTGTTTAACACCTAAACACTCACAAGAGTTACACCAACTCATTCTCTTACATGGATTGAATATGAGTAAAAAGTTTTGGTATAAGAGAGAGTGCAATTAATGCTTACAACTTAAATAATTCTCTTTCACAAGATCAAAGATTAAAGATGGCCCAAGAGAGAATTTTTGAAAGCTTTGAAGAGTAGTAAATGAGCTCTTGTAGAAATTGAATGTTCTTGATTGTAAAATACTAATTTATGATAGATAATTATAGTCTTAACTCAATATGACAGTTAGACACAAGAAATGACCATTTGGTGCATTAAATGCTTTGTCCTATGCCTCAATTTTTAGGGTGTTTGGTTGTATTGCCTATGCTCATGTTCCTGATACACTTAGAAAGAAGCTTGACGACAAGGCTGACAAATGCATTTCTATTAGCTATAGTCATGAGACAAAAGGGTGCAAGTTGTATAACTCTAAAACAAGCAAAGTGATTATGAGTTGCAATGTCACTTTTGATGAGCAAGGTGTTTGGGATTGGTTTGTTGAAAGAAAAGAATTATTGTTGTTACCAATTATTGATGATGTACAGAGAGAAATTGAAGAACAAAATTTGCAGTCTACTAATGCATTGCCTACACCAACAGATTCATCCAGTTGTTCATAATGTCAACATTGTTTGCTTACATGTTTACAGGAATATGTGGTTGGTAATGAAACTGATTTTTTTGATGATGAAGACATGATTAATTTTGCTTTGTTTGTATACTATGATCCTTTGACATATGAGGATGCTGTTTATGATCATTGTTGGGTTCCTGCAATGGATGAAGAAATTACGCAATTGAGAAAAATAATACTTGAGAGATCAAAACTCTTCTAAGTTTTAAGAAGAAAATTGATGTCAAGTGGGTGTACAAGACTAAGTACAAGTCTAGTGAAAATGTGTGTCAAGTAGGTATTCAAAACTAAGTATAAGTCCAGTGGAGTAGTGGACCATTTCAAAGCGTGGTTAGTAGTCAAATGATATAAGCAAAAGCCAAGTTATGTAAAGAAAAGGAAGAAACAGAAGAAGAATAGGAAGAAATTGTTGACATCTTTACAAATCCACTAAGGTAGACACATTTTTTAATCTTAAGTAGATGGCGGGGATGCTCAAGCTTGAAAACTTGGTTTAAGGGAAACAATGTTAGAAACATAAACCAAGTAGGATTAATTATGTTACTTCTAGTAGATTTAGTTAGTATATTTCTAGTGGGAAAGTTAGTTTATTAGCAATCCACATGACCACATCCTACTAGTAATATTGTATTTGAAAAGCCTATAAAGCTGGCACATTAAATGAGTAGTCAATCAATAAAAATTAAAAGAGCAGTTCTTCTTCTCTCAAACCTCATCAATTTTTGTGTGTGTTTTGTCAGAGTTTTTCTATCCTTAATTTTCTGCTACTAACACTGATATTATATATTGTATATATAATATAATAGATTGTAGGTCTCAGCGTCAATGTTTTTTTCTTTAAAAAAAACGTTTGTGATCACATATACGTATACATTGCAAATTAATTCACCAATGACATATGCTAGCTAAGTAGCCAGTGTATACAGTTAGGGGTGTGCATTATTCGATTAATCGGTTAAATCATTACTCTATTGTTTAACCGAATAATATATATTAGTTAATCGGTCGGTTGGCGGTTAATTTTTTTAACTGTTTCGACCGTTTAACTGATTAAAAAATTAATTAATATATAATATATAATAAATTAAAAACATATTAAGTATAAATTAAATATATAATATATAATAAATTTAAAAAAACTTTATTATATAAACAATATCAAACCACTCACAGTTAAATAAAACAACATGATTTCCACCTATATAATGTAATTCATAAACATCAATCAAAACACCATAATAATTTATCATGATGGTCGTTATTTCTCCGCGTTATCACACCACTATTTTGAATTTTCCTAAACCATTCTTGATCTCGAGTATAAAATCTGAAGCTATTTACTATATAACCTTTGTAAACCATTGCTTTTGCAAGAGGTCCTTACGAAAGATTATATAGTCCATCAGTAGCTTTTCCTTGTTCATGCAACATAGCCACCTAATCAACATAATTAATGTAAAACTAAATTATTTGACAATTCAAAGAGTTTTTAATAATGTAAAACACAACTAGTATTCAGCTAAAAGGTTTATAAAATTAAACATACACACTTATAGAGCCATTTTAGAAAATCATAATTATATATCTTCATGAATTCATATTCATTATCTACTAATGTTTCATTCTTGAATTGCCTACAAATTTCATTTCGATAAGTTAAACATATTCCAAAGAAACAAAAAAAAAATTTCTTCAAAACCAAATCATTCGTGGGTACTTAACAAAAGGCCATACTTCTTCACAATTATTCAACACATACATTTGAACCTGCCTTGCCAACTCTTGACTCATAATATGAAGCATACAAGCTCCTAATGGATGATAGATGCACTCAAATATCTTTAAGTCATTGCTCAAAGGTTGGTGACACCACTCTTCATCATTCATTCTTTGATGGTTAAATTTAGTGTCAAGCTCGACCAAATATTTTGAGCAAAACTTGAAACATTTGTCTACCATATAGGATTCAGCTATTGAACCTTCTGGACATGCCTTGTTACGTACATATAACTTGAGTGTACGTAAATACCTTTCAATTGGATACATCCACCTATATTGTATAGGATCATCAAGTTTAGCCTTCTTTGACAAGTGAACCATCAAGTGTACCATAAAATAATATATATATATATATATATATATATATATATATATATATATATATATAAAATCCATGTGGGATATCATTTCTAACTTGCAAAGTATGAGCACAATTTTCTAACTAATTCGATCCTAGTTATTCAGTTTCAAGGTCTTCGAGCACAAGTCTATGAAAAAGGCACTCACCTCAATTAGTGGCTCCCAGACGTTCCTAGGCAAGAATCCGTGTATGGCAATAGGAAGACATTGTTGTAGAAATATGTGGTGATCATGGCTTTTCATACCTGAGATCTTCCATTCCTTTTCATTCACACACCGTGATATATTAGAAAGATACCCATCTGGAGTCTTTAATTCAATTAATAACTTGCACAAAACCTTTTCCTCTTCCACAGAAAGTGTAAAGCATGCAGGTGGCACTTGTGCATTTTCTTCTACTCCGATAGGGTGAAGCTCTTGTCTTATACCCATTCTCTTCAAATCATAGCGGCCCTTGAGTGTGTCCTTTGTATTGCCTTTTATATTCATCACTGAACTTAAGATATTGTCACTAATATTCTTCTCAATGTGCATGCATCCAAATTATGATGCAATTTAAGCATAGACCAATAAGACAATGTAAAAAAGATACTCTTCTTTCTCCAATTATACAAAGTATTTGAACTATCATACTTTCTCTTTTTATCTTTACCAAATGGTCGTTTTCTAAAGAAGTCAAACCCCTTTAACACTTCATCATCTGTTAATGCAATAGGACGGGGCCTATTTTCCTTTTTACCATCAAAAGACATTTCATTTCTCTACCACCTACGATTAATGGGTAAGAATTGATGATGACCATAACAAATCTTACTTGAACCACTTAGGTGTTGTGAGCAAGTGTCTTTATGGCAAGAAGGACATGCTAAATAACATTTACTCATCCATGTTGAAAGGTCAGCATATGCGGGGAAGTTATTAATGGTCCAAATTATTATAGCACACATTTTAAAATTTTGTTTTGCATGTGCATCATATGTTACTATGTGTTCCTCCCACAATTCTTTCAACTCTTTAATCAACAGCTGTAAATAAGCATCTATTTCCATACTAGGACAGTTCAAACCGGGAGTAAGCAAGGATAACATGAAATATGGTTGCTTCATGCACATCTAAAGGGGATATTGTAAAAGAGGAGAACTACGAGCCATAAACTATGCTGTTAACTCAGGTTGCCAAAAGGTTTGAAGCCATTAGTTGCTAGTCTAAGACTCACATTTCAAGAATCTTCTCTAAAGGACTTATTTTGCTCATCAAATGACTTCCATGCAGGATTGTCAGTCGAATGTCTCATAACACCATCATCCACTCACTTCTCTTTATGCCACCTCATTTCCCCAGTTGTCTTGCTTGACATATACAATCTTTGTAACCTTTAAGTCAATAGAAAGTATCGTAACACTTTATAGGGTATATTCTTACCCTTGCTATTGCTTGGCTTCCATCTAGACAAGCCACAAGTAGGACACTCACTTGCATTAGCATACACATCTCAGTATAGAACGTAATCATTTCTACATGCATCAATCTTCACATAGTTTAGCCCAAGTTCACCAATGTAATTTGCATTATAGTGAGAGTCCGACAATGTCTTCTCATTGTTGGGGATTAGCTCTCTTACAAGTTGAAGCATGTTGTCAAATGAAGCATTGGTCCATTCTGAAAAGACTTTAGGTGAATCAATTTAACTATAGTTGATAATTTCGAATGCTTACAACCATGATATAATTTCTCTTGTGCTTCCCCTAGTAAGCGGTAAAATTTGGCAGCTTCAGCATTATGCTCCTCTGGTACAATTTCTTCACCTTGATTATGGTTATTATAGTCACCACCAAATTCAACATTTATACCCGCCGTCACACACATTATTAACTAATCCTTTAATGTCATCACCAAGAAAAGATCCCACATTAGTTTCATCATCATCGTCATCGGATTCAGTTGATTCATCTTCTGTCTTTCCATGATAAAACCATGTGGTATAGTTTCTAAGAATCCCATGCCTTAACAAATGAACTTTGACTTCGTCTCTTAGCTTATAACAAGTATTTTTGCATCTAATGCATGAACACCTAATCTTGTCACGTATCACAATACATTAAAATGAAAAATCAAGAAAAATATGAATTCCTCTTTCATACTCTGGCCGAATACTATCTCTAATTTTCATCCAATTCTTATCTATCCCCATTATGTAACCAATGTAGCAAAATTCCAACAAAATCTGTTTTTTGAACAGCAAAATAATAAATATCATTCATACAGTATTTAATGAATTAGATGGATTTCTTTGTGAACAGCTATATATAAAAGCAAAAATTACTGTCGAACTTCAAGATTAATCAATTTAATATATATGATACCTTGCACGGGACAAACTATGTCAAATATTTTTCCCAAGTTCTAAACGAAGAATGTGTCAAGAATGTAATGAAAAATCTGTAAATAAGGCACACTATATGTAGCTTTAAGGTTAATCAACTTGTGAGTTTCGGTACTCTCTTAACTTAGCACTATTGCCCATTAGATAAAAAAAGAGAGAGGAGTAAATCTCACTTCAAAGTATCCCAGTCACAAATATATTCTATAATTTGGAATTAATATCACTATAAGGACCAAATCCTAAATAAAATTTTCCAGTTGTTAACTCTTGAGGAGGAAGCAAGGTCAATCTAGAACCGAGTCCCGCAGCATCATCTGCGGTGTGAGTTCCCTTGCCTTGAGTCATAGACGTCTGAGTGAAGCCAGGGCAAAAGCAATTTACACTTAATCTTTCTCTCTCATATCGTTTAGCCAAAACCCTAGAATACGCGTTAAGCGCAAGCTTTGATACTGCATAGTCCGTCCATAATCCTGGCCAACCTTGGCTCTTCCATGTCCCATTCTTCACATCTTCAAGAAACAAATTCACTATTCCTTCAATTTGCTCCTCACTTAGTTTTTCGTCTTGTAGAATTTTTTTTATGCTAGGGTTTCTCAACTTCTGCATGTATGAATGGAGGATAAATTAGTAAATAGGTATAGACAAGGGGTTTTAATAAAAGGGGAGTTGCATGTATTGGTCTAGAAAAGTAGACCAATATATTTATAAAAGGGATGAAGAATTAACTTTGAATTTGACCGAATAGAATTATGATATGATACTCATATTGACTTGAAGTTAATTGTGAGAGAACATTGCTTTGAAAACAAAGGAGAAAAATATGGTTGCTTGACTGTAGCTTCTTAACCTAAAAGTTACTTTTGAATCCTCGATATAAGAGACTCGGGTTCAATGTTTTTTCTTCTCAACTATAACAGAAAAAGAGAGAAAAATATAATTGCTTACATTTACTGTCCCAAGTCGTGAGCTTATATTAAGTACACGGCTCACGGAGGCTGAGCGGCGAAACATGGGCAAGAGGGCCTCAGTGAGTAACTTGGCTCCAATGAAATTGGTTTTGATCACGGTCTCAGCTTGCTCTACCGAGTTTTCATGGATCTCGTTGAACGAAACAGCAGCGTTGTTCACCTGAGGAATTAAGTAATATTGATTAAAAAGGTTCAATTAATTACTAATAAGTAAATATATATTTTCAAGAGATGGTGAAATAAGAAATTTTTTACAATTGATGTCAAATTGTGTCGGCCTTGAAAAACTTGTTTTGTTATTGTACTAGCATTGATCTCTCTCTTTTTTCTTTCTTTTCCTTTTTGTTAGTTGAGTAGCAATTCCTCGATTTTTCCATAATATTGAGTTGAGTTGTAAAAAACATAAATAGCACATCTCTTACTATTAGAAACGAAGTTTTCAATGCCTAGTCTTAATTGACTTAAGTTCATCTTCAAGATTCTTGAAGATTCAAATGATAGATATGAATTTTACAAGTTTATGCATATACAAAGAAATATTATATTGAAGATTTTCTTATGAAGATATGTTACATATAAAATTTCTCACTTTGTATGTTTGAAGATATAAAATTCTACAAAATAACATTTTTCACATATGCATTGTTGTTTCAACATTTTTCATCAAAAATATTGTGACTAGGGTTTATCTCTTTCAGCAACAATTATGGTGGAAAAACATTAATTTCAATAAATAATAAATCAAAACAAATTAAAAAAAGGAAAAAATTGATATATATACTCAGTTCTCTACTAAATTGCATGTGAGACTGATCCAAATATCTCCCAGGAAAACACATGCAAGACAGATCTTTTATATATATATATATATATATATATATATATATATATATATATATATATATATCAGTACTATATTTTAATTTGTGTAGAACAAATGCAAACATTTTTCTTTCATATATAATTTTAGTACTAAAGAACAAAAGAAAAATGAAAGAAAAGTATTTGTACTTACAAGAATATCCAACGCTCCAAATTTTTCTTTGAACCATGAAACGAAGGTTTTGATGGAAGAAGGGTCCGATACATCAAGGCAAAAAAATTGGACATGTGATAATCCTTGATCCCTTAATAACTCAACAGCCTTGTGTCCTCTTTCAAAATCTCTAGCAGTTAAAATCACAGTTAATCCCAACTCTGCTAGCCGCTTAACAAGCGCAAACCCGATCCCTTTATTGGCTCCGGTGACTATGGCAGTGGTGTCTTTAGACCACCATCTTCAATGAAAAATGACAATAGATCGATCAGTAAAATGTTAATAGTTACTCTAAAAAAGAGTTAATTAGTGAGACAGAGAGAGGTTTATACTTTGTACCTAGTGGAGAAGACGATGGGAGAAGAGGAAGAGATGTGCTCCGATTCTTTTGATTGATCCATTAATAAGAAGATTGTTTTTCTTCCAATGTATATTATTTAGAGGAATGAGTACTACACCAATATTTATATATTAAGAGAGAGAGAAATTTAAGGCAAGTTGAAAGATTTGACAATAAATAAATAAATGAAAGGCAGAAGGTGCAGTTGAATTCTTATTTAGTTTAGGCCCCCAGCCCCCCAGCGTGGACCGTGTGCGACAGAAAAGCAGAGGGGAAATTCTTGTATAACTAGATATGCTTTATTTATGCACAATGTATTCAGCGGGGCTGCTAGGGCGCGTGCGGGATGCGGATCAAAATCGTCTCGGGATGTTAGCTTGTAGGTATTTTTTTTTAGAGCGTTCATTTTTTTTGTTTTGAACGTAATTTTTGTGTCCCATGAATTTTTTTTTAAAAAAATTAAAATTTATAAAAAAATATAAGTTAAAAGTTCAAACTAACTTAAAAGTTATAAATCTTAACTACTAAACTAGTGTTCTTGTTGTGATATTATTGCATTTCATAAATATATATTGTATGTTATCTAGTTTAATAATAATTACAAACTATTTAATTAATTACTTATAAGTTACAACAATATAAAAATATAAGTTATACTCCATATAATTTATATATAAATATATGTTAATATTTATAAAATTATAATTATCATGTTATAAAAAATTAGTCAAAGTATTAAATTTTGATAATTAATTAATTTAAATTTAAATTTTTTTATCTTTATTATTTTAATTAATTAATTATTATTTTATTAAAATTTTGAAACACCTCAACGTATATAAAAGATTTACATCCTAACGTCTTGAGACAAAATAACTCTGAAAACATTACATGTACTTAATTCACCTTATATATCATGATTGCTAATGGTACATGTTTTTATAAATTATAATGGCAACTTGATTTTGAGCTCGTCATCATTTGGTCATGTGAAGAATTGTTTGCAAAATTGAATGCCCCATAAAAGGGGACGATTCTTGTATTCAATGCTGAAGAATTTGGCCTCCCAAAAAGTGGGATTTGATTTGCAGACAATTCTGGAAACTGTTACTAATAACATAGGATTTTTTTTTTATTTTTTATAATGGGATCCTGATTTCATTCTATGTTGGATGATTATATAGGAGAATTAAATCCATGATCTAAAATCATGGGATTTCTTTTTTTAAACTTTATAGTATACTCGGCACCTTAAAGTATTTGGAGAGTATTGAAAATTTTGCTGAATATAAAGAACCAAAAAACTTCTTTACTTCTCCCAGAGAGGAAAAAAACAACTTTACTTCTCTTAAATGGTTTTCGAACAACTCTCAAGTGATAACCACGTATCTTTTTCTTTTTGAAAAAAAAAATTTAAGTTCAAATCCTCCATATATTCCAATTATAAAAAATAAAATTGTCATTCCAAATTTGATTAAAAATTTCAATTCTAAATGATCCATAGGCTAAAAAGACCAAATTTGATTAAAAATTTCAATTATAAATGATCCATAGGCTAAAAAGAAAGGAAAAAATTGGCTTGATGCTTATATAAAAGTACAATGGTTGATCTAATCATAATATAAGGTCATCGTATTATTACCAATCCACGTAAAAGTCTATAACACTAATACAATTTACGTATAAGAGAAGTAACCAATATGTAAATTGTACAAATAATCCACACCGTGATAAAAATCAAATATGAGATTTTATTATCTCAAAATGAGTGCAATTTTTTTATCGTAAAAAATTGTGAAGTAAAACATGTAATAAAATGCTTTTGCATATGAATTTGGACTTCTTAAATTTTAGAATTTAATGGAGATCACTTCATAAAATTGTAAAGTAAAATATACAATATACTACTTTTACGCATAGATTTGAACTTTTTAAATTTTAAAATTTAATAAAAGTTTATAATCAAAATTTATATGTATTACAAGTTTTAATTTGTAATTTTTTTTTTTAAAGTAAAAACACCGCTCTTAAAAAAACTTTAATGTTTTTTCCCACTAAACAAAGGCGTGATGGGCGGCATTAACCTTTTAAGCGCATACTTTTGCACAATCTTAACTAATGCTCTACATCTAATGCTCTAAACAATTATATTTCCTTCAATCCATCCTGTTAGGTTGACTACATGGACATGTCCACTGTTTTTTTTTTCTTATCTTTTTTTCACACAGAGCTAACAAAAGTAGAATTTTATGCTTTGCATGCTTGGAATCCACACGCTATTGTGAAGTGGTTTTGTCATGCTTTAAAAGCAAAAAAAATAAAAATAAAAATAAAAAGGTAGCAACACACAATCTAACAAACTTTTTTCGAGTTTTATGTTAGATTAACTACTTTTATTAAGACTAGCACTATTGTTGCCTTCTATTCTAACCCCAACTAAGTTTAGGATAGGGGGGATCTCCACCCTTTTGTTTTTCTTCACTTTTGCTCAATTGGTTTAGGCATGTGCAGACGCCAATTACGACCATCATATTCATACGCACTGCGCCGCCGCCATCTAATTTTTGTTTTAATTAATTTGATTTTGACATTAATTAATTCATATAATGGAATGTAATCTATTTGTATCTTTCAGTTGTATTCTCTTGGAGAGAATGTTTATTTTTTTTCTTTGCGTAAAAGATGTTACAACGGTGATTAATATTATTTGACAACCATTAAAAATCTGGTAAAAATATAATTATAATCAAAATTTTGATTTATCAAAAGTGATAATCATAAACCAAATCAATTTCTTTTATTAACTTACAAAATTTTTTATTCAATTTAGTTATCAAAATTTTACAATTAATTAATTATTAACAAAAAAAAGCACTAAAATCGTACCAAATAAAAAAAAGTTATACCAATTAAGATATAATAATTTAAAGTTAATACACTATAAAGAGATTAAAACAATCTCTAATCAGTGCTAAGAATAAATGAAAAATTGTGATTGAATCACACCACAAGCATCTTGAAACCCCTCAAGTTCCACATGCCTAAAAGGCAATTCATAGTAAGAATAATCATCGTTCCAAGCGCTTTCCTACAAGCCTCTTGTTCAAAATTTCAAGAATTAAGTTTTTAGTATTTATAATATTAGTGCGATGGTTATGTTATTGATAGGACATTATGTTTATTTTCCTTAACAATAAATTATTATATATATATATATGGTTAATAATAAATATTTTTATATATATCTATAACTTTGGTTTGATTTAGTTATGAGATAGTTTTATAACAATAAACCAAGCTATTTATTTCGGTAACTGCATTTTTTATGCGGTTATGAGATAGTTTCCTATTTTTGTTCAGTCCCAATTATGATGAGACAAACAAAATAGGTTCATATCTTTTTTTTTTATAACAAATAAAAAAATTACATATATAGAGTGATGTTATTCTAACACTTCAAATAAGCACACTTTTCATATACTATCGATTTTTTTAATCATAATTACAATTCAAATTTTCAAACTGTATGTCCGGATATCAAGTCCAAGTATCCCACAATCTTTACTCAATCACATAACCTATATGATCAAACAATACATGAATGGGAGTTTATTCAAACTACACCATCATCATGTACAAAATAAAATATCATAACTTAGGCAAGCATGATATTTGCGCTAAGGTGAAGAATCAAACCAAGACTTGAGCTTATCTTGGTTTCGTCCTACCACTTCAGCTAACCCCCTTTGGGTTCATCATCTCAATTCCTTCAATCTCATGTACAAAACAAGTGAATATAACTGAACTCGTAACAGAAGACCATTGTGGTCGGAATAAAAACCAATGTCAAACTCAGGATCAGTTTCTACCATATAGATACAAAGTTTTCTCCAAGTTTACATAAGCATATTAGAAATAAACAGATATTAATGGTTTATTGCTACGTGGTTTGACTTGTTCTCCGTGCAGAAGAGTAATAATGGGATTCAATCTCTTTGAGACTAGCAGCTGCCTCTTCTCTAATTCTTGCTAATGCTCTATTTGTTTTTTCAGCCTCTTGGGTAAACTCAAATGTTCTTTGTTCTACATGGCCATTGAGAGATGCAAATCCAGAAAATATTGCTGTCTGCTTCAGCTCTAACACCAACTTAAGTAGAGAATCAGCTGCCTGAACCTGTTGTTGATGAATGGGTCCAAATTAAATTGAAGTAAGAGCAGCAACTGCTCAACACATGTAAGTTAACTGATGATCCCAGACAGACTCAACCACACCACATATCATCAAGTTCCACCAAAAAACTGAAATGATCAAGACGCAAACACATCTTAAAAAATGACAAACTACAGTTTTTTACTTTAAATATTTCTAGAAGACCTTATAAAGTTCTAAATATAATTATTAGATATGTCCGTGTCTGTCAGCCAGAAAGAAAGAGGGTGAGAGATGCTAGTACCATTCTAGTGGCACGCATCTCTGTCATGAAGGCTTCTTGTGAATTTCTGACTGGTAAATCACTCACCTATAATATGCAAGCTGCTGTCAAAATAATATCACATCAAAGATAAAAATATATATATAGAAATTTAACTTATTGGGAATTGTTGAAACAAAATCCAGTTCTATAGCTGAGATTCTCAGGAAGAGCCAATTGATGCCATGGAGCAGAAGGAACTTCAACCTTCTGGACATTTTTGTTTTTCAATTGTAGGGTACTTAGACAGTCAAGGGTTAATCTTCAACTTTGGGGAGTGAAACCCAGATCGGAAACTCTAGTCCACAAAATTGCCTCATCACTGTACTCTTACTTTCATTGATATTAAAACAAGAACTAAAAAGAACAGAGGAAAGAAACAGATACCAGAGTATAAGATCAAATATCATTTGCGCATCCCTGAATTTAAGTCATGACACTAGATTTATCCAACAAAAATAAAATTCTAATTATTTCTCATGATATTGGTATCAGTTTCTTTTGTCCTCCTTCCACTTCATAAAATTGGAATCCAATTTTGCTTAGAACATGACACCTACAGTTCACAAATCACAAGGCGGCTCCTTCTTCTTCTTCTTCCTCTCTCTCCTGCGTCACCTCCCCCACTCCCCACGTTAACCTAAAACTGTCATCACCATCAGGGACAACAGTGGCGGCTCTCCTTATGCCGCCAGAACCTCTCACTTCTTCTTCTTCTTCTTCTTTCCCTATTGACTACATTAAGGAGTTAGGCTTCTCTTGTGAAATATATTTAATACTCAGCTCAACTCAACTAAGCCTTAATTTAGTTGCAGTTTCAAGACCTAACTGCCTTAATTGGTCTTCTTCCTATTGGAGAGAAAGAGATAAACGACCTGTAGAAGTAAAAGGTAATCTTGCTCTATAGATTTTGAGAAGGAAAACTTAGCTTATGGGAACTTCCTTCAAACTCATAAAAGGTCTATATGCAAAGTTGATCAAAACGAATTCATTGCTTTCCTTCTTTACTGGCTATGCAAGTTCATCTTCCGTGTCCGATCGAACAAGATTGTTAAGGAACATCTTATTATTTCCCAAGCTTGGATTGAAAATGTAGATCTTCGTCTAGGGCCATACATCTTAGCCAATTTGTATAAGGGAATCTATGATCTCATTGATGACATCTTTGCTTACCGTAGGCCGAATCCTGGGGGTCCATTTTGGATTCTCCAACTTTGGTTGCATGCTTATTTCCTAGAGTTTGGCTTTGGAGAATTAAAAGAAAAGTACTTCCCTGAAAACCCACTCAACTATGGCCAGTGTATCTTAAACACTCCTCCAGTTACAAAGTCCTTCTATGAAATCTTCTCCCTTTCCTATAATCTGATTGATGCCAGCCCATCTCGATTTATGCCTTTCGCTGACCGAAAATATGGACCTCCTTTGTTTCGTTCATTTGCATCTGAGCTCCCTTTAGATCTAGAAAAAACCTACCATGATTTTTACAACATCATGGCCCAAAACCTGGTCGGTCGAGATTTGCACAGAACAACCCTTTTCTCAGGCCCTAACAAGAAATGTGGAGTTAAACTGTATAACCCTCACTTTTGTGCATGCCAATTCGGTCTAACCCAATCTGTCCCTGTTCCACTATTCTACACTGCAAACCACACCTTTGTAGACCGAATTAAATTCACTAGTTCTTACCATATCTTAGTAAACAATTCAATCCTTATCATGAAAATCCTTCAACCACACCCTTGTTCAATAAATGGTGGGAGAGTTATGTGAACAGCTATCTTCTATCTAAGAGCTTAGAAGCAGTCTTTAGACCATATCACTCCGAGCCCTTTCTATTTAGTTTCTGAAGAGAATGGAAAAGGGAAATCAATACAAAAGCAGAAGGAGGAAGTGTCACGACAAACTACAAAAGGGTCTAGAAAGTGGTCAGGTGTTTACAAGGACACTATGCAATGCGCAGGTGGCTTAAAGAAGGCTTGGCCTACCAAAGGTGTACTCTATGCTTCTTTTTGCAAGTTTGAGAGGTTCTATGAAATAAAATACATCTCTAGATTTCTTATGAGGATTGAATTTGATCGTTTAGACTAATTCCAGAAAATGCACCCTAGTTTAAAAAGGATGTTAAGAACAGTATTAGAACTCCTAAGTGAAGATATATTGAGGAAATAACAAATAGTAAAGTGACTTTTGTAGGACATGGAAAGCATATGATGAAGCTGTGAAATTAGTCCTTTATCTACCTCATGTTTTGATGAAATTAGAGATAATTAAAGTTATTTTGCAATCCATCTTTAAAGACTGAGTTTTCTTAAACTATTCTGATATTCGTTGATTGCAGTGACCAAGCTAGCTGATGTATACCTTGAAGGAGAAACTGAAGAGGACGGGTCTTCTGAGGAAATGGAAAATGCTACTGAAAAGGAACGGTCTAGAAAAGCCAAGAAAAAACTACAGAAAACCAAAAAAGAGAATCACCAAGAACCACCAGCTGCAGTCAAAGCACCTGAACCAGCTGTAGAACCACCTCAGTGTACTGCTGCACAAAGAAAGAGTGAAAATTCTTCATTATGGCCAGCCACATAGGGAGAGAAGAGATATCTTTTTTGTTATAAAAAAGTAACTTTTACTTTGAAAAAAATGATCTAATCAAGGAGTGCCAAGTGGAGGGTGAAATTAGGTTTTAATGGATTTTGGATTGAGTTAAAATTTAAATGAAGACTTTGGTCTTAAATTACTTGAATCAAATAAAATCCAATTGATTTAAACCTAAAGTGAATGATATGGATTGAACAAAAGTGTCTTGCAATTGCTCATACTCCCAATTAAATTCATACTTCCTCACTTACCAAGTCTAAGCATACTAGGATCACAAATTTGTCATAGGAACCTGTGCGTGGTCCGTTAAAAAAATTTAGAACGAAATTGGGTATCTACAGTTTGCTTCCCTTTGATTGGAGCTACTTTGAGAGTTCCAATCAAAGGCTGTGAGTGACCTCTATTTTGTTTCAAAATTTTAGAACGACAAATATGCGATGTGTGCATAAAATTAAACGTGTTGTTGGGAAAAGTTGGTGTCATTGGATCACCTATGAGAACGATATGTACCTAGAGTGATAGAATTGGAGTTCGTTCACTCGTGTGATATTTCTGGACCGATTGGTGCCTATTATGAGGACTTTGGTTTGCCTGTTGATGAGGACTTTGGTTTTCCTGTTTATGAGGACTTTGGTTTGCCTACTGACAAGAACTTTGAGTTTATGATTTTGCCTGCTAACGAGGACTTTGATTTTCTTGCTGACGATGATTTTGGTTTGTAATTTTTCCTACTAATAAGGAGTTAGGTTTGCCTGCTGATGAAGAATTTGGTTTACCTGCTGATGAGAACATTGGGTTGCCTGCTATGAGGACTTTGGTTTGTGTTTTTTCCTACTAATGAGGACATAGGTTTGCCTGTTGACAAGGACACTATTTTTATTTTCGTGATTGTGCTTGCTGTGAGGGCTTTTTGGCATTTTTCCTGCTATGAGGGCCTTTACCTATTGGTTCTGCAGAGTCTTCTTATTCAAATTTGTTAAATCACAAAAATAACTTGGATGTGAGCTGAGTCATGGCATTTAGGATTCTTCTTTATAAAGTTTTGAAAAATGAAAAGGAAAAAAGCATGCAAGAGATTTCATTTCACTTTAAAATTTTCGTGAAAAGATCCAATGATAGTTTAAGGCTTTTTCTTTTTTTAAAAACTTTTAAAGGAAAACTTTTACATAGCCTTAGAAAGTGGCCATTGATTTGTACACTCTAGCCTGTTTGGCTTTTAGCGGCCCAGTCTTTGACAATTTAATTTTATTTGACTTAAAACATGCATTTAAACCTAATCTTTCCTCTCACTTTGTAGACATCCTCTAATAGTTCTAAGAGCGAAGCTTCACAACTTGTCCATAACCTTTCTTCCTTACTTCTTCAAAAGAAATGGCCATAGAAGTTATCTCAGCTCAGTTGATACACTAGATCGACAACATGAAAAGCATCGACCTCCACAATTTCTCTCATTATGGCATCAACGCGATTTTTTTGCTACGGTAAAATCAACTGAGATTTCTTGAAAGCAGTTGTAACAAGGTGGGATCCCAATACCCACATCTTTCATTTTGGTCTTGATGAACTATGTCCAACGTATGAGGAATTCTACGCGCTCATCCATCGAAAGCCATCCAACAAAAGTTTCCTTCCTCCACACACTGATCATCACATTGAACTTTCCATGGAGTTATTTAGGATCACCAAGGCCCGAGTCAAAACTATCTTGTCGGGCGACTATTTTGATATAATGCCTTTAGCGTCCAATATTTTTGGAACTGAAGTAAAATATCTTACCAACCATCGTCGGAATATACTATTCCTCTACCTCTTTGTTACATTTTTCATGAATGGTCATAGTTCGAGGGTCCACAAAACACTGTTTGACGTGGTCAAACAATCAAAAGAATGATCATGTTTGATGGGTACCGTATTAGCCACCAATCTGAATGGCCTTGATGCTTTCTGTCGACGTGAGTACATTTATCTCACCGGGAGCCCTTTGTTACTCCAGGTAAGTACTTTATGTTTTACTGACTCCTTTCAACTGCTAAACGGTTATAACATTTTCCTCTTTAGATGTGGCGATTTAATAAGTTATCAATATTAGATCCTCCTAATAATTCTGACACTGAATACGAGCCAAAACATTTTCGGGGGTGCAAACTCTTGGTTAAGCAAGATTCACTAGAGGGCTAGCTCAACTGGTTCCAAATACCCGGTGCTTTGCAAATCCGCCAAGTATGCCCCTAATGGAAGATTACTATGGTTACCTTGTCAACGTTTAAAAAAGGTTGTGTGGTGCTTGCCGGCAACACCCACTATTCATATTATTCCCCAGTGCGGATTCTCAGGCAATATAGACAGCCACAAACTGTTCTGCCACCTGACCATGGCTATTATACTTGTCCAATGAGCGAACGGTGATTGAGTGGATCCAAGATACTTGGCCCAAGTGCACCATGACTCAAATTCCTCGCACCATCTCTACTTGCTTCATTGTCTCTGACTACTATCCGGCATAGGTTTGGGGTCAAGTGGAAGCATCTCGGAAGGAAGAAAAGAAAACATGCTATTATAGGGAGTTTAGTACGACTTTGAAATAATGTCACGTACTTGCATTTTCATTATGTAATAAGAAAATCTTTGGAGAATGAAAATGAAATGGCATGTCCAGAAACTTAAGTCCTTAATGCATTAAATCGATTCTGATTTCAATTCTTTCATTGGCTTAACATATCTTATTCAAAGTGTGAATTTCTTTTTATTATCTTTTGATAATTGTACAAGAGATGTATTTGCGGGAAAAATATAAGTACACAAAAAAGGAAGGGGTTTCCAACAAAATTATGGCTGCATAAAAGTGGTTGCCAACATACCCACAAACGGGATCAAGCCTTCACATAGTTCGAGATAGAGTGATTCATTATTTTATAGAAAATGGTAGATAGAGTGGAGGTGCAACAATGAGGAAATAAAAAGAGGATCATAAGTAATACTTCTTGAGACAATCCAGATTGAAAGGTTAAGCAAATTCGTTTTCGTCGATATCCGTGAGATGTACGGCTCCCCCAGATAGGATCTTCTTAACCAGATACAAACCTGCCTAGTTTAGTCTAAACTTTCCCCTCGAATCATGGATTGGTAACCTGAGTTCTTTTACCATATAATCTCCTTTCTTGATGCCCCGGTTCTTTACTTTCTTGTTAAAATCCTGTGCAACCCTTTTTTGATACCCTTGGGTGTGACCGAGAGCCTCCAACCGCTTCTCGTCAATCAAAGCCAACTCATCATATCACCCTTGAATCCAATTTGCTTCTTCTAATTGAATTTCTATGGCTGTCCTTAGTGAAAGAATTTCCACCTCGATTGGAAGAACTACTTCCATACCGTAGACCAAAAAGTAAGGAGTGGCGTCTATGAAGACCTTAACGAGGTTCAATATCCCCACAATGCAAAAGGTAGTTTCTCATGCCAATCGCGACAGGTCTCTACCATTTTGGCCAATATGCCCTTGACATTCTTGTTGGCCACTTTTACTACCCCGTTGGTTTGAGGTCGGTAATGAGAGGACTTGTGGCGCTCAATTTTGTATTTATTAAGTAAATCTGTGACCTTGCCTTGAAGGTGCGTGCCATTGTCTAAGATCAACTCAAAAGGTACTCCATAATGACAGATGATGTTATGATTAATGAATTTTGCCACATGCTTAGCCTTTAAGATGGAAAATGAGGTGGCTTGTCATGCTGAAGAGTTCTCGGGGCAACAAATGTTGTAGGTTTCCATGCAACTGACATTTATGAAATTTCTTCAAATAATTACAACAATCAATCTCCATACTAATCCAATAATAACCTAAAGGAGGATCTTTCTTGCCAACATTATTCCATTTATACGCGGACTTCCGGTACCTTCATGTATTTCCATTATGATGTTCTCAGCAATGTTTTCATCTACACAGAGTAGTTGGATCCCATTAAATGATCTCCTATATAGTATCCTACCATAAATGACAAACCGGGATTCCAATGACTGTATCGCCCCTCTGTTCCTTTTCTCACTATTCGTCGGGAATTCTCCCTTTTATAGAAAGTTCTGAATGTTAGTATACTAAGGTAAACCATTAGATGACCGAGCTTGGATCTCGATGGCTGAACAATAAGCCGGTTCATCATTTTGCTCGACCACTAGTGGAATTGCCTCAACCTCTTCAAGCATCCACAACATTGAAGCTAGAGTAGCCAATGCATCGACGAACTGATTCTGGACTCGAGGCAAGTAAGTGAATGACACCTTGTCGAAGCACCAGACCATATTTGTGAAATGGTTCTGATAAAGTTTCATCCTCTCATCTTTAATTTTCCAGTCTCCTCGGGATTGAAAAATGACTAAGTAGAAATCTCCATACACTATGACCTCTTTTAGCCCAATATCAATGAGTGCTTTTAAACCAGCAATGCAAGCCTCATACTCAGCCACATTATTGGTGGACTCAAAATTCAGGCGAATTGATAAGGTAGTAATGATTCCTTCTAACGCTACTCCGATCCCAAAACCTTTCTAATTAGCTGCCCCATTGAAAAACATTTTCCACTCACAATAGCGAATTGATAAGGTAGTAATGATTCCTTCTAGAGAGACTAACGCTACTCCGATCCCAAAACCTTTCTAATTAGCTGCCCCATTGAAAAATATTTTCCACTTACAATTTTCGACTTCCAGAATTCCTTCATCCAGAAAATTGAACTCTTCAACCTCTTCTTTGTCTCTTGGGAAATTTGCCAAGAAATCTGAAATTATCTCTCCCTTAGCTGACTTTTGGGTCATGTACTAAAGATCAAACTGGGAGAGACTGACCATCCATTTGATCATCCTCCCACTCAAGGCTGGGGCTTCAAACAGATGCTTTAGAGGGTCCAAGCGAGAGATCACTTTCACAGAGAAGGACCAAAAATAATGCTAGAGTTTTTTAGCGGCCAAAACAAGAGCAAGACAAGTCTTTTCTACCCAAGAATAGTTTAACTCATAAGCCACGAGTTTCTTGCTAAGATAGTTTATAGCCCTTTCTTTTTTGTCTTCGTATTCTTGAGCTAACATGGCCCCCATAGAGGTCTTAGTGATAGATAGGTACAACAAAAGTGGAGCACCATGCTTAGGTGGGATCAACACTGGGGGGGTTCTTGAGATAGTCTTTGCTCTTCTCGAAGGCTTTCTGACACTGTTCATTCCACCTCACTGGTTGGTCTTTTCTAAGCAGCTTGAAGATGGGCTCATGGGTATGGGTAAGCTTGGCAATAAATCTATTGATATACTAAAGTCTTCCCAAAAATCCTTTAATCTCTTTCTCTGTTTTCGATGCTGACATTTCTAGAATTGTTGTCACCATTTTCAAGTTTACTTCAATCCATTTTTCACTAATATAAAACCTAAGAGATTACCGGCGGTGACTCCAAAAGCATACTTTTTAGGATTCAAACGTAACTTGTACTTCTGAATTCTGTCAAAGAACTTTTGGAGGGCATCCCAATGTCCTTATCTGTTTTCAGACTTGACAATCATATCATCCACATACACCTCCACTTTTTTGTGGATCATATCATGTAACAGGGTGGTGGCCATCCTCTTTCAAGTCAAACATCTAGAAATATACTCAGCTACATCCTTCTTCATCCTTGACCACCAATAATTCTGTCTCAACTTCCTGTACATCTTATTATTACCCGGGTGCATAAAATATATAGAATCATGAGCCTCTCTTAGTATCTCCTTTCTCATCTAAACATCATTGGGAACATAAACTCTATGTCCCAATACCACCATATCATCTTCCCTAATTCTAAACCCAGTCGGCTTCCCACTCAATATTTCTTGTCTGATCTTCTCTATCGCTTCATTTTTACTCTGTATCTGTACCAAGCAATCAATAATATAAGATTGTACCACTATATTTTCCATCAATACTCATCTATCACAGATACTCAACCACATTCTCATTTCTCTCAGTTCTACCATCAAGTTAATATCCTGACTCTTAATAGAAACTAATCTCCTTGTAGATTTTCTACTCAATGCATCAACTACTACATTAGCCTTCTATGGATGATAGTGAATTGTACAATCATAGTCACTAATCAACTCCATCCACCTGCTCTGCTTCAAATTCAACTCTCTCTAGGTAGATAAATGCGTAAAACTTTTATGATCAATAAAAATTTCATAAGTGGCTCCATACAGATGATGTCTCCAAATCTTCAAAGCAAAAACTATAGCAGCCAATTTTAAATCATTGGTTGGGTAATTTCTCTCATGGTTCTTCAATTGCCTAGAAGCATAAACTATAACTCTCCCATGTTGCATTAACACACATCCCAACCCCTGATATGACGCATTACTATATACCATCCTTCATCACCAGAAAGAAGCACTAATACCAGAGCAGTATTCAATTTTTCTTTCAACAGCTGGAAACTCCTCTCACAATTTTCAGACCACATAAACTTCACTTCCTTCCTGGTCAATCTAGTCATTAGTCTAACAATCATAGAAAAATTATGGATAAACGTCATGTAATAACCAGCTAACCTTAAAAAGCTTCTAATTTCAGTCACACTAGTGTGTCTTTCCCAATTCAACACTGCCTCTACTTTTTATGAGTCAACTGCTATACCATCTCTTGACACATTATGCCCCAAGAAATATATTCCACTCAACTAAAATTCACATTTAGAGAATTTTGCATACAATTTCTCTCTCCTTTGGTTTCCAACACTATCTCTAAATGTTTCCCATGCTCCTCTTCATTCCTAGAATATATCAGAATATCATCAATAAATATAATCACAAATCTAACCAAGAATGGTTTAAACACCCGATTCATTAAATCCATAAATGCTGCAGGAGCATTAGTTAACCTTTGGCATCACAAGGAATTTATGATGGCCATAATGTGTCCTAAAAGCAGTCTTAGACACATCCCCCTCCTTTATCCTCAATTGATGATAACCCGATCTCAGATCTATCTTAGAAAACACCTTAGCCCCTTGTAACTGCTCGAATAAATCATCTATCCTGGGTAAAGGATATTTATTCTTGATGGTGATTTTATTCATCTATCAATAATCAATACACAACCTCATTGTTCTATCTTTCTTCTTCACAAACAATGCAAGGGCTCCCAAGGTGACACACTAGGTTGAATAAATTATTTATTTAACAAATCCTGAAGCTGAACTTTCAACTCTCTCAACTCAGTTGGTGCAATTCTATAAGGTGCTATAGATATGGGTGTTGATCCCGGAATCACCTCAATAGAAAACTCAATCTTCATATTGGGAGGCAAACCAGACAACTCATCAGGGAACACATAAGAAAAATCTTTTACTACTAAAATTTCTTCTAACTTCATAATCTCCTTTCTAGAATCCACCACATACGCCAAATACCCCTCACAATCTTTCTTCATCCATCTACTAGCAATCAGGGTAGAAATAAGATAGTTGGCAAGTATCTTACGTTCTCCTTGAAAGTTAAACTCCTATTGTCTTGGTATCCTGAACACCACATTCTTCCTAAAACAATCTACTAAAGCATGATATACATAGAACCAATTCATTCCCAGAATTAAATCAAAATCTGTCATATCTGAAGGCAATAAATCAACTTCAAATTCTCTACCAGCCATACTAATCACACAACCCCGATAAATTGTCCCTATAATAACCCTATCCCTAATAGGAACCTCAACAATAACCGCATGCATCAAAGGACTAACACAAGCATAAATAGATTTCATATGAACACTGGATGTAAAAAAATGGGTTGCACCAGGATCAATCAATAATTTAGCAGGTCTGTTAACAATAGATACAATACCTATAACAATATCAGAAGTGGTTTGCTCATCATGTTGGGTCAATGCATAGACTCTGCTGTCTCTGGGCTATAACTGACCACTGCATCTTCTCTCAGTTACTGATTATCTACCTTTACCCCGTATACTCCCTGATCTACTACCTTTCTCTACCTGTTCTCCCAACACCTCCAGCACTTATCTTAACAGATTTCCCCACTGGACAATCTACACTAATATGTTATCCCTCACCACATACAAAGCACATCTGAGTAGGACAATTCCGAGATAGATGCCCTGTTTGATTACATCTAAAGCAAACACTTGTATCTCGATCACACATTAGGTTACTACTTCCCCTTGGTGGCATACTTAGTCATCTACTATAACTCTCAGTTCCTATTGCCTGTCTCCCAAATCTAAAGGTCCCACCAATATTACTCTGAGCTACAGAAGCAACAGATCCTACTTGCCTCTGACTCTATATTGCAGTTCCTTGAAACAAGGAACGCCCCATTTAGGGTGGTCTTTCACCCTGCACACTCATATTGCTACCACCTCTAGGTCCCTCAAATCTAGACCTCTTCAGCCAATCCCTCTTACCTCTAAACTCTATCACATCCTTCTCAATTTGTAATGCTTTATCCACCATTATAGCATAATTCCCAATACCCATATAAGAGAGTTTAGTTCGAATTTCATAGTGTAATCCTTCTAAAAATCTCTTACATTTCTTATCCTCGGTATTTACTAACTCATATAAGAACTTCGACACGGCTATAAATCTAATGTCATACTCAGCCATAGATAAGGTATTCTGCCTTAAATGAATAAAATCTCTCTCCTGTTATGCTCAAAATGTATTTGGAAAATTCTTCGCAATGAACACATCCTTAAACTTACATCAAGTTAAGGGTTGATCTACTTGTGTACTTAATCTAGACAGAATATCCTTCCACTATTGAGAAGCCTCACATTCCAGCATAAATGAAGCAAAAACAACATTTTGCCTATTTGTCACTGGTAAGACTGTAAAATATTTCTCAACATGTTTAATCCACTGCTCAGCTTCAACAAGATTTACAAATTATCTAAAAGACTAGGGTTTAAACTTGAGAAATCTCACAAAACAATCCTCTTGCATCTCATGTGCAAACACACCTTCTCCCTCATAAGCCTCTCACCACATCAGGTTTTATTCTACCCCTTCTTCTAATCTCCTCTGTAAATTATCAGCCCTTTCTTCTATTGCATTCATTCTCTTTATACCACAATCAAGAACTTCTCTCAACTTATCCCTCATAATATCATATTTGCTTACACCTTTACTAGCACCAACTGCACTAGCAACCTGTTCCTTTGCATGAATCATAAACTCTACCTCCCCTTTCGCTTAAGCTCTTCTAAATATTAGGGGTCTACCAAGTCCTCTCTGATTTAGAACTCTACCTCTACCTCTAGCACATCCACGTGTCATCCTCAGACTCTGCATTAAAATATAGTTTATTTAAATCTTCCACTTATTTAAATTTTTATGCAGTCTACAGAATAATAAAACCTAATGCTCTGATTCCTAAATTATAATGACTCATCTAGGGTTGGCCACCCCTAAGACAACGTTGTCATGTTTTGAAATCCCAACATGACATATATATGCAATAATATAAAAATATATATCGATTGAAAATATATATACATAAGTCCTCAACCCTCAACAAGGGAGTTACATTATTAAAATCCCAACTGAAACCATATATATACAATATATTATACTTGAATATTTACAACAACAAAAATTTATTCCATTAGTCTGAGGATGTGGACCACGAGGCTTACAGATAATAACTCAGTCTAAATCTCAGCTCACCAATCATTTGTCCTGCCCACTACTTGAAATTATTAAACAATTAGGAGTGAGCTTCATAAGCTCAGTGAATTAAATTTACTAGAAGTACTCAATTTGTATACTTCCAATCACATCTTATAATTCAATTATTTCTAATTCACCAATATTAATCATCTATTTCTTCACATATAATAATTCCATCTTTCAAATAGTCTTCCAATATTAATTCATCTATTATCTCATATAACTCGATAATAGCATTCTATTATCACTACTCATATCACAATTCTCATCATTTATCAATCTCTTCTTAAATTAATCATCAAATATATCAACTTTTCTTCTCATATATTTAAACATCTTGAGATTATCAATTTAATATCATTATTTACCTCGTTACAGCGTATAATCAATCAATCAAATAATTTTTATCATGTCATACTCTCACATTTCTTTTTCATCATATCGGTCTATTTGTCAGACTCATTTGTCTATCAATAATTTCATAATCAAGAATGATACTTTAGCATCTCAATCAATAATAATAAATATTTAAAGCAAATGAAATGCATGAATTTAAATTATCTTTCTTTTTTTATCTTATCAGATCATTTCATATTATCCTTTGGGAACGTCTTCCCACATGTCAATATGTTTCAGCCAGACCAGTTGCTTTTTTGGTCTTTTTTGGCTAGACCAGTTGGCTTCCCGGTCTTTTATTTTCAACTAGACCGGTTACCTTCCTAGTCTTTTATTTTTAGCTAGACCGACTGCCTTCCTAGTCTTTTATTTTCAGCTGGATCGGCTACCTTCTCAGTATTTTATTTTCAGCTAGACCGATTGCCTTCCCGATCGTTTATTTTCAGCTAGATCGACTGCCTTCCCGGTCTTTTATTTTATGCATATGAGCAATAATATGAAAACATGCATACATTCAAGCATTCAATTTAGCTATCCAGCTCTTTCTCAAAATTATTATTTTTATCATATTCATTAAATTATCTCATCATATATCATATCTAATTTTCAATCATATTTTTCAAAAATTTCATAAAACTTAGTATATTTTTCATTCATCCATCCTATATAAAATATAAATTCTCATATAATTAATATTCAACACACTTTCCAATTCCTAATCAATAAATCAATCAATTTTCATATATAAAAGAAAATACATTCTTAAATCATTATAATTCACCCATTTACTCAAATATCATAATTTCATATTTTTATTGGTTTTGATTACTAAAAGTAAATCTAACTCACCACGTAGCACTTAAAGCTACCCATAGATCACCTCCGTGCCTTTCTTGCTCTTTTCAGCAATTTCTTAAGATTGATGATCACCAACACCTAATTATAAACTTCAATAAATCTTAGTATTTTATAACTTAATTCAAACAATATAAATATTTAATTATGAGTCTTTTTGAAAATTTACCTCAAATATGATGAAGTATGACTATTGTAATTAAATGACTGTACTATCCTCTTTATAACAAGTGGACTTTAGTTCATTCATTAGGGCTTTGGATGCAAAACCGAAGCTCACTGATAAAGTTAAAGTAATACTGCGGATAAACAAGTATGGAAAAAAGGATTCATAGCATAAAGAACTCAAAGGTTCTCTTTTTTTTTTTTTTTTCATTTTGAAGATAAAGAGTCATAGGTCCAAGGCCAAAATTTGTCTCCTCTCCATTTTGGTACAGATCCTCTGGTGGAAGACTGGGAAAAATGCCTCATCAGAGACCAGTTCATCTAAGAGAAGGAGAGCACATTGATCGTTCAGTTTTCGAAAGTAGTTCGAGATCAATCAGAGTGATGGCAGAGGAAGCAGTAGTTGACACTAATGAGATCCTCAAGAACATCGGCAGCATGTTGGCCGAGCTAGCCAAGAGATTGGAGACATAAACATGAAGGAAAATTTCCTTTAATTAAATTTCGATCAAATTTTCTTGGTTTTCTCATGGTTAAATATGGTGGATTTGACATTAACAGGCTTTCCAAGGGGGTCGGACCCTAATGATGATTTAGGCTAAACCCAAGAGGTCCAAATGAAAGATAAAGATTTCCCCTTACATGGATCGTTCCACTGGATCCTCGGGCCCTCAGTCACTTTCATTTTAGATTTCTTGGGTTAGGGCCTAATCAACATTAGTTTCTTCTGATGGGCTTCTCAATGATATCAAACTATCTTAATTAAGGGAAAAATCCTCTATTTTGAAACAAATTAGGCTCAATGTTGGGCTTATTTCATTTGGTTATAATTTAATGAAAAAAATTCCTCTGATTAAATTCCAATCAAACTTCATTAGTCTTGGCCCTTTCAATCCTTCATGGGCTTCTCATAGTTAAATATTGTGGGTTTGATATCTTTCCCAAGATATTTGGAACAGAATGGTAATTCGGGCTAAGTCGAAGAAGCCCAAACAAATGATGAAGTTTTCCCCTGACATGGATCTCTCAACCTAATCCTTGGGCCTTCAATCGCATTCATTTTAGATTTATTGGGTTAAGGCCCAATCACCACTAGTTTCTATTGTAGGCTTCTTAATGAGGTCAAACTAACAAGACTTAACTAAAAGAAAATCCATTGTTTTGGGCTAACCTAGACCCAACTTTAAGTTTAATTTATTTGATTGTGATTTAATCAAAGGAAACACTAAATTTCCAAACATGTTGTCAAACAAATTGATTTTATCTTTCTTAACATGTGAGGTGAAAGCGAACACATGCAAGCAAGCAAAGGGATAGAAATGGGTCCTTATCCTAGATGGAAATGTTCTAGAGTTTGCTTAAAAAATGGTAAGCTTGCCTTATAACTCTGGTGGGCTTAGGTACCCCATGGCTAGAAGGATTCTATCATGCTCCTCTAGTGGCCTGAAAAGTGGACCACAAGAGTACAAACGTGTTTGGCAAACCTTCGTTACATAGACAAGAACCAAGAGGAACTTGCCCCACACCAAAGACTGACGATAAGCAAATAGGTAAGTGCTAGTGTGCAAAGTGAAGTATAAAATAATAACTCAAATTAAAATTTCAAAAGATTTCCAAGAAACATTTTAAGGTTAAATCTCCCCAACGAAGTCGCCAACTATAGGTACCACCCTTTTTCGCCTCAGACCCATGCATTCGGCTCAATACCCAAGGCCACTCCTTTTAAAGAATATGGATATAGCAAGGGTGTGGATTACGATAAGTAGGCATATAGAAACAAGTGAAACCTACCAAGTCTAATACAACCCTTTATAAGTAGTAAGGAGGCTCCCATAATGGGTGCGCTTTTACTGTATTAGACAATTGGTCGTTTTTTAATCCAAGCATATAGCAAGGATGACGGGTAAGAAGCCGCCATTTGACCTTGAACCCTTGTCATTGGTCTACGTGAGAAATTCCAAAGATCGGGAGATTTGGGTGCAAAATAGTGAGGATTTATAGCTCTCTCTCTTACCTAGACCGAAGTCTAGCCTGTTGTGTTTCAAGGGAATTAATTGAAATTTTAATTCAAGTATTATTATTATGCACTACTAATAAAACCAAGCACATATTTTGCAATTTTTATTCAAACAAAGTAATGCCAAATATTATCTTTAAAGTAATGCGGTAAAAGTAAGTATATAAAGGAAATAAATTGCTTTGACTATGAAAAAAAATGTTCAAACTACTTGAAAGTAGATGAGAAGTAAATTAAAGTGCATGCATTTAAACTAGGTGGATTAATTATGTAAGTTAAACTAGATGAATTAAAATTGAAGACTAAAGTGAATGAATTAAACTAAGCTACTTTAAACTAGCCGAGTTAAAAAATAGGAATTAAGCTAAATAGATTTAAACTAAACTAGCTTAAAGATGATATTCAAAATAACTAGTAAATAATAACTAGTAACATTTTTAATGGGTCAAAAAGGGCCCAAAATTAACAAGGACCAAGGGGGCCCAAAATTCTTTTTAAAGAATTAAAGTTCATATGTAATTAATAACAACTTAAATAAAACATCTAACTTTGAGAATATAAAAAATTCTTAAGGTACTAAACTAAAGAAAAGAACTTTAAAACTACCGTTATATTATCATTGCATTTAATGAAGAAACTACATATGACTAGTAGATAACTAATAAAAGACATATAACTAGTGAAAATTAAAATGCTAAGAAACTAGTAAGTATCTTAAGATGAAACTTTTTAAGTGAGCTAAATTATTATAGTCTATTTTCAAGGTCGTTTAAACACATGAATCATGCTAACAAATTATTTTGCAAAAGTAGAAGCTTAACCAACCTTCTTTAGCTAAGGAAAATTTTCACATGTGGGTATTATACTCGGAGATCCTTGTGCTCTTGTGGACTTAGTGAAGTTGGAAGAATGATTCGAATGAAGATTAGAAGACCAAAACAAAGGTGGCTGAAAATGATGAAGAACTCTCACTAGTTCTTCTTTTATGTTTAACTCTTTAATCTTTTTTCACCTTTCTTGAACACTATCTTCTCTTTTGTTATATTCTTCTCTTTGGTCTTCCTACTCTTCTCTCTTTTTCTCTATTTTCTCACTTCTTTATTTCTCTCTAAACTTTCTCTTTTTTGCATTCTTAGTGTTGTATTGGTTTCTTTGTGTTAGATAAATGGGGTATTTATAAGAGGAGTAAGGGCTGGCCAAGATATTAAAAAAAAGAAAAATAATGGGTGAAAATAAGGTGTATGGCTGGTCATACATGGAAGATAAAAATTAGTTTCAACTTTTGAGATGAAAAATGTGTTTCACTTTTGGGGTGTAAAGGTGGGGCTAGAGAAGTGAGGTGTGGTAAACTAAGTGAAAAGTGAGAGAGAAAAGACATTTAGGTGGCTGGACATGGGGAAGAGGGAGAGGTTTCTTTGAGGTGAAAAAAAATGAAGAAGAAGGTTTGCAAAAAGGTGAACAAGAAAGGATATTTTGGAGTGTTTTCAATAAAGCAAAAGCAAAAGCAAAAAAGGTGAAGAGAAACTCTTCTTGATTTGGATGACCAAAGTGGGTGGAAAAGACACAATGATATATAATAAATTGGAAATGCTTAGGGAAAAAAAGAGTGCAATGACAAAGCAAAAGAAAGGAGAAAAAGGCTTCACATTCTATAAAATAAAAAATAAATAAATAAAAACTACTGATTTTTAGGTGCTGTTTTTGGGGTATAAAAATGTGTTTTTTTGGGTAGAAAAAGTATTATTTAGCATTTAGGAAATGGTGAAAGATTAATAAGGTAATGACCAATTAACCAAGCCAAAGAAGAAGAAGAGAAGCTCCTTTTTGGTACACATGGTTGTCCAAAGAGAGAGAAAAATCAGCTACTTTATAAGTGTATTGTTGTTTCTTTTTAGGTGAAAATGTCTTATTTTGTGTGGAAAAAAGTATCATTTGGTAAAAAAGAAGTTAAGGGAATCTAGGAGGGAGATATGAGTTCAAAAAGCAAAAAGAAATAGTGAAAATTCCTCATTATGGCTAGCTACATTGGGAGAGAAGAGAGACATCTTTTTTGTTATAAAAAAAGTTACATCTACTTTTAGAAAAATGAACCAATCAAGGAGTACTAAATGGAAGGTGAAATTGAAAGTTCACCCTTAAAAATTAAAATTCTTCTTAGGCTTGAAATTTGGGCCAAAAGTGTTTGGGCTTAGGAAAGATCAATGGACTTTAGTGGGTTTTGGATTAGGTCAAAATTTAAATGAAAACTTTGGTCTTGGATTAGTTGAATCAAATAAAGTCCAATCGATTTAAACCCAAAGTGAATTAAATGGATTGAACAAAATGGTCTTTCAATTGCTCCTACTCCCCAATTAAATTTATACTTCCTCACTTACCAAGTCCAAGCACACTAGGTTCAAATATTCGTCATAGGAACCTGCATGTGGTCCGTTAAAAAATTTTAAAACGAAATTGGGTGTCTACACTGGCCCGTTACTATCTCTACTATTTGATCTAAGTTCAAGATTTCAGTTTAATATGGGCTTTAATTTTAATGAGACCAACCCGATTGATCATTTCACTTTTCTTTCTTTTTACCTTCGCATTTTTGTGAGACTTGGTCAATCTCAGCGTCCCATCCTTACATGAAAGCAAGGGGAAGAAAAATATATAGAAAATATAAAAAAAAAACTTAAGGCTCATTTGGTTCTTGGATTGTAATTAGTTGGGATTAAATTATATTTATAGTTAGATTCTATTTCAATTAAGATTGGAATGTGGTAATAAAAAACTTACGTTGGCTGGTTTTTTTTTAACAATTGTAATGTATTAGTTTTTTCCAACCCAAGTATTGTTTTATCAGAAAATATATTAGTGAAATATGATTACTGACTTTTAAGTGAATCAGCCTAATATGCATCGTTATAAAACCTATCATCATACAGAATTGTTATAAAGTATTAAAGATAAAATCTACAAGAGGCAAGAAAAAATAACACCACATTGTTGAACCTGTTGGTGTTGTGAGCTTGTGGTTGACGTCTTTGACTTTTTTTTTTTTTTTGCTATGCTCTAAAATTTAGTTCAATTGCTTTTTAAAATAAAAGAAACCTAAAGGTTAGTGCTTCATTAATTTCATTGATATAATTAACTTGAATTCCATTTACATATTTAATTTCATATTTTTTTTATATGAGCCATGGTTAAAATCCTAAAGAACGATTCTTTATTTCTTTTCTTTTAAGCTTATAGACTTATAATGATGTGTTTAACTATGCATTCAATTATTACTATTTTATTCTAATTTGAATATAAATATATCAATTTATAGTTGTTTGAAAATATCAAAGATCTAAAGCATGACCAAGATTGCAATGAAAATCAACCAAATTCTAAATGTACTCGCGTAAAGGGGGATATTACTAATCTTCCAATAGACCCTAGATTAAGGAAGCATATTTCTTATTATTGATGTGACCAAAATTAGTTAATCAAGTAACAGCTGAACACTTGGAACGTCATAATGGCTAGTTACACTGGGTAACGTAAGGACCAGGCCTACTCTGACTGTGAGGGTGGATTCGTCACCCTAAAGCCTAAAGATTCCATCCTTGATGGAAAAACTCACAGGTAGAGGTAGCTTTTCACAAGCAAAGGTCGCTTCTCACAAGGCCCAAGGTTCAAGAAGTCACATCTCAACTGTAACCCACTTCAGAACCTATATAAAGGACTCCTAATGCCTATTTAAAGGGGATTTAGCCCTCTAAGAAGAGAGAGGAAAAAAAAAGAAAAAAGAAATAAAAAAGAATAGAGATCCAAGAGAAAATCATACATGGAGAGTAATATACTTAAGAGAACACATAGAGAATGACCTTTGTTCTCTCTCTCAACTCGATAACACTCTAAATCCTTTCTTTACATCATTTCAGTGCACTCATTGACTTAATCATCGGAGGGTCCTCTCTGGAGCACCACACTCCAAATGGCTTCCCCTGTAGGTGCACATGTCGCTCAAAGCTTTCATCTCCTACAAGTCCACATCCATCAGATACTACTTCCACCCTGTTGAGGGTAAAAAATATAGGGTTACCATTCACCATCTTTTTGGCATCAACATATTGCCATTTTCCGTGGCAAAAGACAAATTCATCTCTCGACGCCACTGAAAAAACTTCTAGCGTGTCTCATTCTACGGTTCCTAACACTATAACCCATCACATCCTATGGTTCCTAATACTGTAGCCTTGTGGTACTCCATTAAGCCTCTATTATAGTGGAGAAAAACAACATGGCACCTCTAGAGTAGCACACAGATGGACATAACCTTCACCAAACCCTAGGGAGTTAGCAAAATCCCAATTTCTATGGTGAGTGGGTCCAATCTAGCCTCATAAAAGTGGGTCTCAATGAATATCTTACCGCTTAAAAAAAAGGTGCAAAGAACTCAGATTCCGATGAAGCCTTACAATCCTCATGATCTTACAAATGGAACTAAACTCGACTCAGACCAAACATACTTAGGTTCACCATCGAAAAGCCAATGTAACAACCATCTCAAAAGATCGAAAAAAAAAATAGTCACCTTGACTCAATACGAGCATCAACACGCGCCTAATTGGGAAGTTTGTGACCGATTCCAAACTTGGAACCTTCTAAACTCTCAAACTCAACTTTTAGTCGAGTCTGAACCTCATCCCAGCCTTTAACAAGGCACAGGGAGTTGTAAGCTCCTTAAAGTCTCTCAGTATCCAAGATTGAAGACGGGCACATCATCCTCACTCTGAAAGGCCAACAGCCCTAACATCTTGAATAAGATCAAGTCTCCAAGGAATCCACTCTCTCGAGACACCGCAGATACAGTGAGTCCTGACAATGTCGAGATATTTGATATCGAGCCTCACATAGGATAGCTCCATGGAGCATATGGAGACCATCAATTCTCTAATCTTCACTCATGGACATTCACTCATGCAGATTTGTGCCAGATCTTCTCACATATTTTAAAGAAAATAATATAGATCTGGTCTTACATTCATTCTCATGGAAGATCAAATTCTTACAAAGCTTTGTATAAACAACCTGCGGCTCACCCCTTTAATTGTAATGAGACAAGTGGAACAAGTTCAAGGTTCACTCAACTTCACTCAATGAGTTGATGAATCACCACAGGAGTATCTCACTGGCCAGGGTAAGAAGCTCGACCAAAAAACAACCATCAAAACCCTTGTTAATAGTCTTTGAATCTCAAGCTTCAGTCACCGTTTGTCTAGTGAGCTCCCTAACGACCTTCTTCATCCAAGTAGATAAAGTTGTAGTAGCCGAAGTGAATCAAGCCTCCCAAGAAAAAAAATCAGAAGAAAATGTTAGAACTTAGCTCACTCATCACCAAATACTTAGGACTTACCTAAGTAATGTGAAGGAAGAAGCACTTAAGTCAGATTCAGTTTGCCTGGAGACCAAGCATCATAAAGACGCATTGACACAGACAAAGACTCTTAGCCTGAGAAAAATATTGAGGTCACATGCTCAGGGTAAAACTCTTATAAAAGTCTCAACTTAGTCCACCCAGAGTGAAGGTCTTAAAAGCCCCAAAATGAGAGACTGAAGCTCTACTCGGACAAGCTTTCATTCAATCACTACTATTCTAGCCGAAGCAGAGGAATCAGGATCAGAATACAAAGTCTTAACATTTGTAAAAATTTCTTGTAAACTCTACTTAATAGAAGTAGTAAAATTTTAAAAGTAAGAGACACGAAATGAAAATATTTCATTAAGCAATACACACGAAGGGCTTCAAGGCTAAAAGCTACAAGGAAAAGAAAAGCTAAATTCCTATCCTAAAACTACAGCTCCTCATCTCCAACATTCTTACCTCGCACATCGATCGCTCGTGCTGCCTCAACTGCCTCTATTCTTGCCTGCCCTTTAAAAGTTTCAAGGATTTTCAAGCTAGCCCAGTCAAGGTTAGGCCATTTATTGGTACCCCCCGCCTTTGTTGCATCAAAGTCCTCAGCGTAGAACCCTGAAACCTCCTTTAGAAGTTCTTTCTTGAAGTTTTCAGAGTTATAATACTTCTCTATAGTATAGGCCTCAACCTAGACTAACTAAGTCATCAACTTACCCTATATGCCTTGAAGATGTGTCACCTCAGCCCTAAGTTGGCTCTCGATCCCGTGAATTATGAAGATTTCTGAGGCCAATGAGGCTTGCAGCTTTTCCTTCTCGAGCTCAAGATCATTGCATTGGCTGAAAATGGCATTCAAATGTTCTTTGCCCTTATCTAGCTGTTTCTTACGATCCTCATTGCTCCTCTAAAGCACAATGATAGTATTGCTCATGAACTAGAGAAAAGTTCTAAAAAAAGTAGGCATGAATGCCAACCTACATAAAAAAATAACTTAAACTGTATCAAGTAATAAGATGCAGAAGTTGAAGATTCAATGCCTCAAATCTTACATGGTAGTAGTGGTCTAGGGTGTTAACAATCAACTGGTGAACGATTAACTCCTTCATCAGCTCCATATCTAGAGGAAGAATCAAGCTCCTTAGAAGTTGGCGAACAATACTCATACTGTTAAAAGTCGAGTCTATACACTTCACCTTCTAGTTCAGTCGGTGCGTCTCAAAACTTGAACTCTCAACAAGAGTAGAGCATTTAAGGGCAGTAGGAATGGAGTCAAGTGGAATAGTAGGAAGAGCAACTTAGAAGAAGGAGCTCCCTCGTTATTTACCACCTCCTCAGTTCCTTGCGAGACCTCGATTTCCAACCTTGGCTCTTTAGCTATTTGTCTCTCAGTGGCAGAAGTCTCAACCACCCGCACATTAGTTCATTGTAGCTCAGTTTATTAAACCTCGACTAGTCCTAACATTTTCTCTCCATTTTTAGGTCGATTCACCTCAGTTTGTTGGATAAAAGTTTCCTCTGTCCTAGTCTTCTTCCTCCCAACAAAATCAAAGGGAGTGAAGCTCGTAGACTTGGCCCTCTTTCTCTCGCAAGCCATCCTAGCGACCTCAGTTGAGTTCAACTTGGCGTCTGCTACAAAGAAGAAATCATAAAGTTAAAGAAATTAAAGGAAAAAAAATCAAAAATTTGGTCAGTAAAAAAACAAAAAAGCAATTGAATGTACTCTCTACTACCATCAGGAGACCTATGGTTGTGTAGATTAAGTTGATGAGCCCTCAACAGTTGTTTATTAGTAAGATCCTTTTCAGACATATTAGGCTTGTCCTCTAAAACCTTACTAATTTTCCTCTGCTTCTCATCACTCAAGACCAAAGGCTCTTTCTGATAAGAAATCTCTTTGGAGCTCTACTCCAACAAAACTTAATGAGATTTTGGCCCTTCCATAAAAAGGTACCTTTGCTTCCAGCACTTGATTGATGAAAGACTATCCAAAATCTCTCTCTATCCTTGGGTAAAAGTTAAATCACCTATTATCAACCTGCTTCTTAAGGGTGTAAAACCATTTGAACAACTGCACTGTGGACTTTTCATCCCCCCTACTATACCCTGTGTGCTTTCTCAGATCCAACACAAACTCCATAACACTCTTTATCCCATTTGAGAAAAACTAGGTAAGGCGAAACCCATAGTGGTTCATTATCTCCTTAACATAAGGGTCAAAGGGAATCTCAACCCTGCCTTCAAATGGTTAAGATAACTGTAAAGAGAGTTTGAATCCTCATCTCTCAGATAGTCACAAGCTTTTTCTTTGGGTCTAGGGTGCCTAACTCTTCAGTAGGAGGGAGAAAGAACCTAGTGGGTATAGACTCAAGATTAGACTTCGAAATCTGGCTGGGTATCCTCATAGTCTCCCCACTGGTGGAAGCAAACATAACCTCTTGATAAGAAGGTTGTTCCCCACAAACAATCTCTCTCTATTTTCAAGGTTAGTATTTCTCCCCTCAACCTCCACTCTCCTAGATCTACCAACCTAGAAGTAGAAATAGCTAGAAAAAAAAAAGAGAAAAGGAAAGGAAATCTTACTGAAAAGTGAAAAGAAAGAAAACAGGAAGTATCCACAAAGAAGAAGATGACTCTCAAAAGAACTCTAAAGAAACTTGAAGACTTAGCGCTCTGAAAATTTGAATGCAAGCAGGTAGAGGAAAAAGAATGAGCAAAAGGCAAAGTGTCATAAATAGACCCTATCAATTAATTTGTTGCCCAGACATGAGGTTAATACACCATTCAAGCCGACATAACCAAAAGATGTTTTGGGCAACTGAAACATCTACTCATGATTCATATGATAGCTTACAAGGGACGCCTCGGAAGAACCAAATGCATCATCATCGCACGCGAGTTTAAAGCTTCAACCATACAATTCCATTGGGTCCTCATAAGCCCAGGCTCAGAATTAAAGTATCTACTGTAAAACCCTACTTATATAGAGTTAAGGCCCATATAGCCATGCAACTCCTTCCAGGCTCAACAGCAGGAGCTGGCTACAATCAATAATTCTTGCCGTGGAATTACAGGTTCTAAAGCCATACAGTTCCACCCTAGATTAATAAGAATTATGACTTTAGTTACATAACCCCCAACGATGAGTACAATTTCAGTTATATGATTCTTGTCAAACAGAAGTTATGGTTTCAGTCACTCAAATTTCTACCGATGTGGAATTACGATTTCTAAAGCCATATAATTCCACTCTAGACCAACTGAGGTTTAGACTTCAATCGATATAATTCTTATTGAAGTTGGGATTAAGGCTCCCTCGGCCAAAGTATCGCATATTGGACCAACCAAGAATTGTGACTTTAGTCTAATAATTCCTAGCCGGATAGTGATCGCGACTTCAACCACATTGCACTTTCCAGGGACGAATTAAAACTTTTGAAGATATACAGTTCCATATCAAATCTATGGGAATTATAAATTTAATCATATCACTCATCTTCAAGAACTTACTATAATCAACAATCCCTCCTGACATAAAACTAAGCGCTTTCGAAGATCTACGTTTCCACTTCAGTTCAAACAGGATACAAGATTCCAAGCACACAATTCCTAATAAGGAAAAACTAAGGCTCTAGCCGCATAGTTCTCACCACAGTACATGAAGTTTCTCTCATACTAGAAATACAACTTCCAACTAGAGCCATAATTTCAGTCCCACTAAGCTAACAAGAAAGGCTTCTACTGTATTAAGAATCAATTCAAATCTTCCTAGGGAGTGGGGGACATATGATGTGACCAAAATTAGTCAGTCCAGTAAGAACTGGACACATGGAACGTTATAATGATCAATTGTCCCTGGTAGCATAGGGACTAGGTCTACTCTGACCATGATAATGGATTCGTCACCTAAAGCTTGAAGATTCCATTCTTGATAGAAAAACTCAAAAGCAAAGGTTGGTTCTCATAAGCAGAGGTCGCTTCTTACAAGGCTCGAGGTTTGAGAAGTCATATCCCAACTGTAACACACTTTGAAACTCCATAAAAAAAAAAAAGACCCTCAACACCTATTTAAAAGTGATCCAGCTCTCTAAGAAAAGAGAGGACAAAAAAAAGAAAAAAAAATGAGATAAAAGATAATAGATATCCAAGAGAAAAATTAGACACAAAGAGCAAACATTTAAGAGAACGCATAGAGAATCATCTTGGTTCTCTCTCCCACTCTCTCTCCTCGGTATCACTATAAATCCTTTCCTTAAATCATTTCAGTGCACCCACTGACTTAATTATCGGAGAATCTTCCTTGGAGCACAATGTTCCGGATGGGTTCCCTGAAGGTACACGTGTGCTAAGTGAACATGATCACAAGAGAAAGATCATCTCAAAGATTTCATCTCCTGTAAGTCCACATCCATCAAATACTGCTTTCACCTTGTTGAAGGTAAAAAAGACAACGCTACCCTTCACCATCTTTTTGGCTTCAACAATTATCATCAATTCTATTGATTAAGATCATATTAGAAGAGCATACTTACAAAATAAACAATATCAATCCCCTGATTATAATTTTCTTTATAGTAAATTTGAAAAATCAATCAACCATCTTAATTCGTAATTGTTTAAAGAGCATTCTAGTGGATAGAATATAGCATTGCATAAGATAATGTTTATTGTTTATATTGTTGTCTTTTTAGAATTAAAACATGAGATTAAGCAAAAGGGGAATCTTTTGTTGCTGAAAGATTTAAAACTTGAAAAAAAGGAAAAGAAGATAATTAATCATGATGGTACTCACAATAGTGCACATAATCAAGCTCTATCAAAATGTGTAATTTTGTTAAACCAAAATCAGAACATAGAGATAATCATGTTAGATCATGAAATTGAGTATCAAACTCGTTTGTATGCATTTGTATATTGTGTTCCCTTCCTATAACAATAAAGATTGGCATTTTCAAGGGCATGATGAATCTAACGCCTAAAAAATAAATCAAAGGAATTTTCTTAGGCTGTTAAGATATGTTGCAAAGCATAATAAAAACATTGAACATGTGGCTTTAGAAAATTATCCTAAAAATTTAAAGCTTATTGCACTTGACATTAAAAAAGAAATAGCCAATGTTGTAGTGATGAAGATAACTCATCTCATACCATTGCACTAGTCATGTCACTTATACCACTGCAAGAACACTCAAAGTGGCAATTGAGTTAATGTGAAATAAATATGGACTAAGTACTAGTAGATTGCATGGACAAGGATATGATGAGGCTAGCAACATGAGAGATGAGTTGAATGGGTTAAAAACAATTATTCTCAAGGATAATTCACCTACTTAGTTTATTCATTACTTTTCACATTAACTTCAATTAACAGTGGTTGCAATTGCAAAAAATTATGTTCAAACTGCAACATTTTTTAGCTTGGTCACTGGTGTGTTTAATGTTGTTAGTACATCATATGTAGAAAGCAAAATTATCAGATTATGCAAGCATTAAATAATAATAAGCTTGGCATTGGTCGTCGTTTGAATCAAGAGATTAATTTAAAACGACTCAAAAATTATGTTGGATTTCTCACTATGGTGCTTTACTGAATATATCATTTTATTTTCTTCTATAAATTGATATGATTGTAGAAGATAATTTGAACTTATAACAAGGAGTTGAAGCTTATATGTTATTGAATTCACTCCAAACATTTGCATTCAATTTACATTTTATGAAGACAATGTTAGGAATTACAAATTAATTATCATGGACATTGTAACGAAAAGATCAAAACATTATGAATGCAATAAGCTTAATTAGAATTTCTATATAGCATTTACAATGTATGAAAGATAATGGATGGGATTATTTGTTTGATAATATTTTTAAATTTTGTACTAAGCACCATATTGTTGTTTTTGAAATGGATGACAAATTCATACTTTGATCATAATGAGAAGTGACAAATTTACACCACTATATGTTTGAACTTTGTTTTGCTATCATAGATATGCTGCCACATGCTTGACCCTAAATGATTCATTTGTTGTTTTAAGAAGTTAATTCGGTTTGTTCAGTTTTACTCAAAAGATTTTTAGTAGTGCAATGACTTTAGATAACTAAGTAGAGACATACATCATCGATGTGTTCTCTAATACTGATTTTTCTATGCTTAAAGAGATTGGACAACTTGTAGAAGAAAATGGCATAGTAAAAAAGAATGTCTTGTATCTATTTGTTTATTCTTTAGCTACATTGGCATTGATTTTACTTGTTGATTCAACTACTGTTGAAAGAGATTTTTGTGTGATGAATATTGTGAAAAGTCATTTACGTAATCGAATGGGAGATCAATGAATATATGATTGCTTGGTTACATATATTGAAAAAGATATTTTCAAGACCATCAATAATGATGCAATCATGCATCAATTTCAAAATATTAAAAGTCATTAAGGACAGTTGAGCAAATTAGTTTTAGGTGAAACAACTATATAAGATTTATTTATATGCATTTTTTTTAACAATTAAAATGTTTTAGTTTGTCAATTTATTAATTAAAAATTTGAATTTTTTTATTCAAATTCATAATATTTGTTGGGTTAGTTGTGTTTATGTGTGAAATAATCTTGCCCTCTTAGACCAGAATCCTAGCAGACCTGGCTCTGCCATTAGTGTAGATCTTGATTGATAAAAGAAAAATAGTGATATGCAATACATGAATAGTTGCATACAAATTAGAGTGTGTTTGGGAAACGTTGGAAGTTTTATTGTAAAAACAAGGTTTCAGTCAACTGAATGATTTTATTCAGTCTGTTGAATAAGAGACAAAGTTTATGTTTGTTTTCTAGTCAATTGAATCAGAATTCAATCAACTGAATACCCAACACTCTTTTTGAAATGTTGATTAAGTCAACTGAATAAAACATTCAGTCGACTGAATGTTCGTTATTTTATAATTTGGGTTTTGTAAACAGTCATTTTCAGAGAGTTATGTCTCATAACTCATACCTCTTCACTTTTATAATTTTAAGGAAGTTAAGAGATGTAATATAACTGTTCTTTCAATCTTAAAAGCTTTCTCTTTCTAAGACTTATACAGTCATTGTTAATCATTGTTTCAAGGAGAGTTCTTAAGGAATTATATAGATTTGCTATCTGCAAATCGTAGAAACTTTATATATTCTGGAGGATATTTGTTTGTAACCCATTAGCAAACTCCTAACGGAGTGGGGACAAATAAAGCCTTAAGAAAAATATTGATTAATGTGATTCCAAGTCTTGAATTTGTTTTTCTTAACATTCTTTAATTTCTAGTGTTTGATTCCTACTTCAGAAATTGTACCAATAATCTTAAGGTTTTATTTGGTTTTTCGTCAATGGAGTCGAAGTCAAATAATTGGTGAATCGGGAGGGCATGTGATGGAACTTGAAGAGGCAAATCTGTGAAATAAATGTTTGATTAATTTCTCTACAATACTAAAAGGTATGCTTAATTTAAATTTTATTTATCATACAAATCTGCACATCGAAATAAAAATTAATTTAATTATTACATTTCAAGTTTACATGCAATTTATTGAGAAATGATGTTTATATCTAAAGAAGTTCTTTGTTAAAATCGAATTGATTGAATTAGTTAATATATATATATATATATATATATATACATATATATACTGAGAATTTGAATTTCAGTCAGATTTTAAGTTTGTTTTTAAGTATATATGATTTTATCTGGTATATTTGGTAAGCTTCATTTAACATGGTAACCAAATAATATTGTATTGTGAAATATAAACCTCTTTTTGGAACGTTGTAGTTAGTGAAAAGTTAATTTTGAGATGACAGTACGGTTGGAAAATCTTTGAAGGGCCTATCATAAGAAAAGGCCTTGAATTTGATGACAAGGAGATAATTGATTTATGGGTTTTCAAATGATCTTGTATGGTAAAATTTTGTTATACTCATAGTTTAAGATAAATAATTGCCATCATCTTATTCTTTATGAGAGAAGAAAAGAATAGTTAATAAAATGATGAAAACAAGAAGCATGGAACTTCGGTTCATATTGTTGCCAAAGAAGAAGACTGCAAACAGTATAACTTGAAGTTATGGTAAAGATTCTAGCAAATAATTTGTATTTTATAACATTTTTCAAACTAGAGGGTTGAATATATTTTGGTTTGTTAAGACTGTGAAGCCATTTGGCTTGAATGCTTTTAAGTTTATAGTTTAATACTATTTTGTTTGATTAAATTATTTAGTGACACTATAAATCTACATGAGATATTAAATTGAGATTTATTAGAAATTTATAGTAGAAGTCACTGTGAAAATTGATTGCTTCGTTTATATCTCGTTTGCGTGCATGAGTTACTGTTAAATAAATTTTGACATAGAAATACATGGTGAATTTGTGATGGTCCTATAATGGATCAGAGTGCTCAATCACTTGTCAAAGAAAGATTCTTTGCTTTGCTGAAGAAGTGCGTGTAAGGTTTTGGTATTTAATATCAAAACTGGGTTTCAATTAAGTAGTAAGGTTTTGTATGTTAAAAAATAACACGTAATAGAAATGTGAGGGTCATTTCTTTGTTTGATAATGAAATAATTAATTTATTGTTATTGTTAAATATTTTATAGAATACCATAAATATATGTGAAGTGTTAATTTGTTACTATATTATAAATATGTTGAAATCTTGAAACTTATATGGTGATATAAGTGCAACCAAGGAATACACATTCTGAAAATTAAAGTGAAAAAGCATAGTTAGGGTTATGCTTTGAGTACTTTATAGTACATTACGAGAATGTAAAAACTTAGTAAAATTTTTGGTTATCAAAACAAAACCATAGATTTGATATAATCCGGTTGTATCAAGAGCATACACCGATGCTAGTCTGATGACGAGAATGAGAGATATAAAATACCGAGGAGGAAGTGTTGTTTCTTAGAAGGGCAAGAAACAAACATGTATATCACACACTCCAAGAAACAAACTTGCATATCACACATAATGAAATCCGAATTACTTGCTTTGACAACAACTAAGAAAGATGTTGAATGTGTTAATTAGAAATTTATTGTTGAAAATAAATTTTGTGGTCATATCCTAGGCCTTCAAAATCTATCATTGTGATAATGAAAATTTGTCAAAGGACTTAGAATGATATCTAAAATGGTAAGTCTAGACATGAGAGTCTAAGACATGAGTTTGTAAGACAATGGAGTTAAGATGAGATAATCAAAATTGTCTCTACGAGATTAGGTAAAAACTTGATTATTTCTCCTATGAAAACTCTTTCTAAAGAGCTAGTAAGAATGATATCATTTGATATAGGTTGAAACTTTATATAAATTATCATCAGTAATGGAAACCCGACCTCATTCTAGTACTTAACTAGCTATAAGGTTTAATGGGTAAAAGCAAGTTACTGTATAGTGATTGTTAGTACTAACAAATATGAGTCCGTAAAAAAATTTGTAAATGTGTGTTAAGTAACAGAGACACATTTTAGAGCTTCACCGATATGAGCTTAGAAGTGGTGCCGCTTTTTAAGAGAGTTTAAGGTTTTGCGTCTTAAGAGAATTTAGGGTTTACTCTCAAAAGAGTTCATGAAACCAGGTACAAGCACATGGCCATATTATTGCTAAGTATAAATCAGAACTTCTCACCGGGATAGGAGAGCGATATATGTGTAGTATCTTCGATTCTATAACAAAGGGTTACTAATTTAATGCTATTAAATAATTAGATACTCTATAGAGTCTTGAGATATTTACACTAAGTAAAATTTAAATCGAAAGATATCTTTATATATGTATATCAATATCATATTACCTTGGCTATAAATTTTCTTAAAATTGTTACGAAAAGGTTTTGTTTTTCAAACGAAAGTGAGGGATTGTTGGAAGTTTTGTTAGAAAAACAAGATTTAGTCGATTGAATGATTTTATTCAGTCGACTGAATAAGAGATAAAAAGTCTCTGTTTGTTTTCCAGTCGACTGAATCAAAATTTAGTCAATTGAATACCCAACACTCATTTTGAAATATTGATTCAGTCGACTTAATAAACATCCAGTTGTCTGAATGTTCATTATTTTAAAATCTAGAATTTGTAAACAATCATTTTTCAGAGAGTTGTGTCTCATAACTCATACCTCTTCACTTATATAAATTTATGGAAGTTAAGAGATGCTATATAACTGTTCTTTCAATCTTAAAAGCCTATATTCTTCTTCTTCTTCATTTTCTAAGATTTTTATAGCCATTATTAATCATTGTTTCAAGGAGAGTTCTTAGGGGATTCTATAGATTTACTATCTATAAATCCAAGAGACTTTGTGTATCCTAGAGGATATTTGTCTCTAATCCATTAGTAAACTCTTAACGGAGTGGGGACAAATAAAACTTTAAAGAAAACATTGGTTAATGTGATTCTTGAATTTGTTTTCCTTAATATTCTTTAATTTCTAGTATTTGATTCCTACTCTAGAAATTGTAGCAACAAGAAAGCTGTTGGCTATAGAAAAATAGTTGTAGGGAATATATTTGTTAGTTTTTTTTCTAATATTCTTGCTTGGTAAAATTTAACTATTAGAGCTTTTTCCAAAAGAGTTGTGAGGGACAGCTAAAAATCCCAATTGTGGAGTAGTCAAGGTGCTTTTAAATCGAGGACTTAAATACTATTTTGGTGCTTGATGTTTTAGTGTATTTCTATTAGAGTCCTTGACGTGTCAAAATCTGCAATGTCATTCTTGATGTTTCAAATTTGGGTCAATTACGTCCCTTATTTTTCGTTAAATGCAGAACAAAAATATGATACCATTTTAAACCACTTCAGCCTCTAGGTCAACATTTGAAATGAGAAAAAATTCCTGCCAAAACCACACGAGATATATAACAAACAGAATAAAAACACAAGCTAAACACACTAACTGAATCAATATTCATTTTGAAATAAAACACAAAACAAAATGATTTCAAATAAACACATCACAAACACACAATGGTAAGAAGTATATTATATTTTTGGATAGAATATTGGTTTAAAGTAGGATCGCGCAATGCAATCTTCATTTTATATTTCAAAGTTAGAGTAGTTTGCTTCTTACGATTTAATACCTTGCCATCCACAACACCATTGCTATGCTCCATGAAAAGTAAAATAGATAGTTTGGACATTTTTTTTTTATAAACACACTAATTTAGTGTTAATCACGATAATCATGAAACATGGTGCGTGATTTTTTTGGAGAAATTATATTCTTTCATATGCTGACCTTTAGGTAGAAGAAGTTAAAATTGCAACATCATTTTTCCGTTTTGCATTTGACAATAGATATATTGCTGATTTTGGTACGTCAAAAACTTGAATATAAGCTAAAACGTCGACCGGGTAGACGGGTAGCTTCCCACATCACCAATTCCTTGTATGATCAAATTAATTCGTCTTTAAACCCTTAACCTTCAATTCTCTCTGTGCGCATCTCTCCCTTCTCTCTCAGACGACAAGCTCCGGTCCTGTCTCTCTCGGCGACGGCAACGACGACAGAACGGTGCTGCGTCTTCCTCTCTTCATTTCCGGTAAGTCCTCTTCTCCATTTTTATTTCCTGGTTAACATGCTATGCCTGATTTGGAGATAAAAGAAAGAATTGATTTTTGATTGGAGCTGTTGTGTAGTGAACCTGAAGACTGCTTAGATTCAAATCTTCTTAATTTGCTCATTTTTCTTTTTGGATAATTGGTCCTTGGGTATAGAATTGGCCCATTTTTTTCAATCTTTTTTTGTTAATTAAATTGACCCATTTTAACTTACAGTTTTCTTGGAAATTTGGGTGCTTTTAATTTCATCTTCTAACAATTTGCCATGGCTCTTTTACAATTTGATGAAAGAAGATTTTATTCCCCGCAAATCCTAGCAGGAAAATCAATAAAAAGTGAATAGCTTTAATTTCTATATGTTCCTAGTAGGCTAGTATTGACTTGTTTCAAATTATGTTATGTTCAAATTTTATTGCATTGATGGAGTAGAAGAGTAATCATTTTTGCAGCAGGTTCTTCTGGGTTTGTCATATATAGTCGAGTCTGATCTGATAGTAAATTGATTTTATGCTATGGGAAAATCTCTGGAGTTAATTTGATCTATCAGTGGAAGAAAATCAGAAGATTGCATCTATATTATAATGATGTTTGATTAACTACTATAATGATAATATATGATTACGTACCTCCTAGTAAGTAACAGTTAGCTAATAAGTATCACGTGCAAATTTGTTTAAGAAAAATTATGCTCTTATTTATTTTGGTGTGTTTTGCAAATCTTCTGGATAATATGAGTCTCTAAAAATACTATACTTCTTAGAAAAGTAACCAATCTGTTTTAGTTCATAGCAGTTGGAACCACATATAAGTGTGTTACTAGATCAGATGAAAAAATTTATATGTTCACAGAATCTGGAATTAGCAGTACTTTTCTGTAATTTGTCTTGCAGAAATGCTATCATATGGAGTGAGATCTTTTGCTTGGATAATGCATTTGTTAAGTCTGATCTGATTTGACCAGAGGTCTGTGTTGTCATTTTCCTTCTATATCTCATCTGTTTTGTGACATTCTTTTATTTTTCATATGTATGCATGCTTTAATCTGTTTTCTGAAATTCTTTATGTTAAGTCTGATCTGATTTGATCAGGAGGTTTGTGTTGACATTCTTTTGCTTGGATAATGCATATGTTAGGCTGAAGCACGGCCTTTGTAACACAAAACAGAAAAGAAGAAAAATGCAAAATGGGACCACCGAGACGAAAACTTGAGGCAATAAACAATGGGAAAAAGAGAACTAGACTCTCTACAATTGACCAAATCACATCCCAATGCACACCTTCTAAAATTGATGCCTGGCCATTACACATGAAAGCAAAAACATTTTTGAAGGTCTTTGTACATATTGTGATTTTACAGTTGTTTAAGATTACAAGAGTTACATTATACAATTTTCAAAATCCAACAAATAAAATTTTAGAAATTTACATACCCAAATGAAGAAATTTAATCACTATCATAAAGTACACCACCATACTTTATATTCTCCAACAGAGACATCACAAAGCATCTCTTATAAAAAAAAGGATATCACAAAGCACCATAACATACGACTTATCTTCCAAAACCTGATTGAGACAAATTATCAAATGGGTAACGCACAAATCCTATCAAGCTAGAACAAGAGATTTTCAAAACAATCCTACCTGAGTTGCACACTCCACTGGAGCTTTTATTGCTGGATAGATGCTAACCTACAAACAGCACAACCATCCATAAGACTAAAGAGAGCTAGTGGTGCCCCCAGGGCATATGGCGCAGTGGTAAGTTCGGTCTTCGAGATGTCGGTTTTCCCGTGAGGTCTCGGGTTCGAGTCCTGCCACTGCACTGTACATCCTGCGATTTACATCCTCCACAGGGTCCTAGGGTAAGGATTGTGGGGGCGGTTGTAATGGTCCGTTATTAAAAAAAAAAGAAAAAAAAGAAAAAGAGAGCTAGTGGCAAACAAACCATAAGCATTTCAACATGATATAGCAGAATAAGGCTATAGAAGTACGTATTTGGTTAAGCATATAGTGATAGATGATGGTTCCCTGTACTTGCCCAAAAGCTGCTACTAGGTAAGAATATAAGGCTCTATCAACAGAAATCATAAGTTGAATAGGAAAGCTTCATTGAAAAAGTTACACATGAAAGTAGATACTGAGAAACTATGATAACTGCTACATAAAAAAGATTTAAACAACTTTCCATGCAGATTTAAACTTTGCTTGTGGGATGAAAAGAATCATTAAAATTTTCTCATTTCTAGTTTTCTACAATCGGCATATGCTTTATGAAATCATAATGTACATAAAAAAAGCAACAGAATGTTGAAAAGATGGCTTCTAAAGGTCACAGCCACTTCTCCATCATGCATGCCTCTTCTAACTAACAAGCTCCTTAAACATTTTCAGCTTATATTCATTTGATGGTGCATTCAGAACAGAAATGAACCATACCATGCAGATTTTTAGAGTTCACATGGGAAGGAGACATTGATCGGAATGTTGGATCCTTAGCTATCTGGTTCCATTATTCATGTAGGCATGAGGTTGAAGTCTTCTAAAAATGGGGGCATCTTAATTCCAACTTGAAAATGTCAAACAAGTTCATTGACTTTAACTAGATATTGCATTTTACAGCCCAAAAAAATTACATAAAAAAGAAAATAAGGCATTCATTTACATCATAGGCAATACCAGTGGAGAACTTTCTATAAAATGTAGATTGATTTCAAGTTTGTGGTAGATAAAAAAGGGAAAAAAATACAAAAAAGTGCCATATGATTTGGAGGTCTTTAAATTAGGGTTTGTGGTTTAAAAAGTTAAACTTGAGTACCTTGAGGTTCTGTCTTAGTCAACGGTGTTTTTGTGTATCTTGCCCTTATTTTGTAATAAAAATTTAAAATTTCAACTAAGGTTCCTTCTCATGTTCAATATTGATAATTGTAAGCCTGCAAAACCATTGCAACAACCAAATCAACTTGAAGTGTGGTGACTAAACCCCAAACAAGAAGGATCGTTTAACTTTTAATTTTTAATAAAAAAATCAAAAATTTAATCAAATTTCCTTTTCCTATGTTTGATATTAATAACTAAAGCTTAAAAAATCATTCCATCAAATCAACTTGAAGCGTAGTGATTAAAGGGGATCCTCCCATTGATTTGGGCTTTATTTGATTACGACTAAACCTCATGGTACTCAAGTTTAACTTTTTAAACTTTAGGCTTGATATAAGGACCTCCAAATTATAGGGTACTTATTTGCATTTTTACCGAGAAAGAAGTGTTGATCTATTCCTCCATGACAATTCTCTTGCTTGCTTTCCTCAACAATGTCTTCACCTAATAGCCCACATCAACAAAATCCAATTAAAACTTTAGCCATCCAGGAAATCGTTGTAGCGATGTCCAAATTGTATATTAATCTCTTCGAAGCAAAAATCAAGATTGTCAAAAAATATCTTGACAAACATGCCTAGGTTTCAAACAACTTCACGGTGAGGAAGTAGATCCTAATCACAAACCCACACAGATTCAACCAAACCCTTACAATTATACAAAAAACCTGAGTCGGTTCATACTAAGCTTCAAATGTTAGACAAATAAAAACAAAAAATAAACATGAATCAAACCAGCAAATCAATAAACCATGAGTCTCTTTGATACGCAGAACCTTCCTTTAATTCATCAGCTATTCAAACAAACTTTATATTGCTTAAACTTGAAAAATTTTGATTTGTCTTTGTTAAGAAGTCTCATTGATATGATCTTTCTTGAACCCAAAATTACTAGAATGGAAGCTTGTTTTTCTTTTCTTTTAAATAGACTTGTTGAGAATCCTAAGAGGATTCCTATTATTTGTCTTAGAAGGCCTAGTTTATTAATGTTGGAAGGAAAAGACGCACGATAATACTTACCCAACTGACATGACTCACACTCCAAAGATGAAACATGATTCAAAGTCGGGACTAACTGCAATGTCTCCAAAGATGGATGACCAAGACGACAGTGAAGTTGGAAAAAGATACACATCACCTGGGCAGACAACAGGGGGTGGAACAAGATCAAAATATTAAAGACCATTGGATTTATGCCCTCCACCAATTATCTTCTACGTCTTCAGATCTTGAATAAGAACAAAATTAGGGAGTCTTTTGTAAGCTGACTAAGAAATAGCAAATTATACTGTGAAAAAGGAGCAAAAAGTACGGATGATAAAGACACAAAAGAACTATGATGCACAATGCTAATACCACTAGTAGTGGTTGTAGATCCATCAGCAAGAGTAACATTAGATAAAGATGATATAAGCAAATGATGTACCTGATGAGAGTCATAAAATGCCTCTCAACAGTGGTTAATTGTTAGCATTTTAGGATTGATTTCGGTCTTTATTATGCTTTTATATGTTAATAACTCTAAAGTAATATTATTGGACCACTGACTTATTTCAGTATAATTTTCAGGTACTTTAAGTTTAAAAGAGAAAAAGAAGTGATCGTTGCTTAAAAGACCAAGATCCCATGCTTCTGGAAGGACAAGATGGACTGCTGCCAGAATTGCGATCGAGCGCACAAGCAGTGCGATCGAGTGCACATCCCACATCGAGCAAGGTACTCTACAGCGCATATACGATCGAGCGCACAAGCCGCGATCGAGCGCATTTGCGATCGATCGCACTCGGGTTGCGATCGAGCGCACCCGGACAGTATCCCACATCGGCTAGATAACACATAGCATTCCGAGAGTTTGCCTCTATAAAGACCCACTCTGCTCAGCTGAAATCATCAACCAATCGGAGCTCTTCTGAGATCATTAGAGAGTGACTCGAGAGGGCCTTTAGGATTAAATCCAGAGGGCCTTTAAGAGGAATCCGAAGTATAAAATTTGGAGGGCAAACTGAGGATGATCGTTGAGAAGCCGGAGGCAACTCAAGGAGGCATGAGCTCTATGGCCAGCTAATCTCCAAGCAAGGCGAAGGGATGAATCCCTAGGTATAGTTGTTATTATTTTCCTTTATTTGGTTCAGTTGTAGTTGGTATTATTTTTATCAAACATTGTTATGTTTTATTCTTTAATTTAATTTAGTAGATTATTTTATTAGTCATGTGATTGCATGCTTCCTTTCCATATAAGTTCAGTCATGCTTTTCTTATGTGTATCTGTTTGGATGTGATTGAGTCCGGTAGACCTCTTTTATAGATTTGTCCATTGCTGCGGTATTGTCGTTAGATATATCGTCGTCTTTTGATAATTTATAAGTTGGGTCATGTGTATTTAAAAGTAGAGAATAATTCATAACAATTACATTAGGATTTATAATTGCACTTTAATTGAATATATGCCGATTGCCTGTTTGGGATGTGAAACTAGCAATCGAGATAAAAACAACTGAATCAAGTTAGGATTAGAGCAACAAGCCTAAGGAAGATTTCTGGAACCTTGTCATTCTTAATTATATTTCTAACCCTATTCACACAATTACCCTTTTTCTCAAACAAACTCAGATTCATTTGATTTTTTATCGTTTGTGTTAAAGTTCACACCTTCCTTTATAATTAACTTGTTTCCCTGTGGAATCGACACCCCAAAGCTGTACTACAATAACCGTGTTATACTTTGGGCGTAATCAAATTTTGGCGCCGTTGCCGGGGAAACGCGCTTTAGTACAAGGAAGTTTGTCAACTTTTGACAAAACAATAGAAGAATTGTAAATAGTTTCTTTCAGCATTTTATTTGATATTTTGTAATCTTGCATGCCCAGATATAGGGACACTTTGGGTAGATTTGCTTGTAGGCCTGTGCTAGAGACAGGAGGAACCTTTTTAAACCTTTTGTTTGATAATTCATCTAGTCCTGAAGAAATGAGTGAACACGAGGATCAACTTACTAGGACCCTTGAGGATTACCTCCACCCTACACGCACAACCACACTATCTTGCATCATGTTTCCAGCCAACATTCCCCAATTAGATCTTAGGATAGGGATGATACAGTTACTCCCTACATTTTATGGCATGGAAAATGAGAACCCATATGTGCACATTAGGAAGTTTGAGGAAGTAGTCGCAACTTTCCATGATCAAGGTGCAACTGCTGACATTGTGCGACTTAAGTTTTTTCCTTTTGCTTTGAAGAATAGAGCTAAGAGTTGGCTATGCTCACTTAGACCACGATATATTGGGTCGTGGACTGAGATGACTCGGGCCTTCTTTAATAAGTACTTCCCTCAACATAAGACTAATGCGTTGAAAAGACAAATCTCCACATTTGCACAAAAGGAAAATGAGACTTTATATCAGTCTTGGGAGAAATTTAAAGAGCTGTTGAGTATGTTCCCACACCATGGGTATGAAAATTGGCGTTTAGTGAGCTATTTCTATGAGGGTCTTACCTATAGAGAACGCCAATTTGTAGAGATGATGTGCAATGGGGAATTTCTGAAAAAAGACCTCGATGAGGCTATTGAATACCTCAATGAGCTTGTTGAGAAAGCTCATACATGGACTAGACCTAGTGCTACTGAAAGCACGAATAGGTCACGACCTGTAGGAAACCCTAGTAGTGGAGGAATATATCATCTTAGGGAAGAAGGCAACCTAAAAGCTAAGGTTGAAATGCTCACTAGGGAGTTAGAGGCATTAAAAACGAAGGGCTCAAAGCAAACACATGTGGCTAATCATGCCGAGTCTTTAGAGCCGTGTTTTGTGTGTGGCGGGGTAGATCACCTCCTCCAAGAATGCCCCACATTTACTAATATGAGAGGGCTGTATGAGGAACAATGTAATGCCCTAGGCATGTACAAGAAGCCTCTTGCACCTTTCTCTAACACTTATAACCCGGGGTGGTGAAATCACCCCAACTTCAGCTGGAAATCTGAAAACCAGCATGTGCAGCCCCCTAGATCATCCCCTGCACCTTATCATGCACCCTCATCCTCTAGGAACTCGCTAGAAGACACCTTACAAGCCTTTATAGAGGCACAAGGTAAGACAAACCAAAGGTTTGAGGCATTATTTACGCAGGTGATGGAAGAGAATAGAGAAACTAATAGCCAAGTATCCAAGTTAATGAGCTCCTCAAGTATGACTGAGCGAGGTATGTTACCTTCCCAAACTCAGTCCATACCTCACGGTCAACATATGGCACAAGAAAACCTGAAAGATGTAAATGCCATTGTGACCCGAAGTGGTAAGTCACTACACATCCCACCAATGAATGTATCCGAGGATGTGGAAAAAGGGTCAAACTAGTAGTAATACTGAACTGACCAAAGACCCTGAAGTGACCAAAAGTCCTGTTAAGGCACCATACCCTCAAGCCTTAAAGTCAAACAAGAAAAATTTGGACTTAAACAATGAAATCCTAGAGAACTTAAGGCAAGTGAAACTCAATCTTTCTCTTTTGCATGTGATTAAACAAGTGTCTACCTATGCAAAAGTTCTCAAGGATTTATGAACAGTTAAGAGGAGACACCATGTCAAGAAAACTGCATTCCTAACTGAGCAAGTTAGTGCTTTAATTGAGGAAAGAATTCCCCAAAAATACAAGGATCCAGGCTGTCCTACCATTGCTTGCAGCATTGGAAATCATGAGGTTGGACAAGCCTTACTAGATCTAGGAGCTAGTGTGAACCTGATGCCATTTTCCATTTATGTACAGCTAGGTTTAGGGGAAATCAAACCAACCGGTGTGGTGTTACAGTTGGCTGACCGTTCAGTCAAAATACCCCGGGGTGTGGTAGAGGATGTGTTGATTCAGATTGATAAATTTTATTATCCTGTTGATTTCCTAATCCTTGACACAACTTCTGCTATTGAAACTAACTCGAAAATTCCTTTGATTTTGGGTAGACCTTTCCTTGCTACTGCAAATGCTCTGATTAATTGCAGGAATGGACTCATGAAGCTGTCTTTTGGAAACATGACCTTAGAAGTGAACATTTTCAATGTTGCAAAACAGCCCGAAGATGAGGATGAAAATCACCAGTTATATATGCTCGAGTCACTCATCGATGAGGGAGTTTGCATGGCTCATGATTTTGATCCTTTTAAGAATTTTCTTGTTAATTCTGAGATTGATTTATTTGATGATAAAACTAATGTAATAGATATTTGTGCTGTTTTTGACAAATCTCAGGATTATGACACCCGCCCATGACAACCAAGGTTCGAAGAGTTGCCTGAAAGAAGTGAAAAACAAACCCCCTCAAGTGTGGCAACACCTAAAGTCGACTTGAAGCCACTACCTAAGGGTTTAAAGCATGCATTTCTCGGTCCAGGTGATACCTTTCCTGTTATTATTTCATCTGAATTATTTGAGACCCAATATGAGAAATTGATTCAGACCTTAATTGCACGTAAATCAGCTTTAGGATGGAGTATGGCTGATTTGAAGGGAATTAGTCCCCTGATCTGCTCCCATAAAATAAATTTGGATGAAGGAACCAGTCCTCGTAGAGACCCTCAACGTAGACTTAACCCCACTATGAAAGAAGTAGTGAAAAATGAAGTGTTGAAACTGTTAGATGCGGGTATTATATATCCCATAGCTGATAGTAAATGGGTAAGTCCTACACAAGTCGTTCCCAAAAAGTCTGGAGTCACTGTGGTAATGAATGACCTAGGAGAGTTAGTCCCTACCAAACTTGTGACCGGGTGGCGTATGTGCATTGATTACAGAAAATTAAATGCTGCCACCCGGAAAAACCATTTCCCACTCCCTTTTATTGATCAAATTCTTGAGCGTGTAGCTGGTCATCCTTTTTACTGTTTCTTAGATGGTTATTCTGGCTATTATCAAATAGAAATTGCATTAGAAGACCAGAATAAAAACCACTTACATTTGTCCTTTTGGCACTTACGCTTTTCGTAGAATGCCATTTGGATTATGTAATGCCCCTGCCACTTTTCAACGTTGCATGATGAGTGTTTTCAATGACATGGTTGAAAATTGCATGGAGGCTTTTATGGATGACCTGACTGTTTTTGGATCTTCATTTGATGCATGCTTAATGAATTTGGAAAGAGTTTTAATTCGTTGTGAGGAAAAAGAATTGGTCTTAAACTGGAAAAAATGTCATTTCATGGTACCATCCGGCATTGTCTTAGGGCATATTGTCTCTTCTAGAGGAATAGAGATCGATCAATCTAAAATTGAATTAATCTATAAATTTCCTACACCTAAGACAATAAAGGATGTGAGATCTTTCCTTGGTCAGACTGGTTTTTATAGGAGGTTCATACAAAATTTTTCCAACATATCTAGACCATTATGTGCTCTCCTAGTTAAAGATGCTCCATTTGAGTGGACTCCAGCTTGTCAAGAGGCCTTTAAAACGCTGAGTGGCAAGCTTACTTCAGCACCTATAATGCAGTCACCTGATTGGAATTTACCCTTTGAAATCATGTGTGATGCTAATGACTACGCTGTAGGTGCTGTTCTTGGACAATGAAGAGAGGGAAAATCATTTGTAATTTACTATGCTAGTAAGACTTTAAATAGTGCTCAAATGAATTACTCCACAACTGAAAAAGAATTACTAGCTGTAGTATTTGCTTTGGATAAATTTCATGCATATTTAATTGGTTATCCTATCCTTATTTTTACAGATCATGCAACCCTTAAGTACTTTCTTACAAAGAAGGATGCTAAGGCACGCCTACTCTGATGGATCCTACTCCTACAAGAATTCGACATCACCATCAAAGACAAGAAAGGAGTAGAGAATGTAGTAGCTGACCATCTTTCAAGGTTCACATTTGAGGACACGTCTGATAACATGCCGATCAAAGATGACTTTCCCGATGAGCATTTACTTGCTGTTACTGCCTTACCATGATTTGCTCACATTGTGAATTACTTGGTTACAGGTGAGATACTGTAACGACCCATCTCGGGTTGGCCACCCCGAAACAATGTCATCACATTTTGAGAATCCCAGCACGACACATATATGCAACAATAAAAATAGATATTACAAATAGAACTTTACATCAATCCGTAAAATGCATGAGGATTTACAAATAAATTTTTCATTTTATTTTCTCATTAGTCTGAGGATGATGACACATACACGACTTACAGAAAATTGATCTCGTCAGAACCTTAACTCACCAAACTATTTGCCGAGCCTGCTACCTGAAAATCATTGTACAATGAGGGGTGAGCTTCACAAGCTCAGTGAATTAAATTTACTAGAAGTATTCCAAATTCCATAAATAGTCATTTATTATTATTGTCTTTTATTCTTCTCTATCAATATCTTCTTCTAAATCATGAGTCCATCTTAAGATCATCAATTATCTCATAATTACCTCGTAACGAGGTTCACATCATAAAATCTTCAATTTAAAAAAATCTTAACGCCATAACTGTCTCTTTCTATGAGACTCATCCATTTATAATTAAATTCACAATAATGTCCCACATCTCAGTATTCCAATAATCTCATCATCATAGCTGTCTCTTTTTATGAGACTCAGTAATCATACACGACAATATACCTCATCTCAGCTTTTCAATAATATTTTCATCATAACTATCTCTTTCTATGAGACTCAATCATCTATAATTATTTTCACGATAATAAATCACTCCTCAGCATTTCAATCATGCAACAATAATTAAAACACATCATAACATTTCAGTAATGCAACAATAGTTAGAACAGATGCAAATGCATGAATAATTATGATGGGAACGTCTTCTCACCTGTCGACAGGTTGTTATTATCTTAGATTGACTGCCTTACCGGCTGTCACAGTTTTCACTTTTCATCCCAGTATATACCGGCTGTCACGGTTTTCACTTTTCATCCCAGCATATATCGGCTGTCACGGTTTTAACTTTTCATTCCAGTATATACCGGCTGTCACGGTTTTAACTTTTCATTCCAGTATATACCGGCTATCACGGTTTTTACTTTTCATCCCAGCATATACCGGCTGTCACGGTTTTCACTTTTCATCTCAGCATATACCGACTGTCACGGTTATTTCATTAGACCGGCTGCCTTCTCGGTTCTTTCGGTTATATTATTAAATGCATATGCGCATGAACAATGATATGAAACAGTAATATAAAAACAATATAAAGATTCAAACCACTTAATTTGGCTATCCTAATTATCCACAAATTTTATATAACAAAGTTTCTTTAAAATTTCTTACATCTAATCATCCTGATTTTTTTTATCAAATTATATAAAAATTTCACTAAATTCTTCTCTTCCCAAATCACATCAAATAATCAATTAAAGTCTGTCAAGATCCACTAAATTTCATCTCAAATCATCCACCAAAATTTGCCAAAATCCACTAAAATTCACTTTAAATCATCCACCAAATTTTGTCTAGATTTACTAAAATTCATCTAATCATAACTCGTATTAAAACATCAATATATCTCATCAATAATTTATTTATTACTTTTATTTTAAAAAAAATATCATTTCTCACCGAAAAATATTTCTACCTGACCAAATTTCCTATCATACCCATAAATCAATTTTTCATCTATCACTCAAGCATATTTTAATAATTAAATTTAATATTATCACCAAATAATTGATTTTTCATTTAGACTACTTAAAGTAAATCCATCTCACCCCGTAGCACTTAAAGCTACCCGTGGGTCACCTTCTTGCCTTTTCCAGTTCTTCTCAGAAATTTCTCCCATTGTAAATAGTCAACACCTGACATAATATTTGTATTAAATTTTTAATTATTTCTTAAACTCATCGTAAACCACTCCCTATGAAAATTCTTACTTTGAGCTTTAGGAATTTTATATATGCTAAAAAATTCAAAAAAATAAATATTATGCTATTACCTCATAATATTGATAGCTTCTCATGATCCTCTAAGAAATTCTACCGAAAATTCCTTTAAAATTTTGCTCTTTTGACTTTTCTTTGAATCCCCAAGTGTTTTAAGAAGCAGATGGATTATATGGAACTAAAGGAAATTTTTTTTTTTGTGTAACTACACGAACTTAATACACCTATTTATAGGGGAGTTTGGGCTGAAAAATCAGCAGCTCCCCTCCTCTCTTCCAAGTCTCACGATATGGAGAGTAAAAAAAAAATGATGAAGAAAACATAATTATGGCTTAAAACATCATCATTAATATTATCTCCACTTGCAGACAAGGCACCAAAATGAAATGATAATAAAAGACATAATGACTGCCTTTTGAAATCACTCACAAGGTTGGCAGCAAAAGTGCTGTCACGAGTTACTGTTCATCGGTTGACTTTTTGACTTTTTTTTATTTTTTTATTTCAACCTTTGTCTCTTTCAATTCTTATTCAGCCTTCTGGGATTTTAACTCTTTGCCATATTTTTTAAAATACATATTTATCCTTACTATAAAAATACGGGTATTACAATTCTACCCACCTTACAAAAATTTCGTCCTCGAAATTTCTTTTGCTCCAAAAACAATTGTGAACATCACTTCTCCATAATTGTCTCATACTTTCATGTAATCTCTTCAACATCCTTATTTCGCCACAGTACTTGAACTAACGCAATTTCCTTTATTATACAAAACTTGCTCATTTCTCTAAAATCCTTATTGGTACTTGGATGTACACCCAATCTTTTTGAATTTCTATAGCTTAGCTCGAAATATTATAATACTCATCATGTAAACCTTTTCTCAATAGAGAAATATGAAATACATTATATAAGCGTTTTAATTCTGAAGGCGACTCTAGGCTATTCATAACTAACCCAACTTTTTTATCAACCTCATAGGGTCTCACATACCTCAGATTCAAATTTTTTTTTTTTTTTTAAACTCAACACACATTTTCGTTGAGATATTTTTTAATACACCCAATCACCTACTTGAGACTCAAGAGGTCTACTATAGGCTGCTTTACAGTTCTCTCTAACCAATTTGATCATCTCAGCTGTTAACTCAGTCATTGATGGACCAAATATATTTCTCTTCCCAATATGTAGGAGTTCTACACCTCCTACCATACAATGTCTCAATCAGTGTCATTCAATACAATTTTATACTGATTATTATAAGCAACTCCAATCAATGGAATGTAAACATCTAAACTTACTGAGAAATTCATCACATTTGTCCTTAACATCTTATAGTATTCTAAAAATCCAATATGAGCATGAAAATTATATTAAATTGCCACTGTGTATCCGTGGATTTCGAAAGCCTCTCCCAATACCAAGATGTAAATCTAACATCTTTATTTGACGCTATGCTCAAAAGTACTCCATACAACCTCACAGTCTCAGCTACATCCCTTTTAAATCTTGACCATCAGAATTTCTATTTAAATCATCTATATTTCTTATTGCTACTTGATTTCATCGAATCTACATCATTATGTACCTTTCTCACTTTTTTTTCCTTCAATTTTTGCATTATTGGGAACACTATTCATGTACCAACACCAAACTGCCTTCATTTCAGATTTGAACTCAAAATGCTTTCTAGTAAGCACTTAAAGTTGATCTTTTTTATCTCTTCATCTTAACCTTGCATCTCTAAAACATTTTACTATGGATAATTGTACAACCATATTCGTTAACTATAATCCTCTATCACTAATATTCAACTTCATTCTTATCTATTTTAAATCTATCATCAATTTCACATCAGGATCCCTATAGCAGTTAACCCTCTTGTAGAATTTTCTACTCAATACATCAGCTATTACCTTCGTGTTTTTAGATGGTAATGAATTTTACAATCATAGTTACTAATCAACTCCATTCACCATCTTTGCCTCAAATTCAACTCTCTCTAGGTAGGAAAGTATGTCAAACTCTTATAACCCATGAATATCTTACAAGTGGCTCTATACAAATGATGTCTCCAATCTTTTATACAATCACTATGGTAGCCTTCATCACCCCTGTCCTACAATTGATCAGGGAATTAGCCGTGGCTAAGAATCCACTTTTATCAAAAATGCTAACTAAACTAATAGAAAAATTAAATCAATTCAGACAAAAATTTCACAAACCAAACAACTCCCCGGCAACGACACCAAAAACTTGTTGTAAGTTTTAAATTACTCACAAGCGCACGAGTCATTTGCAATATAGTGTATGCAAGTGCGAGGTCAAATCCACAGGGAATTGCGTTGTGAAAATATATTTTTATCTAAACTAAGTCTATTTTAACCTAGTTCCAAATTTGTAATTGTATGTTGCAAACAAAATAAACTAAACTAAATTGATTTAAAAACAAATGATAAAGATACTAAGGTTTTCTGAATTCACCCCACTAAGCCAACTCTAAGTCATGAGTAGGGTAATTTCTATCATGAATCTTCAATTGCCTAAAACTATAGCCCATAACTTTCCTATGTTACACATATCCCAATCATTGATATGACTTATCATTATACACCACAAATCCTTCATCACCAGAAGAAAACACCAATACCGGACCTGTAGTCAATTTCTCCTTTAGTAATTGAAAATTTTTCTCACACTTCCTTCACCATACAAATCTCACATCTTTACTGGTCAATCTATTGAACAGCAATTCAATAATAGACAAATTCTGAAAGAATCTTCTATAATAACCAGCTAATCCTAAGAAGATTCTAATATCAGTTATATTAGTTGGTTTCTCCCAACTTAACATTATCTCTACTTTTTGTAGATCAACTGTTATGCTATTTCCGAATATTATATGTTCCAAGAAAGTTATTTCCTTCAACCAACATTCACACTTAGAAACTTCGCCTATAATTTCTCTCTCTTCAGAATCTCCGGCACACTGTGTAATGGTCCATATGTTGTTTTTCCTTCTTAGAATATATTATAATGTCATTACTGAACACAACCATAAGATTATCAAGAAATAGTTTAAATATTTTATTCATCAAGTCTATAAATGTTTCCGGAACATTAGTTAATCCAAATGACATCACGAAAGCTTATGAGCATAACGTGTCCTAAAAGTAGTCTTAGGCACGTCTCCCTTCTCTATCTTCCATTGGTGATAACCTGATCTCAGGTTTATCTTAGAAAACATTCTCACTCCTTGCAACTGCTTAAATAATTCATTTATCCTGGTAAAATGTATTTATTCTTATTCAACTATTTGTAGTCTATACACATCCTTATCGTTCCATCTTCCTTCTTCACTAACAACACCTGACTCCCCAAATACATTAGGTCAGATAAATTGTTTATCCACAAATTCTTAAAACGGTACGTTCAACTTTCTCAATTCAGCTGACGTCATTCTGTAGGGTGCTATTAAATATATGTGATAATCTTGGTATCACATCAATAGAGACTTTAATCTCCCTACTTGGAGGCAACCTAAACAACTCATCAAAAATTAATTTAGAATATTTTTTCATCACTATCTCATTTTTATAATTCATGATATATGCCCAATACTCCTTAAAACCCTTCTTTAATCATCTCCTATTGGCCAGAGCAAAAATAAGATAATTAAAAGTATCTCACGTCTATATCTTGAACCTTCTTTCTGGAATAATCAACCCAGACATAAAACATTGATAACCAATTATTTCCCAAAATAAATTATATTCGAAGATAATAAATCAACTTCAGATTTTCTGTCACTAGTACAAATCACACAATCGCTCATGAATATTCATGATTATCACTCTATCTCAAGTGAGAACTTTAACAAAGATATTTTGCAATCCAATTACTAATAAATTCTTCAATAGATTTTATATGAATACTGGATGCAAAAGAATGGGTTGCATCAAAGTTAACCAACACTGACATGTCCACCTTCTCCACACATAAAGTATTTTAAATTTTGAACATTCTGGGATAAACATATTTTCTGAATATAATTATAATAAACTTTTAAATCCCAATCATACATCAGATTGCCACTTCCACTTTGTGACATACTTACTTCTTCTACTATGACTTCCAGTTCTCATAATCTGTCTCCCGAATCTAAGGGTCCCACCAATAGTATTTTAAGATATATACGCATCAGATTCTGTTTGCCTCTGACTCTGTACTTCAGTTTCCAGTAACAAGGAATGCCTCATTTAGGGTGGTCTCTCACCCTGTACACTCATACTACCACTACCTCTATAACCTTTATGTCTAAGTTCCTTTAACCACTTTTTCTTTTTTCCTTAAACTCCATCACATCTCTCTCGATCTGAAATAATATATCCACCAATCTAACATAATTCATATGCCTCATGTAAGATAGTTTCGATCAAACCTTAAAACATAGTTCATCTTTGAATCTCTTACATTTCTTCTCCTCTTGGTCTACTATTTTTGGTATAACCATTGACAAAACCATAAATCTGCTATCATATCGAGCCATAGTTAACACATTTACCCCAAATAAATAATATCTCTATCTTGTTGGGTTCAAAGGTCTAAGGAAAGTATTTATCAAGGAAGATATTCTTAAACTTATTTCAGGTTAAGGGTCGATCAATATTTGTACTTACCTGGAAAGAATATCCTTCCATCATTCTAAGATTTCTCCTTCCAACTTAAACGAAGTAAAGGTAATCATCTATCTCTCAGTTACTAGTAAAATACTAAATAATGTCTCTTGCATGTTTCTCCCGAAACTCAGGTGTAAAAGGGTTCATAGATCCTTTAAACAACAAAACATTTAGCTTAGTTATATCTCCCTGCATCTTATGCATAAATCCACTTTTCCCCCTTTTTAAGTGTCTACAGTTACTGAATTAACAACATCAGGCACTGCTCTAGTCTGCTTATCAAGTCTATGCTATAAGTTATCCACTCGATCATCTGAGACATTCATCTTCTTAAAAGAATGAGTAAGAGCTTATCTTAGCTTATCTCTTTTAACTTCAGATTCTCTCATACCTCGATTATATTACTAATATAAATCATATTATCAACACGTTCCCTTCTAGGAACCACAGATTCAGACTCAACCTTGATTTATCAAAAATATTTTGGGCCTACCACGCCCTCTCGAATCAACAATTCTAACTCTAGCTCTAGCGCGTCCACGTGTCATCCTTAGACTGCTCATTATAATTTACTTTAATCTTCTACTTTCTTACTTTTTATGTAGTCTACAGAATCATACAACCTAATGCTCTGATACCAAAATTGTAACGACCCATCCCGGGTTGGCCACCCCGAAACAATGTCATCACATTTTGAGAATCTCAGCACGACACATATATGCAACAATAAAAATAAATATTACCAATAGAACTTTACATCAATCCGTAAAATGCATGAGGATTTACAAATAAAATATTCATTTTATTTTTTCATTAGTCTGAGGATGATGACACGTACGCGACTTACAGAAAATTAATCTCGTCAGAACCTCAACTCACCAAACTATTTGCCGAGTCTACTACCTGAAAATCATTGTACAATGAGGGGTGAGCTTCACAAGCTCAGTGAATTAAATTTACTAGAAGTATTCCAAATTCTATAAATAGTCATTTATTATTATTGTCTTTTATTCTTCTCTATCAATATCTTCTTCTAAATCATTAGTCCACCTTAAGATCATCAATTATCTCATAATTACCTCGTAATGAGGTTCACATCATAAAATCTTCCATTTAAAAAAATCTTAACACCATAACTGTCTCTTTCTATGAGACTCATCAATTTATAATTAAATTGACAATAATGTCCCACATCTCAGTATTCCAATAGTCTCATCATCATAGTTGTCTCTTTTAATGAGACTCAGCCATCATACACGACAATATACCTCCTCTCAGCTTTTCAATAATATTTTCATCATAACTATCTCTTTCTATGAGACTCAATCATCTATAATTATTTTCACGATAATAAATCACTCCTCAGCATTTCAATCATGCAGCAATAATAAAAACACATCACAGCATTTCAATAATGCAACAATAATTAGAACAGATGCAAATGCATGAATGATTATGATGGGAACGTCTTCCCACCTGTCGACAGGTTGTTATTATCTTAGACCAGCTGCCCTCCCGGTTCTTTTATTCTCATCAGACCGACTGCCTTCCCGGTTAATTCCAGCATATATCGGCTGTCACGGTTTTCACTTTTCATCCAAGCATATACCAGCTGTCACGGTTTTAACTTTTCATTCCAGCATATACCGGCTGTCACGGTTTTTACTTTTCATCCCAGCATATACCGGCTGTCACAGTTTTCAATTTTCATCCCAGTATATACCGGCTGTCACGGTTTTCACTTTTCATCCCAGAATATACCAGCTGTCACGGTTATTTCATTAGACCAACTGTCTTCCCGGTTCTTTCGGTTATATTATTAAATGCATATGCACATGAACAATGATATGAAACAGTAATATAAAAACAATTTAAAGATTCAAACCACTTAATTTGGCTATCCTGATTATCCACCAATTTTATATAACAAAGTTTCTTTAAAATTTCTTACATCCAATCATCCTGTTTTTTTTATCAAATTATATAAAAATTCCACTAAATTCTTCTCTTTCCAAATCACATCAAATAATCAATTAAAGTCTGTCAAGATCCACTAAATTTCATCTCAAATCATCCACCAAAATTTGCCAAGATCTACTAAAATTCACCTCAAATCATCCACCAAATTTTGTCTAGATTTACTAAAATTTATCTCATCATAACTCGTATTAAAACATCAATATATCTCATCAATAATTTATTTATTGCTTTTATTTAAAAAAAATATCATTTCTCACCGAAAAATATTTCTACCTGACCAAATTTCCTATCATACTCATAAATCAATTTTTCATCTATCACCCAAGCATACTTTAATAATTAAATTTAATATTATCACCAAATAATTGATTTTTCATTTAGATTACTTAAAGTAAATCCAACTCACCCCGAAGCACTTAAAGCTACCCGTGGGTCACCTTCTTGCCTTTTTTGGTTCTTCTCAGAAATTTCTCCCATTGTAAATAGTCAACACCTGACATAATATTTGTATTAAATTTCTAATTATTTCTTAAATTCATCGTAAACCACTCCCAATGAAAATTCTCAGTTTGAGCTCCAGGAATTTTATATATGCTAAAAAATTCAAAAAATAAATATTATGTTATTACCTCATAATATTGATAGCTTCTCATGATCTTCTAAGAAATACTACAGAAAATTCCTTCAAAATTTTGCTCTTTTGATTTTTCTTTGAATCGCCAAATGTTTTAAGAAGCAGATGAATTATATGGAACTAAAGGAAATTTTTTTTTGTGTAACTACACGAACTTAATACACCTATTTATAGCAGAGTTAGGGCTGAAAAATCAGCAGCTCCCCCCCTCTCTTCCAAGTCTCACGATATGGAAAGTCAAAAAAAAAATGATGAAGAAAACATTATGATGGCTTAAAACATCATCATTAATATTATCTCTACTTGCACACAAGGCACCAAAATGAAATGATAATAAAAGACATAATGATTGCCTTTTGAAATCACTCACAAGGTTGGCAGCAAAAGTGGTGTCACGAGTTACTGTTCATCGGTTGACTTTTTGAGTTTTTTTTTTTTTTTTTTTTTTTTTTTGTATTTAAACCTTTGTCTCTTTCAATCCTCATTCAGCCTTCTGGGATTTTAACTCTTTTCCATATTTATTAAAATACATATTTATCCTTACTATAAAAATACGGGTATTACAGATACCATGGATTGGAGCGCTCAAGACAAGAGAAAATTTTTATATGAGGTACGTAAGTTTTATTGGGATGACCCTTATCTTTTTAAGTAATGCCCGGACCAAATTCTAAGGCATTGCATCCCTAATGAAGAGATTGCATGATGAGAGAAAAATATTGCATATTTTGGCCACTTAATTTACATTTGTTAGCTTAGGATTTTGTTACTTTGAGTTGTTTTCGTTGTTTTTCAGATTTACAAGCACTGGGAAAGGAGTTTCACTAAAATTGCCAGAATTAACCGTACAGATCAATCATCTTTGAAAATTAAACTGTATTGATTCAAGAAGAACCAGGATTTGAGCCATATATGCTTAGAAAGATCCAGAAGTCTATTTTCTGGAGAATTTTACGGCTCGTAAAAATGATTTTTCTACAGAAAGCTATGGCCGTTTTAGTAGACAAAGGTCAGGCTGTGCGGGCTGTGCGGGATTTCAGCGTGAACAGAAGTTTTGAAGGGCATGTGAAGACTTAAATCCCACATCCCACATCGGTTGGAAACACATTTCTATATCCCACATCCCGCATCGGATTGGAAACACATTGCACTCGTGGTATTTGCCTATATAAGAGCCACTCCACTTCATCATTAAGTGTACAATTCCTGGGCCACTTTGGTGTTAACCGGTGGATGTCTGCTAGCGTTCTGGTGGATCCCGAAGGCTTTGCTACCACGAGGGGAAGCGCCACCCATCAGCGAGTGGAATTTCTCCCATGTAAAGTTATTTATTTCTTTTTATTTGGTTGTTTTAGTTTGAATGTTTAGCATTTTTATTGTGAATTTTAGTTTCATAGTTATGAGTGGCTAGATTCTTCAGCTAAGGTTGAAGATGCAGCCCCGCCGTTGTTTGGCGTAGTAGTTCAGATTTGCTTGTACAAATCTGACAATTTTTAGTATAAATGTTCTGTCAATTATTTGAGTTAATCTTATAATTGATTGAGTTTAAATTGTCTGTTGGATATTCCTTGTGTTTTATCTGATGGATACATTGAATGCTTTTCGATTAAATTGGATTTCCTTTGTGATTTGTTGAGTGCGGATACATTGGATGCTTTTGGTTTAGTTGGGATATTCTTTGTTTTTTGTCTTATAGTTGGATTCATGGAATGTTTTGATAGGCTATATTTTTAGAACATATATGCTTAACTTCGGTGGGGTGGATTCGGAAACCTTAGTGTTTTAATTATTAGTTTTTAAATCAACTTAGTTTAGTTTATATTTCTTTTGCAATATCATTCACAATTCGGAACTAGGTTAAGATAAAGTTAGTTTAGATTAAAAATATATTTTACAACGCAATTCCCTGTGGATTCGACCTCGCACGCTATACTGCAAACGACTCGTGCGCTTGTGAGTAATTTAAAACTCACAACATTGCACGTGTCTTAGAATTTTGTCATTCCCTAGCTTGTGGAGGCCACTTTTCAATGAAAAAAACCGCTGCAAAAATTTTGCAGTGTGGATTTTATTGGCCTACCTTGTTTAAGGATACAAACACTTATTGTCGCTCATGTGAAAGGTGTCAAAAGTTAGGAGTTGTGTCTCGGCAAAATATGATGCCCTTAAACCCCATTTTAATAATTGAAATCTTTGATTGTTGGGGCATCGATTTTATGGGACCTTTTCCTCCTTCTTTTGGATACCTATATATCATTGTGGCAATAGATTATGTATCTAAGTGGGTAGAGGCAGTAGCTTGCCGAAGCAATGATAATAGAACGGTACTTAAATTTCTTAAAGAAAATGTGTTATCTCGATTTGGTACACCACGTGCTATAATTAGTGATCAAGGTACATATTTTTGCAACTGTTCTTTTGAAGCTTTGATGCAAAAATACGGGGTGTTATATAAAATTTCGACTGTTTATCATCCTCAGACTAGTGGGCAAGTAGAGCTCGCTAATAGGGAGATTAAACAAATTCTAGGAAAAACGGTTAACCCGGATCGCAAGGATTTGTCTTTGAGACTAGTTGATGCGCTTTGGGCCTACCGTACAGCTTTTAAAACTCCCTTAGGTATGTCACCTTATCGGCTTGTTTATGGAAAGCCTTGCCACTTACCTGTAGAGCTCGAGCATCGAGCATATTGGGCAATCAAATCTTTTAATTTTGATATAGGAGAAGCAGGTAAGCTTCGGAAATATCAATTGACCGAGTTGGAGGAATTAAGAAATGATGCTTATGAGAGCTCTAGAATCTATAAGTCTAAAATGAAAATATTCCATGATAAAAATATTTTGAGAAAAACGTTTAGAAAAACGTTTAAACTTAATGATCGGGTGTTCTTATACGAATCTAGACTCCATAAGCATCATGGAAAACTTCGGTCGAGGTGGACCGGCCCTTTTGTAGTGAAAACTGTTTTTGAAAATGGGGCGGTAGAAATTGAAGATACTAGGGATGGTCGAATTTTCAAAGTCAATGGTCAACGACTTGAGATCTTAGTTGATAGACAAGATTCAGAAGTGGAAGACATTCCGCTTATGGATCCGGTCTACGCATCTTGACCACACAACACAGGTACATATTTACTTTTATTTTTCTTTCTTATTGTTTTATTTGTTTCATTTTTATTTTATTTTATTATTGAGTCAATTTTAATTTTTAGTGTGCTAACACACGGTGGTACACCGCGGTTGCTTTCTTTTTTGTTTGTTCTATGTTGTAGATCGGACTTTCAACAAGAAATTGAGCATGAGGTTCAATTAGTCGTGCATGATTTTCAGCTCCACGCACCTTTGGTTAAAAAGGGAGTTTCCTTAATTTTTGCTTTTACATTGAGGACAATGTTTATCTTCAGTTGGGGGTGGTGGAAACACATTTCTTATTGCATACCACTGAACTGTTGAACTGCTTGGTGTCATCTTGGTGTGTGTTTAGCATGCTTCGCCTTAGAGTCAATTTACATGTCAATGATATAAACTTAATTGAGATAGCATATAGCATTCAGAAGTAGTTAAATCTTGCTTTGGTTTGAAATTAATTTAAGTATCAAACTTGATCTGGTTAAAGACTCTAGCTTGTGGTAAGATTGTATGATTAATCGAAAACATTTAGAAAAGTTTTATGTGTGATTATTTTGTGAATATTTTTGTGGCCTCGACAAGCTCTAGAACTTACTTGATAATCACTTGAGGCGAATTCCTAGAATGCACATTACTTAGGATATGATAGAGGCCATTTTTGAACCGTTTGAGCCTTTCAAACCTACCATTGCTATATTTATCACTAGTCACCTATTCGAGCCTTTTTCTTGAAAAAGAATTTGAGCATTGTTTCTTTCAATAGTCAATTTACTTACCTTTATGAGCCTAAAAATATTTTATCCTTACCTTTCTTTTAAAAGAACTTAGTTATACACATGTTGTGAGAAGCACTTAAAAGGAGTAAGGCGTGGAAATATGAAAAAAAAATATCACTACCACAACCCAAGTACATTAAAGGAGATAAGTTGGGGTTGTGGAAAAGAAAAAGAAAAAAAATGATGAAAAAGAAGGTGAATGGTTATGTGCCAAAATAAAAAAAAAAATGAATTATGGCAAAGAAAGAAGAAAGAAAGAAAAGAAAAAATGGTGATTTTTTGAAAGAAATGCTCAAAAAATGGTTGGAAGAGTTGGGTATTGAAGTAAAGTTATCCAGTGCTTAAAGAGTTGTGTTCAAAACTAAGAGATTAAGTTCTTTTACTTGTTGAATCATTTCCGTTCCTTCTTAACCTTTACCTTAGCCTAACGTTACAAGCTTATTAAAGACCTATTGATCCAATGTAGTGTGACTTTTCTACAATAGTGGAGAGTGGTTTGAAATGTAAGCATATGGAGCTTGTTTTTGTGATTGATGTCACGCAATTTATTATATTTTTAGAGGCCAAGAATTGTATTCATAAATGTTATGCATAAAATCATCCGGGTGTTTGGATTAATGGATTGTGGTAAGATGGATGTTAAGAGTCAATAACGATTTTAAGATTGATGTTTGAATTACTTTTGGATTTGGGTGATATTTGATGATTCTTTGTGCCGTGTGTTATGTGCAATTTTTGAGACAAATGTGAATTACTCTTGGTTAACACTAATATTGCTTTTCATTTACTTTGATTCCCACCATAGAATTCATCTCTTAATTTCGCTTGAATTGCTAGGGACTAGCAATAAGCTAGTTGGGGGTTGTGATGAGAGTCATAAAATGTCTCTCAACAGTGGTTAATTGTTAGCATTTTAGGATTGATTTCGGTCTTTATTGTGCTTTTATATGTTAATAACTCTAAAGTAATATTATTGGACCACTGACTTATTTCAGTGTACTTTTCAGGTACTTTAAGTTTAAAAGAGAAAAAGAAGCGATCGTTGCTTAAAAGACCAAGATCCCATGCTTCTGGAAGGACAAGATGGATTGCTGCCTGAATTGCGATCGAGCACACAAGCAGTGCGATCAAGCGCACATCCCACATCGAGCAAGGTACTCTGCAGCGCATATGCGATCGAGCACACAAGCCGCGATCGAGCGCATTTGCGATCGATCGCACTAGGGTTGCAATCGAGCGCACCCGAACAATATCCCACATCAGCTAGATAACACATTGCATTCCGGGAGTTTGCCTATATAAAGACCCACTCTGCTCAGCTGAAATCATCAACTAATCGGAGCTCTTCTAAGATCATCTTCTGAGATCATTAGAGAGTGACTCTAGAGGGTCTTTAGGAGTAAATCCAAAGGGCCTTTAAGAGGAATCCAAAGTATAAAATTTGGAGGGCAAACTGAGGATGATCGTTGAGAGGCCGGAGGCAACTCAATGAGGCATGAGCGCTATGGTCAGCTAATCTCCAAGCAAGGCGAAGGGATGAATCCCTAGGTGTAGTTGTTCTTATTTTGATTCAGTTGTAGTTGGTATTATTTTTATCAAACATTGTATGAATAACTGCAATGTACAATGTCTCCATGTCTCAAGATTCACAGAATTATACAGATGAGGTTTCCAAATAACTGCCATGTACAATGTCTCCATGTCTCAAGATTCACAGAATTTCTCATCAGAATGAACAACGATGACATTGTTTTATTTTATTTTTTTTATTATAAGGCTCTGCTATGTTTAGTTCCCTTAAGCTTTCTAATTGACCCATGTATCGAGTGTTGAGCTAGTGACTCCCAAACCAGATGGTTTTAGGGCATTAGGTGTAAAGACACCCCTAAGGACTTACTAACTTGAGTAAAAAAGGCTACGAAACTAAACTGGCCTTAATGCTACCAAGAAAAATTCCCACATTTTGACGTGAACACTCACTGCTTACTGAGGCAAGAGGTCTAGTTACTCATCGAAAAGTTTCACAATGATCATTATGAATAAAATTCTCACATTTTGACGTGAACACTCACTGCTGAGGCAAGAGATCCAGTTATTCAGTGGAAAGTTTATTGATGATGATCATTATAAATATTAGTAGTATTATTATTATTTTCTTTTTTTTTATGCTTTTCTATGCCCAAGTGTTTATCCAACAAGTCATCTAGTTTCAGTTAAGTCAAGGAAACATACACATTGAAATCGCATGTCATACCTCATACAATTTTGTGCTAATGTGCTTGTGTCAAATTAGATCAAATATGTGAATATCCAAATGCCTAAAGTAAGTAACAAAGTTTTAAAACTCTATCACTAATGACATCACATCACAGTATTTGTTTAGATCAACTAAAATTTCAAAATAACATGAGCATGCATTTACCTTCTTTCTTTTTATTGTTTTTAAATGAAGAAAAACAACAACATGCCTCTAGGGGGTCCTCAATATGCGATTCATCCATAGTCTCCTCAAGAATCTCCTCTATCATGCATACATTTCTGACTTCATTATATTCCAGTGATTGCTTACTGATATCAAAGATATTCAGCTCCACTATCATATTTTCGAAGGAAATCTTCATCACCCCTGTCCTACAATTGATCAGGGAATTAGCCGTGGCTAAGAATCCACTTTTATCAAAACGTCCTCAACTACTCCCCATGGTATTGTCAACTAATTAAAGCGTCGTGGTTGTGGGCTTCAGTTCTTCTAACCCCAACTGCAAATAGATTGAGTAAGGCAGAAGATTCACACTTGCTCCTAGATCCAAGAGAGCCCTCTCGATCTGGCTTTCTCCTATCATGCAAGAGATGGTAGGACACCCCGGATCCTTATACTTGATGGGTAGCTTGCACTAAAGGATTGACCTAACCTACTCGGTCAAAAGTGCCTTTTTCGGGACATTCGTCCTCCTCTTAATAGTGATCAAGTCCTTTAAGAACTTGGCATATGACGACACTTGATGGATGGCGTCCAAAAATGGGATATTGATTTGGACCTGCTTGAATACCTCCAGAATTTCCTTATACTTCCCTCCTTTCTTGGGCACATGTATTCTCTCAGGGTAAGGCACTTTAGGTACAAACGATCTAGGAGGATCCTTCACAGTAGGTGTGGCTATAGATGACTCAACATCTCTCTTCTCCCTTGTCTCCCAGACCTCAATATGACAATCGATTGCACTTGTTCCCCCCCGTGTGTAGGAGTTGATGAAACTTCGGGTTGGGCACGGGCTGACTGGGGAACTTTCCCTTCTCTCTTTCACCCAAGTGACTGGCGATTTGACCCATTTGACTCTCTAGCTTGGCAATTGCTTAGGTGTTTACTATTGTTGCACTCCTTACTTCATTGATGGAGTGGCCGGTCATCTTTATGAAATCCTGGAAGGTGTCCTCCAATGACTGTGAAACCGACATTAGCGCTGGAGCGGGAGCTTGGTAAGCGAGTGATGGTGCTGGATGGGCTGAGCGACCATAACTTGGAACTAGTGGAGGAAATCCAGAAGGGTATTGATTGTGAGCATGATGAGAGGCTCCTCCCTAATTTATCAGTTGGTTCTGCTTCCATGAAAAATTAGGGTGGTGGAATTGTACGTCTCGGAATAAGATCCATTTAATTGCCACCGACAGTCATTGAAAACATTTATTTGTTCCATGGGATACTCGGCAAAAACCGACATAGATGGACAATTTTGTGCTAAATGCATAGGGCTAGCACAGATAGAACAACTATCAATATTGAATGTATTGGTTGCACTGATGGACTAGCCGGTTATCTTCATGAAATCCTTGAGGGTGTCCTCTAAAGACTGTGAAACCGACGTTGGATTCATCAACATTTTTTTTAATTTTTAATTTTTTCTAATTTTTATTTTATTTTATTTATTTTTTATGGGCAATTGCCAATATAAACAAATAAACTAAAAGAAAATTGCAAAAGAAAAATAAAACAAAAATGTTAACTAAACTAATAGAAAAATAAAATCAATTCAGACAAAAATTTCACAAACCAAACAACTCACCGGCAACGACGCCAAAAACTTGTTGTAAGTTTTAAATTACTCGCAAGCGCACGAGTCATTTGCAATATAGTGTATGCAAGTGCGAGGTCAAATCCACAGGGAATTGCGTTGTGAAAATATATTTTTATCTAAACTAAGTCTATTTTAACCTAGTTCCAAATTTGTAATTGTATGTTGCAAACAAAATAAACTAAACTAAATTGATTTAAAAACAAATGATAAAAATACTAAGGTTTTCTGAATTCACCCCACCAAAGTAAAGTATATATCTTCATGTTCTATATAAAAATAATCTATCAAATCATTCCATGAATCCACCATTATACAAATCACGACGAATACCCAAACTAAACCAAAACCATCCAATGTATTCATTTAATTCACAAATCACAATGGATATCCAATCTAATTTGAATGATCTGCTATATCCGGCAGATGAAACACAAGGAATATTCAATTTAACAATTTAAAAGAAATCAATCATACGATTTTACTCAAATAATTGAACAAAACATTTATACTAAAAATATCAGAATCGTATGAACATATCTGAAAATATAATGCTAAACAATGGAAAGGCTTCATCTTCAACCTTAGTTGAAGATTTTAGCGCCTCATGATTATGAAACTAAATTTCACAATTAAAGTGCTAAGCATTAAAACTCAAAAAGAAATAAATTAAAACTGACTATACATTGAGAGAAATTCCACTCGCAGTTGTTGAGCAGCGCTTCCCTTCTTTGTAGCAAAGCCTTTGGAGATCCACCAGAATGCTAGTAGAAGTCCTCCAAATTGCACCAAAATGGCACTCGGATTGCTTACTAAAGATGAAGTGAAGATGGGCTTATATAGGGAAACATCACAAGTGCAATATGTTTCCAATCCGATGTGGGATACTGCAGATTTCAGCTTTTGCTTTTTGACCTTTTTCTACTAAAACTGTCATAACGTTCTCTAAAAAAATCATTTTATTGATCCGTAAAATTTCCCAAAAAATAGACATCGAGATCTTTCCAAGCATATATGGCTCATCTCTTGGTTCTTCCTGAGTCAATACAGTTTAATCCTAAAAAATGGCTGATCTGTCACGCTGAAATCATGCACAGCCTGACCTTTGTCTACTAAAACTGCCATAACTTTCTCTAGAAAAATCATTTTTACGAGCTGTAAAATTCCTCAGAAAATAGAAATCCGGATCTTTCAAAGCATATATGGTTCATCTATTGGTTCTTCCTGAATCAATACAGTAAAATCTACAAAAATGACTGATCTGTAAAGGCAATTCTGACAATTTTAGTGAAACTCCTTTTCGAGTGCTTGTAAACCTGTAAAACAACGAAAACAACTCAAAGTAACAAATTCCTAAGCTAACAAATGTAAATTAAGGGGCCAAAATATGCAATATTTGGCACTCATCAATTGACGTATGAATATTAAATCTAATACGATTAGGATACATTGATTAAATAAGATAAATCTAAACTAGGCCTACTAAGACACATAATACATAATAGGAATACTATTAGTATTCTTAACACTCCACCTCAAGTTGGAGCATAGATATCATATGCACACAACTTGTTACAAATGAATCTAACTCGAGAATCATCCAGTGGTTTAGTTAATAAATCTGTTAACTGATCTGTCGACTTCACATGTATGATACTGATCACATTTTGCAGAAGCTTTTCTCGAACAACATGACAATCAACTCTAATATGTTTAGTTCTCTCATGAAACACTAGATTATTTGCAATATGAATAGCTGTTTGATTGTTACACACCAAGCTCATAAGACTTTACTAGTTAATCCCAAGTTCTACTAACAATTGTTTTAGCCAAACTTACTCACAAGTAGTGTGCGCCATTGCTCTGTATTTAGACTCAACACTCGATCTAGCAACTATAGTTTTCTTCTTACTTTTTCATGACACTAGATTACCTCCGACAAACACTATCCAGTAGTTGTCCTCTTATCATCAGTATAACCCTCAATTTGTGTATGAACATGATTTTAAAGTAAGCCACGACTAGGAGCACTTTTCATATATCTTAAAATACGAATAAAAGCATCCCAATGACTAGTCCGTGGAGCATCTAGAAACTGACAGACTACACTTGTCTATTCTTTCCTGGATCAAATAATAATTCACCTTCTGATTAACTGCAAGTTTTGTGTTAGGATCCATAGGATTATCTATAGGCTTACACCCTAACATTCCTCCTTTATCACTTACTCGAGAACTTTTTTTTTAAGAAGAAAGATGGAAAAAAAATTATTCAAAAGATTTTACTCTGAAACCACTTGTTGGGATTTTAGCTCTAAAATCCACTTACTCAAATTTTAGGAAAAAAATACAATCACAACAATTAAATAGGTAGATAAAATAAAGAGTAAGAAAACCAAGAATTAATGTGGTTCGGCAACCTCTTTGCCTACGTCCACAAACAAACCCAATGCTTTATTAGTCTTCTGTTACAACTTTAGGAAAAACAAAGTTGTTAAACTCTCACCACTTCACATTCCAAAAGCCCCAATACAATCAAAAATCTTAACCTAGCTATAGTTCTAAGTGCTATCTCTAATAGTAAACCCCTATAGTTTACAATGTATACGAGAATTATGAGTGTGTCTTAAACCTTCTCTAAGACCCTTTTATATAGAGGAGATTTTCCTAATATTAATAGGGAAAAAACAACATCGTAGGAGACTACTACTATTACTCCTATTAGAATAAGAAAATATCAAATAGGAAACTAGTACTATACTCGTACTAGAATAAGCAACTACAAAATAGGAAACCATTTTTCTCAATAAGACTTATGGGAGCAGAGATTAGAAACTATACCTGTCAAGAAGCTAATATAATATCCATTGGTGTGGTTGGACTATAAAGAGCAGCAACTGAGATATCCACACTACGAAATACCAACGACGATGGAAAATGACTGATCAACAATGGGGATGAGATGGTTCTTATGGAAGCTAGATAGCGGTTGTGGAGATATCTTGACTTACCAATGGCTGATCAATCTTCGGTGGTATAGGATGCCGGTGGATGGCATAGTCAGGTGCTGCCTTAGATGTCTGGGACAACCAAGCCTCTATTCCCCATATTCCGGCGGCGAAAAGCTCAGCGGAAACAAATGAGGAGCTCAACAAACGGTGTACGACACTTTTGTAGGGGTGGATAAAGACCTTCGGTAGAAAATCCCATAGAGAGAATCGTGAGCTACAGAAAACTACGAGGGAAAACAAGAAAGGAGGAGAGGAGTAGAAGGAGAAAAAAAGGAAATTGAGGAAGAACAGTAGGGTTTTTTTGAATAAAGCGTCAGCAGGATTGACGAGCGAAAGGGGGGGGGGGTTAACTTTGTTTGGGAGTTGGGAATGGAATGGAATCAATATGTATTAGGTTCATGCTATAGTAAGTTAGACATCATACTCACTGATACCATGAAATGTATCAGTGAGATTAAGGGCAAAAAAATGAAATGTATCAATGAGGTATGATGTCTAACTTACTGTAGCATGCACCTAATAGATATTGATTCCATTTCCAACTCCCAAACATGGTTAAAAATCTACATTCGTGATGGCCAATTAGTACTTGTCTCTAACAACTTAACTAATCCAGTTTAATAAGCTTTTGAGAGTAGAGATTATGCTCGAGATTTCCAAATGAGGCTTTGTCATAGTTGATTCTTTTTTGTCATTTTGGGTGTTGGTCCTAATAATTGTGAAAACTGAAACGAATGAGCTTGTCTTGCGGCATTTAGAACAGTAGAAAAACAATATAATTCTTTTTATAGGCTGTATTTCTATATGTTCATGTAAAAATTTGAATTGAAGTATTTGCATGGATTAGTAATTTCAGATGAGTCTTGTGACTGATTCTCCAGTATACTCTTCTAGTAGTGATGACTTGGCGGTATATCTTGATGTGGAGCTTGAATCTGATTCTTCAAAATCATCACCAGATGAAGAAATTGAGGACGACTCTTATGTTGGAAGTGCGAGGTACTATTTATGTTTCTTTATTCATTCTTTTTGGTGTTGAGCTCATAGAGTTAGCGAAAGGGAAGAGTAGTAGGCGAGTTTGGATTTCCCTAAAAGAATTAATTAAATCTTGATTTTGGGGAATAAGGACTGAATGTGAAAGGTTTTCTGGCTCAATTTAATTTTGTTCTTTGTTAGTTTTTTTGCAATTAGATTATAATTTTATCTGGATTAGTTTCTCCTTTTGGGTTTGTATATTGACTATGTTGTGCCATTTGAAGACAGAAATGGCATCTATACCGATGCATTTTTCTTTGCAAATTCTAGTTCTGGTTTTATTTTCACAGATCTTGTGATTTTTCAGTTTCACAACAGAAGTTTCTGTGTTTTATTTTACTTTGTGGTTTTATCTTACTATAGATAATCTCTCATGTTCAACTTATTAAGATAGTTTGTTGCTTACATGAGCGTTATACTAATTGTTAGATTGAGATGTATGATTGATGAAGTAGAAAAGGAAGATCAAAGTTGGGGTCCTTATTGTTATGGTATATTTTGGGGATCAAGGGAATCTTTTAATTTTCTATTATTGGGTTATTTTTTTATATTAGAATATTCTAGGTGTTTAGGGGTTTCTTGGAAATAAAGTACATTTAGGATTTAAGGATTTGATTTAACTTCCTTTTATAATTAGGATATGGTGCCTATATGCTTATATACAAATGTGCACCTTACCTACTCATGTAGTCGGTCACACTAGAAGTCGATTAGGTATAGTTCAACATTTGGCTAATCAGGTGACTCCTATATGAGGTAAGTAGATAATTCTCCTTGAGTTTCTGCTTTATGACCCTCCATTGGGTAACCGAGGGTTCACCTGCAAGTTTGAGATAGGTCTGAACATTTTGCCAAAAACAGTATAGCAGGACCGATCAACTTCATTTTGGGAAAACGGACACGGTCAATATCTGACATTCGGTACCACTCAAAGTAATCCTTCAAACTTTTAAGCCAATCCAAAAAGATATTAGGGTCTAATTTACCATCATAGGTGGGTGCATCAACCTTTAACTTTCCTAGTGATATCATGGTAGTCTTCCTATTTATAGGGTTGTCTATCAAATCTGTCATCTGGCCTATGTCACTAGTATCCATTAGGTTGATGTTTACCCTCATTTTCAACGGTTTGGTCTAGGTGAGTTTGTCTAAAGTTTTGTCAATTGTGTTACCAGGGAATGCGTTAGGTGTTGGAAATCACCTTGACAAGATGCCCAGGTGGTGATCTTCCAAACACCCAAGTCGAAAGCAATTTGTTATCGAGGTTCGGCAATAGCTTACGTCCCCATGAGTTCCTCTGAACTCTTTGCACTAAATCAATGGTTCTTTACAATCCAACAACCCTCTTCAAGAAACCTCAAGTTCTTGAAGAAACCAAGAAGAGAACAAAGAAGATGATAAGAACTATTACAATGCTCTCTATATATACTACTCTCTTCTTTACAACTAGCCTCTCTACAATGAGTCCCTCTTGTATGTCTGTGTCTTTGCATTCTCACATAATTCTCTTATTCACACATGCCTCACAAGTTACATTACATCACATTGTTGTTGAGAATGAAGCTAGGTGACCCTTTATATAGTGCACCAACTTCTTGACCAATCTTGAGCGTCATTCTCACCCTTAGATCTTGATGACCAATCAACCATGGCCCTCCATCAATCCTAAGTGATGTTGTGTGTTTTAACCTTGCACCCATGCACTTAGAAAGAGGCTGAAACAAGCTGTCCATGTGTGCATCAGTGTGCCTAGTGCCTAGGCACTGAACAGGGGGCACTGCGGCCTAGGCTGAACCACCTTTATTCAAGCTTCTAGGCGCTGCGGTCTTAGGAAAGGGGCGCTGCGGCCTTGACTCTTCTCCAGCACCTCCCTTGCTGGGTGCTGCAGCCTGGGAGAAGGAGGGTTGTAGCGCACACTGAAGCTAGACCTCCTGATGCTGTGCGCACTTCTTTGTCTTGCTGAATAGAGGTGTGCACACACACCCAAATTGATGCGCACACTTGTGTGCACTCCTTTAACATGCTAAAATTTATCCTTCCAACCTTTTTTAAACCTTAAACCATGTTTAAACTTTAGGCAAATACCAACAATCTCTACATTTGTCTAAGCATTTAAACTCGAACCATTGTGCAGAGAACTTCAGGATCCAAACTCATTTTGGGTCATCATTCAATCGACTCCATTCTTAAGAAGTTCAAGGAAATGATTGAACCTTCTTAGAGGTAGAACCTTGGTTCCTAAATCGTTAGGACTTTCTTCTATGGCCATTTTTTCTGAAGACACCACCACCTGCTCTTTTAGGACCATCCACTCGTCCAACAACCCTTTGCACCACATAGCCTCCTTTATGGCTTCCATAGCCGCTATGTACTCAGCCTCGGTTGTTAAGAGTGCGACCACCCGCTGTCATTGAGCCTTTAAATACCTCAGCAACCACTTCATCCCAAGCCAATGCTTCTTTCTTGGACTACTCACAAATCTGTTGAGAACACCCATTGCCTAATAAACCCTTAACCAGTTTCTCTCATTTTCTTGGATTCTACACATCCCAATGATCTTTTGTGCAAGGCAGAGATCCTTCCTCTCAAACTCCTCACTGAGTTGAGATGTAAACCTTTTCATCATCTTCTTGCTGTTCCGAACCAACGGCATATCAACGACATAGATGAGGATACTCATCATTTTCTCCACCTTGTGTCCAGGTGAGAAAGTTTCTATGAAATCTATGTCTCTTCTTCATGTGAAACCCTTCGCCACCAGCCTAGCCTTGTTCCGGACTTCATCTCTTGGAGGTTACCCTTCTTTGATCTTGTAAGTGCACTTACATTCCACAACTTTATGCTTTACTGGAATTTTCACTAATTCCCAAAAGTTTTCTTCCTCAAAGAATCCATTTCTTCCTCCATAGCTAGCTTCCATCTTGGCGAATTCTTACACCCCATGGCATCAATGTAAGTTTCTTATTCACTCATCTCTCCTTCTGTTAAAGGAGCTGTTGCATCCGCAGCATCCGTAAACCCATTTCTTGAAGGTGGTCCGACCAACCTTCTTTCCCAGTCTCTTGTGAGCTGATAGTCCTTCTGACTCCCTGCATCATCCTCTTTCAGTTCAGCCTCCTTATGAGTGTCCTGAGCTTAGCATTCATCAATGGGCTCTGCCTGGTCCGAACCCTCTTGCCTTCCTTGCTCTACCTGAACCGAATTCTCCTTGATGCTATGCTCCATAAATGCCGAACTGGTTTGCTCACTAGCCCCTGCAGGGTTAGTTTTCTCCAAAAAGAGAAATAACAATTCATTAAAATTAACATCCATACTTATTATGAGTCTCAATCCTTCTTTCTCTAAGGACTACAACCTATACCACTTAGCCACTTCCCCATATCCTAGAAACACACATTTTCTAGATCCTGGGCTAAGTCTATCATCCTTTTGTTGTGCAAACGCAGCACACCCAAAAGTCCTAAGGTTGTCCAACTCAGGGGGTTTTCCACTCCACATCTCTTCGGGAGTCTTATGGTACACAATCCTAGAGGGTGATCTATTAACCAAATACGCAGCAGTAGACACCGCTTCCCCCCAAAAGCATTTGGGTAATCTGGATCCATCTAACACGCACCTAATCTTTTTCCATAAGAGTCTTATTCATCCTCTCAGCAACTCCAATTTGCTGAGGGGTTTCCACAACCGTCCTATGTCTTAGAATCCCATTTAACCTATAGAATTGATCAAGTTCTTGGTTAAAAATTTCTAAGCCATTATCGGTTATTATCCCCTTAACTACCCTGCCCATTTGAGTCTCTACCAGCCCTTTCCACACCACTAATTTATTTAAAACATCTGATTTATTTCTAACCAAATAAACCCAAATCTTTCTTGAATAATCATCAATTAAAGACAAAAAGTAAATGTTACCTCCCTGTGTTGGTGTCCTTGCTGGTCCCCAAAGGTTCGCATGAATGTAGTCAAGAATGCCCTTAGACTTGTGCACTCCGGTGTTGAAGCTGACCCGGTGTTGCTTCCTAAGAACGCAACACTCATAGAAATCAAGTTTCTCTACTTTGTCTCCACCAAGTAGGTCATCCTTGCTAAGAACTTGCAGGCTCTTTTAGCTCATGTGTCCCAAGTGAGTGTGCCAAAGGGCTACCCTATCCATCTCAGCTATCAAGCTTGCTGCTTGATCATTGATTTCTATCTCTCCGATCATCTCATAGAGTCCATCGTTTCTTGCTGCTTTGATCACTACCAAAGATCCCTTGGTGATGAGAGTCATATAATGCATCTAAACAATACTTAATTGTTAGCATTTTAGGGTTGATCTCGGTCATAATCGCACATTTACATGTTAATAACTCTAAAGTGATATTCATAAATCATTGACTTAATTCAATTCATTTTCAAGTGCTTTGAGTACAAAAGAGATGATAAAGCGATCCATGTTTAAAGCGCCAAAAGATCTTGGGTGTCGGTGCTCGTATTTATCCAAGGTTTAGACATGTCCAAACATGATTCAAAGATGGCTAAAGTCTAGACTAAGGTTGGAGTAATAAATTACAAAAGTTAAAAGACTGTGCACAAGTGTGTGCATCACTTTGGAGCAAGGTTAGGGTAGGCACACTAGTGTGTGCACTTCTGCATACAAGCTAAAGGAGTTTCACTAAATTGCTAGAATTTCCCGTACAGATCAATCATCTTTGCCGATTAAACTGTATTGATCTAAGAAGAACCAGGAGATGAGCCATATATGCTTAGAAATATCTGGAAGTCTATTTTCTGGAGAATTTTACAGTTCATAAAAAGGAGTTTTCTAGAGAAAGTTATGGCAGTTTTAGTAGACACAGGTCAGGCCTCCAGATCAGCATCCACCTAGCACCACGCCCCTCACTTTCCAGCGCTGCACTCTCACTTTCTAACGCTGCACCTCTCACTTTCTAACTCCCACTCGGTCCAAGACCAAATTAGGGCTGCACAATGACATTTTATGGACCAAAATGCCCCTAACTACTTGTGATCTATAAATAGATGCTTAAAGAGTGTGCAGCCAACATTCATTTCAAGGAAGGAGGAGAGAAAAAAGAGAGGATCCAAGGGATCCAAATCCAGCATTCTTTCATTTTATTTTTAAGTTTCTTGAGGGCTGGAAATCAAGGGGGAGAGCATCTATATTGTTCATCCACCTTGAACTCCATGGCCAAATCAAGGGGAGAGCATCCATATTGTTCTTCCACCTTGATTTCAATGGCCAACTAATCATCTTACAAGGGAAAGGGATGAATCTTTAGGGATTTATTGTTCTTTATTTCCTGTTCTTGATTCGGTTGTATAGATTTATTATTGAATATTGTTTACGAATTATTCATTGATTAAGTAAGAAGGATTTGAGTTCATGTGATAGATGCAATTTTTATTCTTCTTCTTTTAGATTCTCTTAATCCGGTGATTGCATCTTTCTCATCCATTGAGGTTGTTTGGATGTGATTGATTCCGGTAGATTTATCTTATTGATTGTCCATTACTACTATATTGTCATTAAAGATATATTGTCGTTTCTTGATAATCTTTAAGATCGGTCATGTGTGCATGAACTGGAATCAATGATTAATTTGTAGCAATTATGTTAGAGTTATAAATGTGCTTGATTGAATATATTCTGATTGCTTGTTTGGGAGGTGAAACTTGCAATCGAGATAAAATCAATTGAATCGAGAGTGGAAATAGAGAACGAACCTAAGGAGGATTCCCAGAACCTTGTTATTTCTTATTTATATTTCATTTACATTCACGCAATTTTTCTTACATTATTTCATTATCAAAACCCAAAAATCATTCGTTTAACTTTTATCGTTCGTTTTAAGGTTTACACATTTTTCCTTTGTACTTAACATGTTTCCTTGTGGAATCGATACCCTAAAGTTGTACTACAACTAGCGTGTTATACTTTGAGTGTAATCAAATTTTGGCGCCGTTGCCGGGGAAACAAGCTTAAGTACAAGGAAGCTTGTCAACTTTGAGTGTGACGGTAAAAGAATTGTAAATATTTTTCTTTTCAGCAGTTTGTAAATACGGTAATATTGTTCCTTTACCTTTGTTTTGATTTTCTAATTTTCTTTTATTACCCTATTTTATTTATTTTATTTTCCTGTTTTATTTATTTTATTTTCCTGTTCTATTTATTTTATTTTCCCCTCTAAATTAATTGGTGCATGCTTAGACCGAGAGATTCTCGAGGTCAATTCATTAGAGGACCCGAATTAGAGTTACCCTCTCCTTCCACGTCCGTTGGTGAAACCTCGCCTAGATCAAACCATAGTGCACCCCCACACGAAAATTTAAAGGACTTTGTTAATATGGCCAATAATCCTAATGAGAATATTGCTAGGACACTTTAGGATTACCTCCACCCTACACACACAGCCACACCATCATGCATCATGTTTCCAGCCAATACTCGCCAACTAGATTTTAAACCAGGGATGATACAATTACTCCCTACTTTTCATGGCTTGGATAATGAAAACCCATATGTGCACATTAAAGGGTTTGAGGAAGTAGTCACGACTTTTCATAGTCACGATGAAACCAATGACATTGTTAGGCTTAAGTTCTTTCCTTTCGCTTTGAAGGATAGAGCTAAGAGTTGGCTATACTCACTAAGACCACGATCCATTGGGTCGTGGACTGAGATAACTCAAAAATTCTTTAATAAATACTTTCCCCAACATAATACCAATGCTTTAAAAAGACAAATCTCCACCTTTGCACAAAAGGACAGCGAGACTTTGTATCAGTCTTGGGAGAGATTTAAAGAGTTACTGAGTATGTGCCCTCACCATAGGTATGAGAATTGGCGTTTAGTGAGCTATTTCTATGAAGGTCTTACCTATAGAGAACGCCAATTTTTAGAGATGATGTGTAATGGTGAATTCTTGGAGAAAGATCCTGATGAGTCTATAGAGTACCTCAATGAGCTTGCTGAAAAAGATCACACTTGGACTGGACCTAGTGCTATTGAGAGCACAAATAGATCACGACCTATAGAGAACCCAAATGGTGGTGGAATTTACCATCTTAGGGAATAGGATAACCTTAAGGCCAAGGTCGAGATGCTCACTAGGGAACTAGAGGTATTAAAGACTAAAAGCTCAAAGCCAACACACGTGGTTAATTATGCAAAATCTTTTGAACCATGTTTCGTGTGTGGCGGGGTAGATCATCTCGCCCAAGAATGTCCCACATTTGCTGATATGAGAGGGATGTATAAGGAATAATGTAATGCCTTAGGCATGTACACGAAGCCTTCTACACCCTTATCTAATACCTATAATCCGGGATGGCGAAATCACCCCAATTTCAGCTGGAAGTCTGAAAACCAGCAGCTTGCACAACCCCTTGCACCACATCTTGAACCATATCATGCACCCGTGTCTTCTAGGAGTTCTTTAGAAGAAATTTTACATACTTTTACTGAAGCACAGTGGAAGACTAATCAAAGGCTTGAATATTTAATTGTACAGGTTGTTGAAGAACATAAAGAGATAAAGAGCCAAGTGTCCAAGCTGACGAGCTACTTGAGTGTGACTGAGCGAGGTGAGTTCCCTTCTCAAGCTCAGTCCACATCCTACGGTCAGCACCAAATGCAACAGAAGAAAGAGGAGGTGAATTCCATTGAGACACTTAGTGGTAAGTCGTTACACATCCCAACACCGAACAAATCAGAGGATGTGGACGATAACCACCAAGTATATACCCTCACCCATGGCTTCACAAGAGCATATATCGAGACAAAATATGCAAATGTTACTGATGACATCTTTAAGGTCTCTCCAAAGCACACAAGCAGCAAATTTAACAGTAAAGCAATTGCTGGTGCATTCAACTCATATTTGTCGGGCTGAAGACGTTAAACATAGCGCTTATGGGAGGCACCCCATAGCATATCCTTTTATTGTTATTGTTTTTCATAATTCTTTTTCTTGTTTATTATTAGTATTTTGTTGTTTTCTAGTTTTACTTTCGTATTTATTTTTCAGGGACAAATATACGAAGCAGTTCAAATGGCGGTGCACAATTTTCAGATTCTGTGCATTTTTTGTTACAAAGGGAGTTTCCTTATCTTTTGCTTTCACATTGAGGACAATATCTACTTTAAGTTGGGGGTGGAGGAAACATATTCTTGTTTTTCATGTTTTTCATTGAACTGTTTGGTGTCATTTTATCTTTTTGTTTGTTTTTAGCATGCTTTGTGTTAGCCTTGGAGTTAATTCATATGTCGATGATATGAGCCTAATTGAGATAGCATATAGCGTTTAGAAGAAGTTAAATCTTGCTTCGCTTTGAGAATAAATTAAGTGTCAATTTTTCTTTGGTTTGAGACTCTGGTTTGTGGTAAGATTGCATTATTAGTCTAAAGCATTTGGAGAAGTTTTATGTGTGATTGTTTTGTAATACTTTTGCGGTCTCAACAAGCTCTAGAACTTATTTGATAATCACTTGAGGCGAAAATCATAGAATGCACACTACTTAGGATATGATGTAGGCCATTTTTGGACCGTTTGAGCCTTTTTAAACTTACCTTTGTTATATTTATCGCTAGTCACCTATTTGAGCCTTTTTCTTGAAAAGAAAAATTGAGCCTTGTTTTTTTTTCAATAAACCATTTACTTACCTTTATGAGCCTAAAAATTTTTTATCCTTACCTTTCTTTTAAAAGAACTTAGTTATACACATGTTGTGAGAAGCACTTAAAAGGAGTAAGGGTGGAAATATGAGAAAATATTACTACCATAACCCAAATACATTAAAAGAGATAAGTTGGGGATTGTGAAAAAGAAAAGAAAAGAATGAAAGAGGAGGTGAATGGTCTTATGCCAAAATAATAAAAAAAAAAAAAAATGAATTATGGCAAAGTGAAAAGAAAAAAAAATGGTGATTTGTTGAAAGAAATGCTCGAAAAATTGTTGAAAGAGTTGGGTGTTGAAATAAGGTTATCTTGTGCTTAAAGTGATTGTGTTTAAATTAAGAGACTTAGTTCTTTTATTTGTTTAAACTTTCCCGTTCTTTCTTGACCTTTACCCTAGCCTAACGTTACAAGCTTATAAAAGACCTATTGATCCGATGTAGTGTGATTTTTCTACATAGTGGAGAGTGATTTGAAAAGTAAGCCTATGGAGCTTGATTTGTGATTGATGTCACGCAATTAATAGGTTTTTAGAGGCCAAGACTTTTATTCATGCTATGTTGTGCATAAAATCATCCGGGTGTTCGGACTAATTTATTGTGGTAAGATGGATGTTAAGAGTCGATAACGATTTTAAGGTTGAAATTTGGATTATTCTTGGACTTGAGTGATATTTAATGATTCTATTTGTTGTATGTTATGCATGATTTTTGAGACAAAGATTTTGAATCACTTTTGGTTAACACCAGCAATACTATATTTTTATTTGATTTCTAAATAAAGAATTCATTTCACGTCTTTCGCTTGAATTGCTAGGGACTAGCAATAAGCTAGTTGGGGTTTGTGATGAGAGTCATATAATGCATCTAAACAATACTTAATTGTTAGCATTTTAGGGTTGATCTCGGTCGTAATCGCACTTTTACATGTTAATAACTCTAAAGTGATATTCATAAATCATTGACTTAATTCGATGCATTTTCAGGCGCTTTGAGTACAAAAGAGATGATAAAGCGATCCATGTTTAAAGCGCCAAAAGATCTTGGGTGTCGGTGCTCGTATTTGTCCAAGGTTTAAACATGTCCAAACATGATTCAAAGATGGTTAAAGTCTAAACTAAGCTTGAAATAATAAATTACAGTAAGTTAAAAGACTGCACACAAGTGTGTGCATCACTTTGGAGTAAGGTAAGGGTAGACACACTAGTGTGTGCACTTCTGCATACAAGCTAAAGGAGTTTCACTAAATTGCCATAATTTCCCGTACAGATCAATCATCTTTGCAGATTAAACTGTACTGATATAAGAAGAACCAGGAGATGAGACATATATGCTTAGAAAGATCAAGAAGTCTATTTTCTGGAAAATTTTACGGTTCATAAAAAGGAGTTTTCTAAAGAAAGTTATGCCAGTTTTAGTAGACACAGGTCAGGCCTCCATATCAGCATCCATCTAGCGCTGCACCCCTCACTTTCCAACGCTGCACTCTCACTTTCCAGCGTTGTACCTCTCACTTTCCAACTCCCACTCGGTCCAAGACCAAATTAGGGCTGCACAATGACATTTTATGGACCAAAATGCCCCTAACTACTTGTGATCTATAAATAGATGCTTAAAGAGTGTGCAACCAACATTCATTTCAAGGAAGGAGGAGAGAAAAAAGAGAGGATCCAAGGGATCCAAATCCAGCATTCTTCCATTTATTTCTAAGTTTCTTGAGGGCTGGAAATCAAGGGGGAGAGCATCTATATTGTTCATCCACCTTGAACTCCATGGCCAAATCAAGGGGAGAGCATCCATATTGTTCTTCCACCTTGATTTCCATGGCCAACTAATCATCTTACAAGGGAAAGGGATGAATCTTTAGGGATTTATTGTTCTTTATTTCCTGTTCTTGATTCGGTTGTATGGATTTATTGTTGAATATTGTTTACGAATTATTCATTGATTAAGTAAGAAGGATTTGAGTTCATGTGATAAATGCACTTTTTATTCTTCTTCTTTTAGATTCTCTTAATCCGGTGATTGAATCCTTCTCCTCCATTGAGGTTGTTTGGATGTGATTGATTCCGGTAGATTTATCTTATTGATTGTCCATTACTGCTATATTTTCATTAAAGATATATTGTCGTTTCTTGATAATCTTTAAGATCGGTCATGTGTGCATGAACCAGAATCAATGATTAATTTGTAGCAATTATATTAGAGTTATAAATGTGCTTGATTGAATATATTCCGATTACTTGTTTGGGAGGTTAAACTTGCAATCGAGATAAAATCAATTGAATCAAGAGTGGAAATAGGGAACGAACCTAAGGAGGATTCCCGGAACCTTGTTATTTCTTATTTATATTTCATTTACATTCACGCAATTTTTCTTACATTATCTCATTATCAAAACCCAAAAATCCTTTGTTTAACTTTTATCATTCGTTTTAAGGTTTACACATTTTCCTTTGTACTTAACTTCTTTCCCTGTGGAATCGACACCCCAAAGTTGTACTACAACTACTATGTTATACTTTGGGCGTAATTGCTTGGCTACCTTGATCTTTCCTCCCTCTATCTTGCAGGTGTATCCCATGGAATCCAACTGCCCCAATGAGATCAAATTCCTCCTCAAATCCGGGAGATGCCTCACATTCTCTAACAGCCTTGTCATTCCATCAAACATCCTCACCTGAATGTCTTCTGTGCCTCTCACTTGGTAAGAAAAATCATTCCCCAATAAAACCCTAACTCCGGTGAGGGCATATGTGATGAGTGCACCTAGAATCCAAGATCCATTTCCTGTTGCCTTGCTCACATCCGAGCACACAATAAGAACATCATCATCTTGTTGTTCTGTCTTGGGAAACGAAGCCTCTCCATTCTTAGTATGGCTTCTTCCTCTATCCCTTATCTTCTTCTTGCAATCTTTCTTGACATGACCCTCTTTATGGCAGTAGAAACATCTCCCATGGCTATCTCCTCTACCTCTGTCCTGGTAGTAGCCATGTATGTTGTTGTGCACTTTCCCATGGTTCTCTCCTCTACCTCTGTCCCGGTAGTAGCCATGGTTGCTGCCATAATGAGTTGCTGGCCTTCTTTTAAAGAACAACCTTCCTCCACTTGATGCACTCCTCATCTTAGCATCAAGATCATCTTGCAACTCTTTATTAGGATCAAATTTAAAAGCAAAGATTCGTTTACGAAGATACCTCTTCTTAAGGAGAGTTTTGGCAAGAAACAACTCATCTAGTTTCTTCCATATGATAGCTGGATCTTCCGTGGTACTTGCTGGAAAATCTTCTCGAATAGCCAAGTCCACTTTCTGTTGCATAAGAACCGCTTTGATCTTCCGCTTCCAAAAGGTAAAATCTTCTTTTCCATCAAACTTCTCAATAATGAAATTTGAAGCCATCTTTGCGGAGAAAATCCCAAATTTATGCAATACCCACAAATGCTTGCCAAAGAAAGATAAATTGCTTGATATTTTTAAAACTTTGAGAAAACTAGAAATTAACATTCCTTTATTAGATGCAATTAAACAAATTCTTGCTTATGCTAAATTTCTAAAAGATTATTGCACTAATAAAAGAAAGTTTTAGGAGCATGACAGAGTGGCTCTAACTGAAAAGGTAAGTGCGGTATTGTTAAGAAAACTACCACCCAAGCTAAAAGATCCAGGTAGTTTTGTCATTCCTTGCAGGATAGGTAACCAGTTTTTTGAGCGTGCACTATTGGATTTAGGAGCAAGTGTCAATTTGTTGCCATACACGGTAGTTGAAAAGCTAGGTTTGGGCGAGCTTCAACTAACCTCCATCACTTTGCAATTGGCAGACAAAAGCATCAAAAGACCAAGAGGTATTCTTGAGAATGTCTTGGTAAATGTAGGTGAATTTATTTTACCTGTTGATTTTATTGTACTAGATATGGAAGAATCCCTTATACCAATACCTCTGCCCATCATATTAGGAAGACCCATTATGAGATCTGCTGATACAATAATTAATGTGAAAAAGGGTATTGTAAGTATGATGGTAAATGGTGAGACAATAGAATTTAAGATATTTAATGCATTGAAATTACCCCAACATGATCATGATGGTAAATGTTTTAATGAATCTATGATGCAAAGTGCTGTAAAGCAAGCTTTTCAGGTCCATCACACTGATCCATTGGAGGCCACCCTCACCCACAGCTTTACAAGTTTGGATGTTAAGTCAGAATTTGAAGATATTACTGATGACATCATTGAAGTTGTGCACCTTATTGAAGCCTCTCCAAAGCATCCAATTAAGTTCACTCCTCCGCTTGAAACTCTTGTGCATACTAATACTACTTTTCTCTCATCTATTGTCCAGACACCAAACTTGGAATTGCAGTAGTTGCCAGCAAAGAATCAGACATTCACGGTACAAAGACACAGAGTCACACCACACTCTGAGTACGGAACATAGTGTGTGCATCTAGTTAAAGTTTCCCTTTAAGTTCCTTGAACATATCTACTTCTTGAAGACAAGGCCAAGTGGAGATTAAGTTTGAGTGGAAAGTTTGACGTCAAATCCTTCTACAAGACTCTTCTTTTACATGAGTCCTCAGAAGGTAAAGATAACTTTCCTTGGAAAGTGATTTGGAAAAATTATGCTCCTTTGAAGGTAGTTTTCTTTGCTTGGGAAGCGTGTTGGGGAGGCATCCTTACAATTGACAATCTCCAAAAAAAAGGGAAAGTTTTGGTCAATAGATCTTTGTTTTGGAAAGAGGAGGCCGAATCTATTTTCCATCTTCTTTTGGAGTGTCCTTTCACTAGACAATTATGGGATTTAGCTCTTAATGTGGTGGGAATCAATTGGGTAGTTGTCGGTTCTATCCAAGATGGAGTATGGACTTGGAGTGGTTTGAATGGTTCAAAACAAAAGAGATAAACTTTTTGCTTAATTCTCCTCTTTTTTTTTTGTGTTATTTGGCTAGAGATGAAAAAGAGAGCTTTTGATGCCAAGGAAAGATCTTTAGCTTCCATAAGGATGGATGGTTTCATACTTTTTGGGTTTTGGTTTGAAGGGAATTCTTTTGTAAATGATGAAGATTTTGTAGATTTCATAGAAATGCTCTCTTGTAGATAGCTTTTTGTATTTGGGCGGCACCCTCTTGGTGTCTTTGAAATGAAATTTTCATTTATTTATCAAAAAATATGCTTTATTTCCATTAACAGTTGTCTTCTAATGTATAATGTGATTTTTGATGCATTTCTTTAGATATTGATGAGCAAAGGTATAATGTTTACATCTTGCTAGATAATCGTGTATATATTATGTTGAATCCTGCAAGCTATAACCAGTTCCCTTCTAGTGTCTTTGGCCCAATTGATTCCTACAAAGCTACGTCGAGTTGTTTTTACTTTGATGTTTGTGTGTTGCTTACAAAGGAAGTGTATTATGATTTTTAACTTTTTGCACTACAATACTTTGTTTTTACTTTGGCAATGGTAATTATATTTTTTATGGGTGAGGATCCTCTCTAGTAATTGGGCCAAAATTTTCCCCCAAAGATCATTGGATGAATTCCATGTTATCCATAGTGTTTGTTGGTATTTGTCTAAGATTTGAACAAGGTTGGAAGAGGTCAAGCATGAAGTCTTTAAAAGCCTCAACACACTAGGAGTGTGTCTCAGCACAAAGCTGGAAAAAGGTGTGTGCATCAGGTCAGGCCGTGGCCCTGCTCTTCCTAGGCCGCGGCGCCCAGAAGGTGGAAGGTGCTGGAGGAAGGCTAAGCCACGGCGCCTCCTCCCCAAGGCCTCGGTGCCCAGAAGCTGAGGAGTGTGTGCTCTGCCCTGGGCCGCGGTGCCCCCTGTTCTAGGCCGCGATGCCAGGCACACTAATGCAAAAACATGTGTGTAAACCTCTTCCATAGTTTGCGAGACATGTCCAAAACGCACAGCTTGACTAAGGAATGATCAAAGGCTATGGTTGATTGTTCATCTAGATCTAAGGGTGGATATTAACCCTCAAGATTGGACAAGAAGTTGGTGCACTATATAAAGGATCACCTAGCTTCATTCTCAATAAAAGTGTGACATAACTTGTGATCAAAAGTGAGAGAATTGTAAAGAGTGCAAAGACACAAAACAAGAAAGACTCATTTGTAAGGCTGGTTGTTTAGAAGAGTAAGTAGAATAGAAAGGGGATTGAAGGGCTAGTAAAGGGAATTTTCTTGGGAAAATTCTAGGGTTAGTTCTTATCACTTTCTGTTTCTTCTTCTTCTTTGTTTATTCAAGAACTTAGGCTTCTTGGAGAGGGGTTGCTGTGATTGTAAAAGAATCATTGATTAGTGTAGAGAGTTCAGGTGAACTCACGGGGACGTAGACTATTGCTGAACTTCGATAACAAATCGCTTATCTTCTTTCTTTCTTTCATTTCTGTTTCTATTTTTTATTCCTAATCTTTACAAGTCATTCTAGACTTAGGTGTTTAGAAGATCACCACCTGGGTATTTTGTCAAGGTGATTTCCAACAGTGTTGATGTGGCATTCATCCAATGATGCATTGGGGGAAAAATTTCTGCCAATTACTGGAGATGAGCTTGGTCCCTTTTTTTATCTTTGTTGTGCTATATAATTTTAGTTTACTTTATATTCTTGTTCCTTTATGTGATTAAAATATTATGAAATTGATAGATGTTTCAAAAGACAGCCTCTTCATGTTGGACTTTATGCATATGATGACCAAATTGAGGCCTTTTGTTCGTATATTTTTGAAAGAAGCGAGTGAAATGTTTGATTTGTACATATACACAATGGGTGATAGGGCTTATGCATTACAAATGCCTAACCTGCTCAATCCCAGAAGAGAGTACTTTAGTGATAGAGTGATTTTACGAGATGATGGAACCCTAAAACATCATAACGGTCTTGATGTGGTGCTGGGTCAAGAAAGTGCTATTCTGATCCTTGATGATACAGAGAATGTAAGTGCTCTAGCTAGAAGCTAGTTCATATCTTCTCGGTTAATGTGAACCGTCTCAGAATATTTTATGTGTGAGGACCAAGTTGAATGGAGTACATTTTTGTTTAGAGTAATATTAAGCATGACCTTTTTCCTTCTTTTTTTTTCGTTTAGCTTTTTTAGCTTTTCTTGCCATTGTTTCTTCTTCTTTATTTTTTAGAGGGAGGGGGAGGGGTTGAGTAAGCATTATGAAAATGCATACTGTTTAACAAATTGGAAACAGCATGCATTTGCATAATGCTTTGTATTTACTTTTGATTTTGTATGAATAATGTCTTGAAGCATATCTTAATATCATTTCCATGTTGTTTGAAGTTGAACCTGTTTATCTAAGGTATCTATGATCAAATCTTTTTCTTTTTGTGCTCATAGCTTTGATATGTTTTATCTCCATTTATTATTTCAGACATGGGTAAGGCACAAGGACAATTTGATACTGATGGAGAGATATCATTTCTTTTCTTCGAGTTGTCACCAATTTGGTTACAATTGTAAATCTCTTTCTGAGTTGAAGAGTAATGAAAGTGAGCCTGATGGAGCACTTGCATCTATTCTCAAGGTCCTCAGGTGAACCTAGAGTCTGTTCTTTGATGTATGTCCCATTTCCTTTGTCTTTATTTATAGTAGTTCTTGTTATTTATTTTATGTACTTATAGAAGGATGCATCTCTTCTTTTGTGCAGTTTATTCAGTTGGTTGTTTGAACTTCTTGCAGGATCTTGTGGCTAGAGATGTGAGGCAGGTAAGAATAAGATGCTTCTTAGAACCACTAAATTGAACCATGTAACTTGTTCATTATTATTTTTTTTGGGGGGGGAGGGGCGCCTTAATAATCCCTATCCTTCCCTCTTCATATATATATGACTTGAAAAGTTTTATATCTTGCATGCATGTTGGACTACTCGTCTAGACCAACACAATTTTATTTCTGGCGACTTAATCTAATTTTTAGTGATTGCATGCCTTGAATAGGCCATAGCATCCTTATTAACTGTCTAAAGAGTTTTGAAGTGTTATTTTAAAAAATGTATTTTTTGAGTGTTCTAGCTCCAGATACGTGTACATATGGATCTTCTGTAAATTAAATTGTTGAGATAGAGATATGTTGGATCCATTTCATTTTCAACATTGGAGATATGATGGATTTTTCAATCTTTACGATAAAGTTGCTACATGTTTGCTCATTCAATCCAGTACATTTTTGACATCATATATCTCCATCAAATAGGTTTTACCATTACTGCTTGTTCTATCTTGCTCTACAGGTACTAAAAATAGTTCAGAAGGAAGTTCTAAAAGGGTGTAAAATTTTAGGTACCACTAATATCAGTATGCACTATTTCTAGAAGATCAGAGTTACGAGCTGAGTTATTTTCTTGTTTTTGGTTAACTTTCCCCTAATAGAATCAACGCAAGTCCTACATATTCCCAAAATCATAAGTGGGTAAAATATCATCCCTAACAAGTATTTCAATTCTTTATCTAGAAATTTGGCTTAGGTGTTTATGCCATAAAGCAGACTTTACATTCTCTTTCCATTTTATAATTCGAACCACTCAAGATTTCAATGGCTGCTTGGTTATTGTTCATAGAAAAGAAGATTGATTTAAAACAAGTGTTGACCCTCGCCCGTATTTTAATGATGGCAAAACACAACTGTTATTTAACTAACATGTTTAAACTAAGTTGTATTAAGGATCAAACACATTCAACCAAGGAACAAAGTGCAAAAACTCGAACCAAATCAAGTATCAAGTGAAGACTGAAGATCTAGAATAGGTCTTAAGGTTTAGAACCAATGTAAGTCTCACTCATACATTGTATTAGCTTGTTCAATGGCTCAAACACAAAAGGTTTTTCTAAAACCATTATTTTTAAATGTTTTTGATGAAAAACAGAAGAAAAACTGGGTTGGAAGACAACCCAGTCGACTGGGTACATATACCAGTCGACTGGTATATGGGTCAGAAGGTACCCAGTCGACTGGATGAATTAACCCAGTCGACTGGTACTTTGACCAGTAATTTCCCAGTCGAATGGATGAATCAACCCAGTCGACTGGTGGAATGGACAGAAAGTCCTCAGTCGACTGGGTGATATATACCAGTCGACTGGATACCCACAAGGTCTGAAAACGAGTATTTTTCAAGTGAACCCAGTCGACTGGTATCTCGACCCAGTCGACTGGTAATTCAAAAATATGACCGTTGGACTCCAAATCTGAACGTTGTAAAGTAAATCTTTTTCAAATTAAAGTCCAAAACGGCCATATTAATTGATTGCTATATAAACCCATTCAGCAAAGCATTCAATAACATGAAGCACATATTCAAAAAGAGTTGATCTCATATAATCAAGTTTTTGTACTCTTGAAACACAAAAAAGCTTTGAAATAATCTTATTGAGCCATTTCTTCAAGCTTTACTTTGAAAGAGAGACATTTCTGTTGTAATAAGCTTTCATTTGCTGTCTCTCTACCTTTTACTTTACACCATCTTTGTAAAGGGATTACTTCCGAGAGGAAGGGGAAACTTCCGAAAGGAAGGAGATTTTTCGGTTTAAGTAATTACTGTAAATTGCTTGTGTACGGTTTGTGCAACACCCGGCTAAGTTGTCCGACTAAGTTTTCTTAGTGGATTACTTCAAGGAGTTCCTTGAAGAGAGTGGACGTAGGGTCGAAACGCATCCGATATTGCCGAACCACTATAACTGTGTTTGCATCCTCTTTCCTTAAACTCTTTATTTACAGCTTATTACTTGTATTAATTATTTGCTGCTTATCAGTTTTTATAAACTTGTATAAATTCCGCAAAAGTTTTTAAAAACCCAATTCACCCCCCCTCTTGGGTTGAAACCTCGAGCTACAATTGGTATCAGAGCTTCGTTCTCTTTATTAGGCTTAAATTCCTATAGTTGATCCAATGGCAGCAAATAGCTACTCTGAGGGACACTCTTATACTAAACCACCATTGTTCAATGGCTCAAATTATAACTATTGGAAAAATAGAATGAAAATCTTCGTCGAAGGACAAGATTACAATCTATGGAGAATTATAGAAGAGGGACCTAAAATTCCCTCAAAAGAAATAGTTATTGGAGAGACTCTTCATACAATGCCTAAACTCAAAACTGAGTTTACTGACGAGGATTGTAGAACGATGTCTCTCAATAGCAGAGCAACAAGCATGCTACATTGTGCATTAGATATTTCTGAATATAACAAAATATCTGCATGTGTTTCTGCTAAAGAAATATGGGATAAATTGCAAGTCACATATGAAGGAACAAGTGAAGTAAAAAAGTCTAAAATTTACATGCTAATTTCTGAGTATGAATCTTTTAAGATGTCTCCTAACGAAACCATTTCCGAAATGCACTCACGATTCACTACTATTATAAATGGTTTAAAATTGCTTGGCAAGAATATTGAGGAAGTTGAACTAACCAGAAAAATCTTAAGATCTCTGCCACCAGAATGGAAATCAAAGAGGACAGCCATTCAGGAGGCCAAAAATCTTGACAAGCTTGATGTTGAGACGCTGCTTGGGTCATTATTGACATACGAGATGGAAGAAATGACTCCCATCGTCAATGATGATGAGAAGAAGAAAAAGCAAATTGCTCTCAAAGCTTCTACGAGCAACAAAGAAAGGGAATTAGAACAAGAAGCAGATAGCAGTGAAGAGGATGGTGAAATGGCTTTAATCACCAGACGATTCCATAGGTTCTTGAAGAAAAGCAAGAAACCTTACTCAAAGGATCCCACCTCAAAAAGGGAACCACTTATGTGCTATGGCTGCAAGAAGCCAGGACATATAAAAGCTGACTGTCCGGTTTCAAGCAAACCATACAAGGGCTTCAAGAAGAAAGCTATGGTAGCAACTACCTGGAGCGATGACGAAGAAAATGAGTCATCAGACAAAGAAATCGGATACGAAGAAATTGCAAACCTTTGTTTGATGGCAATCGATGATGAAAGTGAGGTAACATCTTCTCCCTCTTCAAAAAATAATATTGTTACTAGTAGTGAAGAACTACTAGAAGTCATAAATGAAATGCATGAAGAATTAAAGAAATTTGATTCTAGAAATTCTGTTCTTAAGAAAGAAGTATCATCTCTTTCTAAAGAAATGATAGTTCTTAGAGAAGAAAAAGAAAAATTATCATCTTTACTGTATAATTCGTCTCAAGATTTTCTTAAAGATGAAAATGAGAATTTGAAAAATAAAATTTCTGAATTAAACAGCACTATATCTAGACTTATGCTTGGTAAAGAAAAACTTGATGAAGTGCTTTCTTCCCAAAGATTAAGTGGAGGAAAATCTGGTGTAGGAACTCCATTGGGAAAACAAAAAACAAAAGAGAGCTTATTCATGAAAGCCTCTTGTGTAGATGGAGCTTCTACTTCAAAAGCTCCAAGCATTGTTAAAAGCACTCCTTCGATAAATGCTAGGAAGTCTAGAAACTTAAATGATCATACTAAATTGAAGCATTCTAAAAATACTCATGCTTATATGTATGCTCATTCTAGAAATGCTAATACACATCCTAGAAATCATTATCATGCTCATTCTAGGAACAATGTGTATAATCAAAGAATGCATTCTGCTCATGCTCATCCTAGAAATTATCATCATGGGTATCCTAGAATGCATCATCATACTCTTTATATAAATGACATGAATTTTCATACTCCTTACCATAGAAACATGTATCCTAGGAACTATTATCCTAAGGTTTATAGGAATTCACATGTAAGACATCCTAGAAATTTCTATGACTATCATGCTAGGACTATGCATCATCAACTTGTCATAGAGCACCTCATATTAAGAAAGTATGGGTCCCAAAAGGAACCGTATTTTCCAGGACTAACCCCAAAGGACCCAAGAAATTTTGGGTACCTAAAAGTGCTATTGTATATCCTTGTGTGATGTAGATTTGTCTTCACACCAAAGAGAAAGGTAACTGTTGGTACCTTGATAGCGGTTGCTCGAAGCATATGACCGGTGATAAAAGCGTATTCAAGGAGCTAACTCTAAGAGATGGTGGACTTGTGACCATTGGAGACAATACTAAAATAAAGATCATCGGGCATGGAAAAGTCGGTAATGATTTCTCAACCTTAGATAATGTTTTGCTAGTGCAAGGCCTTAAGCCAAATTTACTTAGCATTAGTCAATTATGTGACAAAGGATATAAAGTCACATTTGAGACCTCTCATTGTCTAGTTATAGACATCAAGAGCAACAAGATCAAATTCATTGGCCATAGACATGAAAATGTCTATATAGTTGATTTGAAATCTTTGCATTCCTTTAATGAAAAATGTTTTCCTGCCTTTAGTGAAAATCAATGGCTATGGCATAGAAGGCTTGGTCATGTAAACATGAACTTGCTAAAAATTGTTTCAAGAAAAGATTTAGTTATTAGACTTCCTAAAATCAATTTTGAGAAAAACAAAATTTGCAATGCTTGTCAAATGGGAAAACAATCTAGGATATCTTTTAAAGCAAAAAATGTAGTCTCAACTACTAGACCTTTGGAACTTTTGCATATGGACTTATTTGGTCCAATTAGTACCATTAGTCTAGGTGGCCATCAATATGCTCTTGTTATTGTTGATGACTATTGAAGATATACCTTTGTTATTTTTATTGCTTATAAGGATGAAGCTTTCAAAGGATTTGAAAAGTTTTGCAAAAAGGTACAAAATGAAAAAAGAATTTGTATTTCAAGCATAAGAAGTGATCATGGCAAAGAATTTGAAAATCAAAGCTTTTCAAAATTTTGTGATGAAAATGGAATTAATCACAACTTTTCAGCTCCTAGAACTCCTCAACAAAATGGAGTTGTTGAGAGGAAAAATAGAGTTCTAGAAGAATTTTCAAGAACAATGCTTTGTGAAAATAATTTACCAAAATATTTTTGGGCTGAAGCCGTGAATACTTCTTTCTATATTTTAAATAGAATTTTGATAAGGCACTTGCTTGATAAAACACCATATGAACTATGGAAAGGGAGAAAGCCCAATATTTCCTATTTTCGTGCCTTTGGTAGTAAGTGCTTCATCTTAAATAACAATAAAACTAACTTGGGTAAATTTGATTCCAAGACCGATAAAGGGATATTTTTAGGATATTCAACTACTAGTAAGGCTTATAGAGTTTTCAATAAGAGAACTCTAGTAGTAGAAGAATCTGTGCATGTAACTATTGATGAATCTAACCCAATGAGTAGTGGAGAAGTTTCCTTTAAAGATGATGCAGATTTTATTCCAAGAATGGAAACTCCTACTCCCATTGTTGACCCAAAAGTGAGTTCTACTCAAACAAATGAAGGGATGGCAACTCCAAATTTGGACCAACCATCCTCAAGTCAACAAGAGGAAAATCTACCCAAGGATTGGAGGTATGTAAATCATCATCCAATTGATCAAGTAATTGGTGATCCTTCACAAGGGGTAAGAACTCGCTCTTCCGTTAGAAATATTTGCAATTTTGTAGCTTATTTGTCTCAAGTAGAACCTAAGACATTTATAGAAGCTGAAAAAGATAATGATTGGATAATTGCAATGCAGGAAGAGATAAATCAATTTGAGAGAAACAATGTTTGGGAACTAGTTCCAAGACCTAAAGATCATTCAATTATTGGAACTAAATGGGTATATAGAAATAAAATGGATGAAAATGGTATAGTAACTAGAAATAAGGCTAGACTAGTTGCTAAGGGATATAACCAAGAGGAAGGAATAGATTTTGATGAAACCTATGCTCCCGTAGCTAGATTAGAAGCTATTCGAATGTTATTAGCCTTTGCATGCTTTAATAAATTCAAGCTATTTCAAATGGATGTGAAAAATGCCTTTTTAAATGGTTTTATAGAAGAAGAGGTTTATGTTGAACAACCTCTTGGATTTGAAAATCCAAGTCTTCCAAATCATGTCTATAAACTTTCTAAAGCTCTATATGGGTTAAAGCAAGCTCCAAGGGCATGGTATGAAAGACTAAGTAAATTTTTTATTGATAATGATTTTGTAAGAGGTAGAATAGATACAACTCTCTTCACAAAAACTCACAAAAATGACACTTTGATAGTTCAAATATATGTTGATGATATTATATTTGGTGCTACTAATGAATCTATGTGTCAAGAGTTTGCAAAGTGCATGCAAGGTGAATTTGAAATGAGCATGATGGGAGAACTTACCTACTTCCTTGGACTGCAAATCAAGCAACTAAAAGGAGGTATCTTCATCAATCAACAAAAGTACATCAAAGATCTACTAAAGAGGTTCGGGATGGAAAGCTCAAAGCCAATTGGAACGCCTATGAGCACAACCACCAAACTTGATCTTGATGAAGGAGGTAAAACTGTAGATTCTAAATATTATAGAAGCATGATAGGTGCTTTACTGTACTTGACTGCAAGTAGACCTGATATAATGTTCAGTGTATGCATGTGTGCTAGATTTCAATCTAATCCTAAGGAATCACATGTAGTTGTAGTAAAAAGAATCCTTAGATATCTACAAGGGACCCAGACCATAGGATTATGGTATTCTAGAGAATCATCTTTTGAGCTAGTAGGATATTCGGATGCTGATTTTGCTGGATGTAGGTTAGATAGAAAAAGCACAAGTGGAACATGCCAATTCTTAGGTGCTATGTTAACTTCTTGGTTCTCCAAGAAACAGAATTCAGTTGCACTATCAACCATTGAGGCGGAATATGTAGCAGCTGGCAGTTGTTGTGCCCAAGTTCTATGGATGAAACAACAACTAGAAGACTATGGCATGAGTCTCAAAAATATTCCTATATTTTGTGATAATACTAGTGCCATCAACCTAACCAAAAATCCTATTCAGCACTCTAGAACCAAGCATATAGAGATTAGACATCATTTCCTAAGAAATCATGCTCAAAAAGGTGATATAAGATTAGAATTTATACCTTCAGAAGATCAAATAGCTGATATTCTTACAAAACCCTTAAGTGAAGCTAGTTTTTGTAAGATTAGAATGTTGATGGGCTTGCTTAATTTTGATAAACTGAATGTTTGATTGCATCTCATTTCATCATTTGCATGTTTGACATTGAGTGATAGAGTTTTAATCCATGTTTAATTATTCCCTTCACTAAAAAATGTCATAGATAAACAAAATCGTGCTAAAAAAATTCAGGACTGGAAATTTTACTCAGGATCCAGTCGACTGGTAAATATGCTCCAGTCAACTGGTAAGTCTCTGCCTGATCTTCCAGTCGACTGGTAATTTTGACCCAGTCGACTGGTAACTCTCTGTCAAAACTTCCAGACGACTGGTAAGTCTTCTCCAGTCGTCTACAAGATCAAATCTTGTTTGGAGCCAATTTTTTGAATACTCTTTGTCCTCCAGTCGACTGGTAAAGATATCCCAGTCAACTGGTAACTCACTGTCATTTTACCCAGTCGACTGGTACGTTTACCCAGTCGACTGGTAAAGAAACTGTTCATCTTTTCAAAGGGACCCAGACGACTGGTATATCGACCCCAGTCGACTGGTATCGCGATTCTATAAAAGAGACTGTTCATTTTCGCCATTTTTACGCCATTTTCAAAGAGCCCAAGCTTTCTCTCTCTAGAAAAATTCATCATATTGATCCAAAAACCATTCAAATCCCTTCTAAACACACCGATCTACACATTTCTAAAGAGATTTTTAACTTTCTACAGTTAAAATCTCTCATTTTTACCAAAAAAAATTTTTAAAAAAAAAGACTCCAGATTTCTCCAAAATGAGTGACAAAATCCGTATTAAACTCACAACAAGTGGACCTAATGCGCCTAAAAAGCCAAGGTCTTCAAAACCTTCAGCTTCGGAGTCAAAAGGGAAGGGTGCAGCAGGATCATCCAGCAAGGAGCCCAGAACAGAGTTGGAACAAACTCTGTTTTACAGCCCAGCGGCTCATAAGAGGTATAATTCTATAATCCGTCACAAGAAAATCATAACGGGTAGAGTCGTTGATTTCGACTCTATTCGCCATGGTAATTTCGATATTCTACCAGCCTTTGAGACAATAAATCTGACCCCACTGGTCAGAATTCATGAAAAATATTACCCGCGACTGATTCACCAGTTCTATGCAAACTTGGTGAAACCCAGTCCTCTGGCTCTGAGATTCAGAACCAGAGTTAGCGGTGTGGAGTTTGAGGTCAACACTGACCTCTTGATGAGCATTCTGAGAATCCCTATAAGGGGGGTTCAATGGAGTCTGGATGGATGGCCCGACAACTTTGAAGTTGAGGAGGCCTGTCGGATAGTCAGGGGTGACCCTAACTATGTGTATAGACCCACTACATTTCACACATGTAGTGACTTGCCCCTCGACTCAAAGATGTTTCAATTGATTGTCAGTTGGACCATCCACCCAAGACTCAGGAGTCGAGGGTATCTATCTAAAATAGATACGGTATTGATTTGGTGCCTAAAATCTGGGCACCACTTCAATATATATCCTCTGCTGCTCGCCAACATGATAAATGGCGAAGCAAACGACTCCGGGTGTCTTCCTTATGGGATGCTCATTACGCTCATCCTCCAACACTTCCGGGTACCTTTGCCTGCCTCCGAGGCTCAGGATATCGGATTGACGGATATCATCAACATCTCATCTCTGAAGAAGATGGGATGTACTATTCGTGAAGGGTTTCTCTATCCAAAGGCCGGAAAGCGCCTAAGGATCCGAGAGGATGCGAGTGACAGTGATGAGGATGCTGATACGGCTGCTGAGATGGAGACGGATACCCGAGCACCTCCCGTTGGTGACTCGAGTACCGGTCAGACTGGTTATGGTGACATCCTACGAGCTATCACGAGTCTTCAGATGACGATGGAGTCCTGTTTTCAGTCCATGCAGTCTGATTACCAGAGGCTGAGCTCCTCCATAGACCCCCTACGGGACGACTTCGAGTTACATCGAGAGCACACCGAGGGTTCCCTAGCTGAGATTAGGGAACTTCTTCGTGATAGCTCGGACTCTCCCGCACCATGAGTCTCTATCTTTTATCTGTACGTAGCGCTTTTCCAGTTTTTGTCACATAGCACGGACATCTCATGTATGTTTTTCTTAGTTATGGCTCTGTGAGACCCTGCTTGTATTGACTTTTTCTCTATGATGATGTAATACTATTAGCCATATTTCTTGCATTTATTTACGCTATTTGTGATATGTTAGAACTGTTTTCAAACTCTGTTTGGTCACTAAAACTGCTATAAAATGCTTATATACTTAAAAAAACTTCCGGTTCTTCTCGGGAAGGCTTCTGAAATTCGAATGAAGCCAAATCTTCGCGTACATATTTTTATTCTTATAACCTATTTGACTGTATTGGCTAAGTAGCTTATTTTTTATGTTATGCCCCCTTTGATTGCTATTGTCAAAACGGGGGAGAAAAATGAGAAAAACGAGAAAATCTAAGTAAAACGCAACCAATGCATAGATTTAGGGGGAGCATTGCTCCATAACTTTGTTAAAATGTTAATTGATTGGTAGAGTTTGATTCTAGATTGGTTGAAAGAAATATAAACTGTGTTTGCTTGTTTACAAGGTGGTTTTTCTAGAAAAACAGAGGAGACTCTGTCCAAATTTTTGAAAAATCCTATCACTTAGTTTTTAAAACTGTTTTTACATTATTAGTTTTGTCATCATCAAAAAGGGGGAGATTGTTGACCCTCGCCCGTATTTTAATGATGGCAAAACACAACTGTTATTTAACTAACATGTTTAAACTAAGTTGTATTAAGGATCAAACACATTCAACCAAGGAACAAAGTGCAAAAACTCGAACCAAATCAAGTATCAAGTGAAGACTGAAGATCTAGAATAGGTCTTAAGGTTTAGAACCAATGTAAGTCTCACTCATACATTGTATTAGCTTGTTCAATGGCTCAAACACAAAAGGTTTTTCTAAAACCATTATTTTTAAATGTTTTTGATGAAAAACAGAAGAAAAACTGGGTTGGAAGACAACCCAGTCGACTGGGTACATATACCAGTCGACTGGTATATGGGTCAGAAGGTACCCAGTCGACTGGATGAATTAACCCAGTCGACTGGTACTTTGACCAGTAATTTCCCAGTCGACTGGATGAATCAACCCAGTCGACTGGTGAAATGGACAGAAAGTCCCCAGTCGACTGGGTGATATATACCAGTCGACTGGATACCCAGAAGGTCTGAAAACGAGTATTTTTCAAGTGAACCCAGTCGACTGGTATCTCGACCCAGTCGACTGGTAATTCAAAAATATGACCGTTGGACTCCAAATCTGAACGTTGTAAAGTAAATCTTTTTCAAATTAAAGTCCAAAACGACCATATTAATTGATTGAAGCATTCAATAACATGAAGCACATATTCAAAAAGAGTTGATCTCATATAATCAAGTTTTTATACTATTGAAACACAAAAAAGCTTTGAAATAATCTTATTGAGCCATTTCTTCAAGCTTTACTTTGAAAGAGAGACATTTCTGTTGTAATAAGCTTTCATTTGCTGTCTCTCTACCTTTTACTTTACACCATCTTTGTAAAGGGATTACTTCCGAGAGGAAGGGGAAACTTCCGAAAGAAAGGAGATTTTTCGGTTTAAGCAATTCCTATAAATTGCTTGTGTACGGTTTGTGCAACACCCGGCTAAGTTGTGCAACTAAGTTTTCTTAGTGGATTACTTCAAGGAGTTCCTTGAAGAGAGTGGACGTAGGGTCGGAACGCATCCGATATTGCCGAACCACTATAACTGTGTTTGCATCCTCTTTCCTTAAACTCTTTATTTACAGCTTATTACTTGTATTAATTATTTGCTGCTTATCAGTTTTTATAAACTTGTATAAATTCCGCAAAAGTTTTTAAAAACCTAATTCACCCCCCCCCCCTCTTGGGTTGAAACCTCGAGCTACAACAAGAATGCAACATGGTAGTCAAAAGAAATAACCAACATATTCCAAAATAGAGAATCTAAGAGTATAGTAATAAACCTCCCTTTGATAGAGAATACAACAAACACTTAGAAACTCTACACATTAAGCATATGAAGACAATGTTTCGGTTTCGAAGAAATTGTCCCTTTTGGGCTAAATTGACTCATCATCTTCCTATAGTGTTCCATGTATTTCCACAAATTACAACGCACAACTACCCCCTTTAGGTAGGTAGCTACATGATGCAATTGAAATCATCCTACAACATGTTTTAGTGAAATCCCGCGAGTATCAATTAGTGTACCATTTTGATAGCTAACACCAACATCAACCTATGAAATTTCTCAAAACCGGGATAAACGGTAATGCCCTTTACAACTTCATATGCATGCAAAACGATAGACATGCATGTGACCATACAACAAGAGGTATTCTAAACAACATGTACCTCTGAGTTACCAAACAATCAACAATTGCATCCTTACTACATGTAATTGGATTAATTATTTCTCTCAACATGCATATTTTCTACAATTTTTTAAGTTGGGAATACAATAATATTTAAATAATTGGATCAATTATTTCTTTCAACATGCATATTTTCTACAGTTTTTTAAGCTGGGAATACAATAAATTAGATAATTAATTTAGGAGATTACCTACTGTTAACAACATCTCAGCACATCAAATAATTTATTGTGAAATAAAATTTCAAAATATATGCACAGATTTTGAGAAATAAGAAATTAATCAGTTCAAAAATAAATATTTATTGAACCCAAAATTTTTAGAAAATATGATAATTATTATAAAATAATAATTAATCCCAATGAGTACACAAAACGCAAATTTTAGGAATAATAAAATATTAAGAACTCACTCATCTTTTACTCCATATTAATCATAGCACAACATTTAAATATATTTTACATGCTCAAAATTTAATTATTGTCGATAATTACACCAATTGAGCAAATATGAATTAGAAAATATGTTTTAGAAAATTTAAGAAAGTTATATATTTTTTGTAATTTTTAAATTTCATATTTTCTATACACTCCCATTAAAGTGCCCTCATAAGTAATTTGAAGTTTGTCTTATATTTCTTTTTCTGAAACACATGCTAAAATTTTATTGTATTTATTTATATCTATTGCATAATGTAACATACTAGTAACTCTACTATTTAGAGATATTATTCTATAATCCTCTTCATTAAACTCCGTTTTGAGCTTAGGCATTGTGTGAACGATCTCTCTAATAGATATATCCTTAGTAGGAATTTTAGGTCATAATTCAAAGATTCTCCACAAATTATAATCTTGTCATTCAAAAAATATTTTTATTCTATTTTCCAATAATTATAATTTGTGTTATTGAACAAATGAGGTCTAGTATAGGAATGACTCAGTATAACTATTTGAAGCCATAAGATCAACGCAAGGAATTTAAGCCTAAAATTGAGAACCTTGCTTTGATACCAATTGAAGACCGAGGTACAAATCCAAGAGGGGGTTAATTGGGTTTTAATTAACAAATAAGTTTTGACAATTTAATCAATTTAAGCAAATAACAAATAACTTACTTGAAATTAAAGGGGTAAAAGAAGAAAATATGCAAAACTCCATTTATAGTGGTTCGACAATATCGTAATTACTCCGACCTTACGTCCACTCTTTTCAAGGAACTTCCTTGAAGCAATCCACTAAGAATATTCAAGCAACTTCTCGGGTGTTGCCCAAACCTTACTATGATCTCTTCCTACAAAGAACTTACAAGGAAGTGTTTAATGCCTAAACACTTTAAGAGTTACACAAACTTTTTCTCTTTACAATGATAAGAATTGATTGTAAAAGAAAAGAAGAGGGATAACAATAAATGCTTTACAAGATGAAGATAATCTCTCTTTTACGAACAAATCTTGATGAATGGCTCAAAAGAATTTTTTTTAAAGCTTTCAACAGAATTAATGAGCTATACATAAATTGATTGTTCTAGCTTGTTAGAAATGCTCATTAATGAGGGTTTTTTTTATAGCATTGGCTACGGTCGTTAGACACAAGTTAGGGTGGTTTGGAGCATTAAATGCTCAAGTCTTGTGTCTAGATTTTGAAAACTAACCCTTTTTCGCGACAGGACAGTTGACTGTATAAAATAGCCAGTCGACTGTCCTCTCTTGAATTTGAAATTCTGGGTTTGAAAAGCTTTGGACAGTCAACTGCCTAAATGAGCAGTCAACTATGAAACTCTCTGTCTCTTTCACAGTCGACTGTCCATTTTGTTTCTTAAAATGGTCAGTTACAGAGACTTGGACAGTCAACTGTCCAAAATGCACAGTTGATTGTCAGTCTTAGAAACTTAGATTTTTAAATCAGTTTTTGACAGAAATAAGTTTTCGACTGACCAAAACATTTTCTAAAAGAGTTTTTGAGCCGTGTTCAAGCTAAGAAACTTAAGGAGAAATTTACAAATAAAAGTGAACTATCTTAGAACCTAAACTTGGTCTTCAGTCATCTCTCGAGTGTCTCTCAAGTATGATATATTCTTCCTTATGCTAGAATTGCGTCTTGATTTTAAGTTGGGTGTTTCGACTTAGTTAAAACTATTAGCACAGTTAAAGTAATGTTTTGTTATAATTAAAATCAAATAATGGTCAACATTATCACTATAAGAAAACAGTTATCAGTGACGGGTTATCACCGAGGGATAGGTGACCTTCAGTGATAAGAGTTTTCAACAACAATCTATCACCGAGGGCCACGTGTTTCTCGGTGATAGGGGAAAATATTATTGCCGAGGGAATATTCCTTCGGTTATAACTAATTTTTCTTGTTATTATGTTTTTAATTTCTTAAAAAATATATTTTTTATTTTTTAATTGAAAACAATATTATCACTAAGGGAATTTTTGCCCTCGGTGAAAATTATAATAATAAAATAAAAATTTTAAATCATTTTATAATTTTTTTTATAAAAACGGTTATCATTGAGGGATTTATTTCTCTTTGTGATAATTTTTCAAAAAAAAAAACTATTATCACTAAGGGAAATAGTTCCTTCCCTCGATGATAATATATACATGTAAAATTAATTTTAATTCTAGAAAAATTATTATCACTGATGGAAATATTTCCCTCGTTGAAAAAATTAACGTAATTAACTCATATATAATTAAATAATGTAATATTATTATATATAGTACATATGTAATATATAAGATTATACATATATAATATATTATTATATATAATACGTAATACATAAGAATACATTTGCAGCACCAGGGAAGGGGGACAATTTTCAGCGAGGGGAAAGTACTTTCACCGACGATTAATTCCCTCGGTGAAAATAAACCCTACAACTACATTACTAGTTCTCTTCTCTCATTTCTTCCAGCAGCGCTGCGCCCCCCTATTTCCTCCCTCTCTCTCTCTCTCTCATTTTTCACCCTCTCTCGTGCCACTTCTTCCTCTCTGTCTCTCCCAAATCCCTCTCATTGTTCCCTTCATTCTTTCTCTTGCGCTGAACCACCCATGCCTCTTTTTCCTTCTTCCCTTCTTTCTCTCTCCACACATTTCGTCTTTTTAGCTCTCCACCTGATCATTTTTGCGTGTGCCAACCCAAGTTTTCCTCTCTCTCAGACATTTTGTTATTTGCTTATTTAATTCATTTTCAGTTTTTTTTTTAATTTTGTTATATATGTGAAGCTAAAATCTTAGGTTAACATTAAATGTTTTTTTTTTGTTAATTCAGATTCAAGTATTTTTATGGAAAAATAATTCAGATGTGTTATGTTGGTTTAAATTTAGTTATTATTTTGTATAGTAAAATAATGAAAAAATTAGGTTAGCACTTATATTTTTGTTTAAATGTTAGAAGAATATTGATATTTTAATTTGGATTTTGTTATATTAGTTTAAATTTAAGAATTATTTTGTATAGAGAAATAATTTAAAAAAATTAGGTTAGCTTTAGATTTTGCTAGGTTAGTTTAGGTTTAAGCATTATTTTGTGGGAAATATAATTAAAAATTTAAAGTAGCATCTAAATTTTGTTATGTTAGTTTAAATTTAAGTATTATTTTATATAGAAAAATAATTAAAAAATTAGGTTAGTCTTATATTTTGCTATGTTAGTTTATATTTAAGCATTCTTTTGTAAGAAAAAAATAAAAACAAATTTAAGGTGGCACCTAAATTTTGCTATGTTAGTTTAAATTAAATAATTACTTTGTATGAAAAAATGTTTTTAATATGTTAGTTTAAATATTTAATCATTCTAAGATACTAGTGTAGGGTTTGAAAGTAAGGACTTAGGTCTATTTAGGTGGATTATATCTGATTTAGTTTTGAGAATTATATGAGTTGTATGATTAACAAATTGTATCCATTAATGAATTGTTTATCGTGATTTGCATGAGCTAGTTCTAAAAAAATTGAATCAATTTCATGTATTCATATTTCTTATTTTTCTGCAAAACAAGATGCTATACCGTAAGGGTTGATGCAGAGGATCGAGGGCAGGGATTCTCTCAAGATTACTCCTGCCTTGGCACAGAGGGTGAGTCAGCCTCGTCGACAGGTAAAATACCTTCCACTTTTGTATTGTTCTTATATTATTACTCATTTTGTTAATTTAATTTATTGGTTAAATTGTGTATTATATAATATGTCAAGATACACTCTCATATATAGGGGTAGAAGTTAGGTCTGCTGAGGCTCCTCTAGTTACGCAACGTGGGAGAGGACCAAACAAAGAGAAGCCTCTTTTGGCACAGAAGATTTTGTTCACCATCTTGAGCGATAGTGTTTATAGTAAATTATTTTGGTCATTAATTTCGATTAATATATATCATAAATCAATTAATTCTATTAATTATAAGGAAAAATACCTTAAACCCCTCGAGGTTTAGCCTAATGTACACGTACCCCTTCGTAGTTTTAGAATAAACACTTACCCCTTTTGTCTTATTCATACTTTTGATTTGACGAGACACTTAAGTCATTGTCGTCAATAAAACTATTAGTCAACCGTTTAAAATTGCTCCATCAGAGTGACATGTTAGCATATTGGTTTAAACTGAAAATGCCCTTCTTCAAACACATTACATCTCAGTTCCCTTTCCATTTGTGATTAGACAAAGAAATCAAAGTATTTTTCTTAAACCAAATTTGCATTAACTTATGAATCCTTCATTCTAAAAAAAAAAAAAAAAAAACCTTATCATCTCTTCTTCTGGGCAACCCATGCGTGAGAAACAAAAAATCTCATCAGCTCATCCTGTATTCGCGAGGGCTTGTAGGTAAGCAAATTGAAAATCTCGCGATTCCTTCCATTTTTGTGTCACAATTTCTCAATGGGTATGCATTTTCTTCTTTTTCGCACTTTTCTTCATCTTTTCTTTGATTAGCACAATCCCTTTAATTTTGAGTTTTTTGGTTTGTGTTCTTGAGGGTTTGCAAACTCTTACTTTAAGCATATCCCTTTAATTTTGAGTTTCTGGATTCGTGTTCTTAAGGGTTTGCAAACTCTTACTTTAAACTTATCCCTTATTTTGAATTTATGGGTTCATGTTCTTGAGGGTTTGTAAACTCTTACTTTAAGTATATCCATTCAATTTTGAGTTTCTGGGTTCGTGTTGAGTAAATAAGAGTTTGCAAACTCGTAATTTGTCGATCCATTCAATTTTGGTTTCTATGGCGTAATGGGTAACTGTAACTAGGTGCGACAACTTCTAGTATTTTAATTCTTCATCTCTTATTTTAGCTGGGTTGAACAGACTATGTTATTGTTTGGGTATATTATTTTTTGGTATTTGAAAATTTTGGGTGTTTTTTTAAAATTTTCATGTTGCAGGCAAACAATGTATTCTTCTAGAATGAGTGAGAATGGGTATCTAAGATCATTAACATGGTATGCAAATGTGGAAAGAGAGTTATAGTGAGGATTTCTGAGTCAAAGAAAAATCCTAATAGATTGTATTACACCTGCGAAGATCGACAGTGTGAATTGTTTACCCAGGAACACTGAAGCAAATGAATTGGAGTTGTGGGTAGAAATTCAAAGGATTAGAGAAGATATTATAATAATGGATGTGCAGTTTGTGGGTACTAATACAAGGGTCGGGGCATTGAAAATATTGATTGTTGCAAGCATTGTTTACAACTTTGTGATTTCTTTGTTTCTGTTTCAACTTATGTTAAGTAAGTGAAATGAAATGAAATGGTTTTGAATATTTTGGTTTGTAATGTTGTCTACTACTACATGAAATGAATGGTTGCTATTTTGCAAAACATCCTGCTTATGTTCATCAGTAAAGTAGTGAAATATGTTTAAAGTAGAGTAGTATAAAATGGTCCTCGTGTGCATTGAAGCACAACAATTTATGGTTGTATACAAAATGGTCCCCATGTGCACATAACCAAGTAACAAATTCTATATGTAAAGCTGAAGCTCATTCTAATGATATAGATTTAATAAAGTAATACAAAGTTGTGGACGTATACAAAAAAATTCAACCATTGAACTTGTCAAAATATCAAAACCAGTAAAGAAATCATGGTCTGGTAAAAAACAACTAACAGTTATACAAAAAAAAATACACATCCACATCAAATGAGTTGCTCCACTATAATTTTAAATTAAAAACCAAAAATTAATTGCACTATTCTTCCTTTACAAAACATAATCATGGATCACATCAAGAATTCACATCAACAAACACTCCTTTGGGTTCCATTAAATTGAGAAGTGGTGCTAGATAACCTTGTAACCCTTCTTGCTCCAGTCATGGTTATGTGGGTAGGAGGCCTTGTGTCTGATGTCATGCCAGATCTGCGTGCATCACTAAAAAATGTACCTTGCATCCAACCAACACAAAATCAATACATACACCAACCATTAACACATTATCTACAACAAAATTCGTTATGTACACTAACCAAACCAATCATTCATTATCTATACCAACCAATACAAAGAAAAAAAAAACACATTATGATTATAAACTAGAAAAGTTCAAACCTGAGCCACTGAGCTAACACTAGTACCCCCACCCCTTGTTGCATTGAAGACTACTTTTCTTTTCTCTTTCTCTTATGATGGTATAATAACAGTAGTTCTTCTTGTAGCACCCTACCTTCCTCCCGGACCAGCACTTTACCTTCCTTCCTGACCAGCACCACTCGTTCCCTCAACAGTACCCTCACTTCCTCCTCAACAGCACCCTCACTTCCTCCCTGACCAGCACCACCCCTTCCCTCAACAACACCCTCACTTCCTCCCTGGCTAGCACCACTTTGACTTCCCTGACTAGCACCATCCTTTCCTCCATGACCAGCTCCACCACTATCAACACTTTCTTTTCCCTCACCACCAGTTGCAGACCTTTGTGACCTACTACCTTTTGTTGCTACACCACTACCACCCCTGGCTACCCTACTTTGTCTCCTTCTAATTTCATTTACCACCACCATTTTTTCCTACCACCAAACAATATAAACCAATCAAGTTAAAATAGTAACAAAAATACGAGGGGGCAATTGTACATTAGACCAAACCTCAAGGGGCTTAGTGTACATTTACTTTCTTTGTTGTTCCTCTCTAGTAGGTCCTACTATTGTTCCCAAACTGTTTTTAGATGTTACACATAACATTGCATGACCTTCTACTTTGTGTAGCATGGGTAGCTTACTCGCTTCTCTCTTCTTGTTTTTCTTAGGCCTAACAGGTCATCTTCTTATTAGTGGAGCTTTTATATCTTCTTCAATATTATTCGAGGTTAGGTCATGCTCTGGTAAGGGATGAATAATCTCACTGTAAGCCTGTATGTAGGTATAGAATCAGTAGTAATCATGGTAGTAGTCCTCTAATTTTTCTCTCTTATGCTTACAGATACAATAATTTGCATGCTTACATGGCATTCCAGTCTTCATTTAGTACTGAAAACTGCAACTCTTTGCTCCCAGGTCCACTACATACATGATTCCATTCTCTATCACTTGATATTCATCTCTTCCATTAGGCACCCTACTATAATTACTTATTGACTGAATAATCCTATTTAGATTAGCTTTAGTTCTGGGAGTCACTTTCTAATTCTTCCAGATGCAACCTTTGGCATATCTCTTTGGAACCTAAACATTAGTTTCATCCTCAGAGCTTTAAGAAGGTTCAATATTGGTTTGTGCCTCAATTTTGTGACCCAGGCATTGAAGGACTCTATATGGTTGTTTGTCACTGAACCATCCTTCAATATTGAATCAAATGTGTCTTGCCTAGGAGAAAGACTTCTTAGCTAACCATTTCCATGCTGGATCTGAGTGGCCTTTCAATAAAGTAATTACTTCTTTGAAATCATCCTTTTGGAATGCTTTTTCAGCCCACTAGATATGCCATCAGTTTAAGCCTAGAGAAAATGGCTCTGAAGTATAGATATGCCTAGCACAGTTTTCTGTGACAGGCATGTGGTAAGAACTCAGCTACAACATCTAAGATTCCCTTCATGTAAGCAAAACACTATTTTAGCATATTAATTAAAATGTTACAGAAATTTAGAAGAATCTATAAATGAGATTAAAAGTATAATGTTGCTTAACTTTTTTCTTATCTGACATAAATGTAAGTGGCCTCTCCAATGTCCCCTCACAAATACAATCCCTTAAACACCTATAAAAGAATGTCTAACTTTCTTTGCTTTCAACCTCAACAATAGCATATGCTACTAGAAACAAACTATTGTTGCCATCAAGTGCTACAATAGACAATAACACTGCACCAAATGAACCCTTCAAAAAGTAGCCATCTAACCCCAGATATGGTCTGCAACCATTGAGGAGCCCAACCTTCATTGTATGAAGCACACAGATATTCTTTTAAACACAACTACTTCTTTTTTATTCTCTCTCTCGTACACTTGTATTCTTCTCACAATACTTCATAGATTCCTTCCTATTACTAACTTGGCATATTTTCGTAGCTTCCTAAAGGATTCCTTATTCCCACCTTCAACTTCCTCTCTCAACTTCTTTTTACCACTATACAACTGTTTACCATGAGGATCAATCCCATGTTGTCTTATTAGTGTTTCTCTCATCAACTCATAGCTCATGCTCGGGTCAGCCTTCAATTAACTACCCAATTTCCTAGCAATCCATGGTACCCTTGAATTATTATTCTTATCAGTTCTCACACAGTTGTGAGCATCATTCAACATTTTTACTATGAATATAACCTTGTCTGGTGTTGGTGAAGCATAAATTCTCCAAAGATAACCCATAGTCTTGCAAGTGCATTCACCCTCTATCAATCATTTTTAGGTTTGGCTGATCATTGGAACGCTTTGGCTGGTTTGTGTGCCACAAATATGTGGGCTCACCGCTCCAATGCAGAATCAGTGAATAAGTGATCGGGAGATGACCATGTTGGAGGTTCCATCAGTATGAACACTCACATAGATGTATTTGTATATAGTTTCTTTATTCCTCTTCACTTATATATAGATAGATAATTACATGTATAGTTAAATTACTTTTATCGATCAATTGTAATGTGTAGTCCCAAAAAGTTGGGTAGAGCTGCCATACATATTGCGTTGTTTAATAGGATCTATAAGCCTCTAGGGATAGGTGAATATGTTGATTAGAGGTCAAAGGAGACCATGATATGTATAAATGTATTTTTTACTTATGCAAAAAATAACTCTTATTATTAATATTGTTTGGGAGAAAAAGAATTATTAATCATATGCATTCATTTATGTTATAGGAAACTTATGAGCAACGGGTTTAAGAAAAAAATGATGGCCAAATTGAAGAATCCTTACAGCCTCAGATCGATCCGGACAAGTGGTTACAAGCATCTGATGGGATGAAGAAGGGACAATTTTTTGGCTTCGGGAGGATGATTGATGGCCATCCATTTGCTAGCAACTCTCCAAAGAGCAGTTCCTCATGTAGATCCACTGCATCACGTTTCACACCGTTCATCGATGTAAGAGCGATGCAACAACATCTGAATGAGGAGAGACAAAGAAAGGAAGAACTACAATCACGTCTCCAAAACATGGAAGAGCAACAATAACAAATACAACAGATGATACAACATTTTGGGGTGATATCTCCTACACCACCCACTGTAAGTAAATAGTTTTAATTAAAAGTTCAACATATAGAATTCTTTAAATGTAAGTTACCAACCGTGTATGTTTTTGGATAAAAACGTTCATAACTTAGCAATTTTAAGGACAAAAATATAAAACACTTGTCCAATGGATGAGGCGGGGTTATCGTCACATTTATCTGGTCGAATGTGACTAGTGGGAACAAACAGAATCCATTTCGGATCACCGGTTACCAATAGTTGGGTTTTTAGGTAAAAACATTCGTAACTTAACGATTTTAAGAGAAAAATGAATAATTGTCTAATGGATAAGGCGGGGCTACTGTCTCATCTGTTTGGTTGAATGTGACTAGTGACAATAAACATAATCAATTTCGGATCACTGGTGAGCAACCATGTGGGTTTTCGAGTAAAAACGTTCATAACTTAGCGATTTTAAGGGCAAAACTATAAAATACTTGTCTAATGGATGTGGTGAGGTTACCTTCACTCTCGTTTGGTCGAATGTGACTAGTGAAAAAAAAAAACAAAATCCATTTCAGATCACCGGTTAACGACTGTGTGGGTTTTCAAGTAAAAACATTCATAACTTAGCGTTTTAAAAGCAAAAGTGTAAAATACTTGTCTAATAGGTGAGGTAGGGTTGTCATCACATCTGTTTGGTCGAATGTGAGTAATGGGAATAAACATAATCGGTTTTGGATCACTGATTACCAACAGTGTGGGTTTTCAAGTAGAAACATTCATAACTTAGTGGTTTTAAGGGCGAAACTGTAAAATATTTCTCTAATGGATGAGGGTGGGTTAACGTCACATCCGTTTGGTCGAATGTGACTATTGAGAACAAACAGAGTCCATTTTGGATAGCTATTTTCAGTTTTGGTTCACGTATATTTTAACTGCTATATATATAATGAATATATATCTGATCACGAAATTTGTTTTCTCTGGCTCTAGAAGATGATGCTGAGCATTTGGACGATGACTGACCCGTGATTTGATTTTGATACAATATTGTATTAGATTTACTTTAATTGTATTGTTGAATGAGTTTTAATTCGTATTTTTGAAATAATATTTATTAATTTACCAAAATATATTCTATTGTTGAATGAGTTTTATTTTGTATTTTTAAATACATTTTGAATAGATTTGAACTGGGAAAAATTTAAAAAAAAAAGTGAAAGTTAAAAAAAAAAACCTTATTATCAAGGGAATTTTTTCTTTGGTAATAATAAAATTTTAATATTTTCTTTTGTAAAGCAGAGGAAATTTTTATTTTTATAAAATTATACTGAGAAAATTTTCATCTGTAATAAATTTTTACCAAATGATTTTAAATTTATCAATTAAAAATATTATTACCGAAGAGTTTTTCACCAAAAAGATCATCACGGAAAGAATTTGGCTTATCACCGACAACCCTTTTCCTTGTAGTATGTCATTATAAATATCATTAAAAAAATCCTCTTTCCAATTTACCAAAAAAAAGATATTAAGGAAAAAAAGTGATTGCGGCGTCATGCCATTATGACCATGATCTAAATTCACACCTAATACTATTTGCAATGCTATAGGTTTTTGCCTAAAAGTGTTACCTAGGCCTTGTTTGCTATCTAGGTTTTTTATTTTTAAGAACTGCTTTCTAGTTTATATATACAAGATCTTCCCTTTCCATTAGTAATGTGGAAGTTGGAATTGAGGCCTATGAATTTTACCTTGGGAATATGGGATGACTAGAGGAAGGAGGATTATATATTATGAAGAATGCTAACGGTTAAAATTTCCTCTTGCAGTATACACCATAGTTCACGCGCGTCCATTCACCCATGTGTACTGCGTGGAAATTTTTTTCACCATCAATCGTGATTGGCAGTAAATTCCTTCATATATTATATTTTTATATTTGTATGCATAAAATATCAAAAAGTTTGTGTACTTTATGATTATTTGGTGAAAGTTTAAGTGATTATTTGATGTTGGATTTAAACTTAAATTCTTTCTAGACATCATTTTAAACTTAAAAAAAAATTATGTACTTTATGATTATTTTTTGATAATCGTCGGTTGAAAATCTTATTTGTAGGAGAATGCATTTTTCTAAGTTACAGTCTTCAAATGTTTTTTCAGATGGTTACGTTTTTTTTTTCCTTCCATACAATTAATATGTTGCATGTAGTGTAGCTATATACTATTTATTTAATCACTCAAAGATTATTAAATAAAGCTTTTCGGCAATGGTTTGAGCATAAATTAAATGATAGTTGCCCACAATTTTTTTTTTACAAAAGAGATCTCAACTTTTGAATCTCTCCACCCCATTCTTAAGAAAAAAATGAACATAAATGTTTGAACAAATTTCTTTATGTTACATAAATTACATTCACAGTCATTTTTCTTTGAATTGGAAATATATTATACATTTTAAAATTTTCAACATTATAAATTTTTGTTTAGGTATCTCACATAATCACCCTCAAATTCAAAAAAAAAATCTTACAATTAATTGTGATTGCTTATGATTTTTGTTCTACATAAAAATGAATTCAATCGCAAACGTTAATAATTCACAAAACTGAGGGGAAGAAAGTGCTAATCAGATTTTTCTTGTAAAAAGTAAATAGTAATAATAAATTTAAAAAATAAACTAGTAAATTGAAAAAAAAACTTTTTTGATTCCATACCTAGTCTATTAATTTGGAGGAAGAAGAGCTAGCCATCGTGTTCCTCTTGTAAGGAAAAGTAAATTTAATTTAACTTTCACAATTAAAAACGATTATCTAAAATTCGAGGAATTGAAGAGTGCATATGTAGAAATTTACAGAAAGAAAATAAAGATGAAAAAGGGTTTATTTAGATTATATATGAGACAAGATTCTCTGGAGACGTATGAGCGCTAATTTTTTGTAAGTTGATATGTTTTAAAAGTGAAGATAACAGTTGACTGTATAGATGAAATTTAAGAACTTTCTCTAACAACTTTGAGAAAATTTGGTTTCACAGAATAGTGGGGATCATTTTTACAGAACTATTTGGAATTGTTGGTAAACTCCGTGTTTGAATGGTGTTTCCCATGGCTTTTTAAAATCTTCATGAGGTCTGCGCCTGGGATCCTCTCTTTCCTTCTCTATTCATTATTGCTGAAGATGTGCTTAGTTAGACTCTTGATAAGCTGGTGGTATATGGAAAGGTAAAACCTTACATTTGTTCTGGCACTTCCAAGTCGATTTCGCACCTTCTATTTGCTGATCATATGTTGATATTTTCTATTGGCTCTAAATCTTCTTTACAACAATTATTTGCACTCTTCATACTTATGAACAAGAAAGTGGCCAGCTGATGAGCTGCAATAAGAAAGGGTTTGTGATTCCAAAGAAGACTACTAAGGGGAGAATCAATTTAATTTAGCATTGGACTGGCTTCTCCATAAACTACTACCCGTTACTTATTTGGGTGTTCAGGAAAGCCAAAATGCTTTACTTTGAAGGTTTGGTTCAGAAAATTCGAAACCGTACGTGCTGATGGTTGGAAATCAAAGATTCTTTTCTATGGAGGAAAGATCACTTTAATTAAATCCTTCTTAACTTCAATGCCCGTACATTTGTTTGCTACAATTAAGGTGATTAATAGTCTTCGTGACAAGCAGCACTTGGAAATTCCGTCCTTTTGTGAAACAATAATGGTGAATCCAAGCACCATTGGGTAGGTTGTAATAAAATTACTAAGCCTATTGAAGAATGAGGGTTGGGTATACACAATTTACGACAGGTAATGGTCTCTTATGGCAGGAAATTCTTTGTGGTCCTGTTTCATGTGTAGCAAGTATGGCCATCCCTCTCAAGCCAAGGATATCTCTTCTCCTCTTTGGTCCTCTCATCATTGGAAGATGCTTAAGTCATTTCTTCCAAATCTGAAAGCACACTCTTTATGGTTGATTAGATCTGGCAACTGTTCTTTCACTCACGACAACTGGTCTGATTTACCTCTCCCGCAAGACTTTGATGCCAGGGAGCATATTTCTCTTGCAGATGCCTTATAGTCTGAAACATTTTATGATCAGGTCTTCCCTCTCCTATCCTTTAATCAACAACAATTCCTACAGTCGTTGATTCTGGATTAATACCCTGATCAAATCAAATGGAACCTCAATACTTCAGGTCAGTTTTCTAGTTCTTCTCAGGGATGAGCATCCTCGCACTCCTTGGCATCACATCATTTGGTATAAATATATTCCATTGGAAGTTAGCTTCTTTATTTGGCATTTATTACGACATGCTTTCCCTGCTGACATGAAGATTCGAGGCCCGGGTATCCCAATTGGTTCTCGCTGCCTTTGCTGCAGTCTTCCTTCCCAGCATCTCAGGTTTGGCATCATTTTGGTAAGATGATGAATGTTCCTTTTTTGTTTTATAATAGTGCAGGGTCTGTTTGCGTCTTGGTTTCATGCTCTTCATCTTTCTTCCCAGTTTGGGTTTGTGAAATGGTTATTGTCAATCTTAATTGCTATAAAATTTGGAAATCTTGTAATGCTTGACTCAATGACTCCATGCCTTGCTCTTCGACTTAAATTATTTCCAAGGTCACGAGAATGATGCGAGGCCTTGTCTTACTTTTTTCTCTAGATCCTAAACCTTGTTTCAATGACTCAACTGTTCTTAGTTCCCTCTTTATTCTCAATCGTGCTCCACATTAAACGTGGAAGTGGTGATTGGGTTAGTTGAAAGCCTCCTGTCATGGATGTTCGTAAACTTAATACAGATGGTTCATGTCATCAAGGGGTTTGTTCAGGATGTGAATTGATCTGGGACTATAAAGATGATTCTCCTCTTGTATTTTCTTGCTTCTTTGGTGTAGGTACTAATATGAAGGATGAGACTTGTCCTTCCAGCTGATTTAAGACTTTGTCAGCAATTTAACCTTAATATATCCATTGTTGAAAGCAACTCAAAACTTTTGGTGGCCTGTTTTGCGGGTTCTTTTGGCAGTGAAGGATTCATTATACTTTGAAAGAATGTGTAGCTCTACTTCCCTCTCATGCTTGATTCATCACTTTTTTAGTAAGAGTGGGAGGTTTTGAATCATACTCCTTAGTAAAAAGGACCTCGACTCAACATATCTTCATGGAAGTCAATAGACTAACGGATCATTTGACCTCTATTGCATATTCTCACATAAGTTATAAACTTTTCAAGCCCTAAGATCTCCTCCGAAAGAGATTATTGTTCTGTATTTGATTGATTTTAATTCTAGCTTTGTGTTTAGCCTCATTATTATTTTTTTACTATTTGTAGGGCCATTGGCCTAGTAGTTGAGTTTCTTTGCAACCCAACCCCATACTTTGTGCTTAATTGATAGTTTATAATAATAAAATTATAAGGGTTTGCCAAACACCCCTTCACTTCAAGAAGACTTTATAAAATTTTTGGAGTCAAATCTATCTTCAAGTTTTTTTTACAATGTTAAAATTTTTTTGTTATATAAAGAGTGAACGAATCGAATCCAAAAAAATCAGTAGTCGACCTAAAGGTTAACATTAACAATATTAACTTTGTATTAATTTAGTATAATATCAGTGCATGTTATTGGAACAGTCCTTTAAAACACTCACTTTATACAGTCTCAGATCTTTTAGAGATTGATTCAGATGAGGAGGATGAAGACTCTTCTTACCCTTGTATGTCTCTCTAAAGCGAGGAGAAGCGCAGGGTCAGGACTCATTTTCTCTAAAAAGTGATCTTCAAACTGCTATGTTAGAATCCTGGATTTGTCTATATGAATGATCGAATAGAGATCTTTGGAAATCCTGCTCTGAAAAGATCTTGGGCTTGGTTATTATATGGCATGATTCAACCACCCTGGTGATTATGCTAAAGCGCTCCATGAAAGTCGTTTATTGAACATCTCGGCGGCAGACTCCAATCTTTCATGGTTTATTGTCTAAGGCTCGAAGTGGGAAGCGTCAGCCACGAGATCTTTTGCATCCCCAAACCTTCAAATTAGGGGATGAATGATGAACCAGATGATGTTGTGTTTTATCTCGAATAAGCTCAATAAGTTATCAATGAATCAGCCTCTCAACCTCCATATCACTGACCGCTAAAAATTCTGCTATGGAGTTGCCACGGTGCAGCTAAGCCAAAAGGACTTTGGGGGAGCTTCTCCAATATCATAGCTCCATTTTGGTCATCATCACTGAAACAAAAATCTCAGATAGTAGGGCGGATCAAATCATGGATAAACTTCTTTTTCGAGGAAAATGGAAAGTGAATTCAATGGGCCTGGCGGGAGGAATTTGGTTGCTTTGGGATGACAATTTGCTGGAGGTCAATATCATTAGGGATGGGTTCCAAGAGATTCACGCAGAGGTTAAGTTACTCCCCTATAATTTTTCTTGCTTGCTGTCCGCTATTTATGCTAGTCCACATTTTGCAAATAGGGTTATTCTATGGAAAAACTGGAAATCTATTAGTAGCCTTTTCAATGGCCCTTGGATTATGGCAGGGGATTTTAATGAAATCCTCCGCCAAGGCGATAAGTATTGAGGTAGGTCCATTGACCACAGAAGAGTTATGCTCTTTAACGATACTCTTGATTTCTGCAATCTTTTAGACCTTAGCGTTAATGGCCCCAAACACGCTTGGACCAATTCCAGACCTTCTTATCTCATTCGCGAACGCTTTGACAGAGCTTTGGGTAACACTGATTGAGTCCATAATTTTCCCAACGCATACTGTCACCCATCTGACCCGTAAAACATCTGATAACTCAAAATTTCTTGGCTTGCTATGGTCTAAACACAATGGTTTAGATCAATTGAAAATACTGAGTAATTTCATTGATAAGGTCAAGATCCATAAATTAACATTACTAGTAAAATTCTTAAATTATCCGTTAATTTTCCATGATCTAAACCATTAGATTTAGACCCGGCCAACCAAAAAATCCTCCTTATAACTGCCCTGTTTTGATCACCTCCATGCCCTGAACAACTCTAAAAATAGTAGAACTTTTAGGTTTGAACCCATGTGGATCTCTGACCCTGATTTCCCGGGCTTCGTTAAACTTTCCTAGGATGGAATTCCCTAATCACATCAATTTGGCTAGTAAGCATTTCACAGTCTCTATATCTAAATGGAATAAGGAAGTTTTCGGTCATTTTTCAAAAAAGTCTTTCATTGCATCACAACAGCAAGTCTACAACCTTCTGAATTTGGAGAAAACTTTCATTCTTGATTGTAATGTTACTCTTTTCGATGAAGAAACCCTCTGGGCTCCGAAGTCTAGGGTATCCTTGCTTTTGGAGGGAAATTCCAATTACAGATTTTTCCACATGTCTACCTTGCATCATGGGAGGAAAAATAGAATTAATGGTGTCCTTACCACTGAGGGAAATTGGGTGTCTGAATTTAGGGACATAGAGGGAGTTATTTGTAATCACTTCCAAATCTTGTTCACACCCTCTCGTCTCTTCTAAGCTTAACCCTCTTGAAGCTCCTGCCTTCATTCAGAAAATTGGCCCCCTCCTTTTTTATCATCCTTCTGCTATCCCTCAACACAAAGAAATAAAAGATTGCTTCTGGAATTTTAAGCCTTTTAAATCCTTTGGGAATGATGTCTTCATCCTGGTTTGCTGGGGTGTTTGAAAAATGTCGCATCCCTCCTTCTTGGAACAAAACACTTGTCTGTCTCATTCTTAAATCTATTGCCCTGAATCCCAGTATAGACCCATAAGTCTTTGCACAATCCTGTATAAAATTGTGTCAAAAATCCTTGTTTGTAGGCTTAAGCCTCATCTTGACTCCCTCATCAGTCCTCAACAAGGTGGGTTCATCCCTGGTAGGAGAGGGACTGACAATTTCCTTGTGGTTCAGGAAATTATCCACACTATCAAAAGGAAAAAAGGTAAATGTGGTTTAATGGCAATCAAGTTAGATGTAGAGAAAGCTTATGACAAGTTTGAGTGGAGCTTTATTCAGGAAATGCTTAGTTTATTTAACTTTCTCCTCTTCGGATGAAGTTAATTATGTCTGTTGTCTCTTCCACTGAGATCTCTTTCCTTGTTAATGGAGATACGACTGAGTCTATTAGCCCCTCCAGAGGAATTAGGCAAGGAGACCTTATCCCTATCTCTTTATCCTCTGTATGGAGTACCTTTCCTAAAAAATGTCTCAAGTGTGTGAGGCTAACAACTGGAAACCAAAAAATTTTTGTTGTTTGTTGTGGCTGATAAGAAAAACTATGATTGTATTCATAAAACCCTTAGGGAGTTCTGTAATAAATCTGGACAGACAATCAATAGGTGGAATTCTAAAGTCTTGTTCTCACCCAACATGAACCAGGATGTTGCTGGAAAAGTATTAAGAAAGGTGGACCATAGGAAATGGAGAAAGTGTTTTATTTTGGATTGATAATTGGTTGGTATTGGCTCTTTTTGTAGTACGATACATTGTCCTTTATCTAAATAGAATGTCAATCTTATAGTCGAGGATGTTTGTAACAGTTTAGGCATATGGAATTTGGACTCCTTATCCATATCTCTTCCCCCTCATCTGATTCATTATGTCAAACCCAATGCAAACTAGGGTCGACAAGCCTGATCACCTCATCTGGGGACCTTCCATGGATGGAAAATTTTGCCTAAAACCGCTTGTGCCCTTGTTGATGACTCCTTACATGACCAAGTTGATATGAATAAATGGATCTAGAATATCCCTACATCTAATAAGATTAAGTTCTTCATGTGGTTGTGTTAATGACTGCATTGCATAAAAAATGAATTTGAAAAATAGAAACATAATTCCTTCAAATCTTCGTTCTGTTCGTAACTGACCTGAATCAACTGTTCATATTTTAAGAGACTGTGTTACTGCTAAAAGCATTTGGAGTTGTGTGGGAATTCCTCTTAACCTTATTAACGCTTTTACTTCTAGTTTGGAATCTTGGCTTGAGTCTAATATTGTTTCCCATGATTTCTATCAATCAAATCCTCCTTGGACTGTCATGTTTGCTTCTACTTGTTGGGGCATTTGTAACAACCGAAATTTTAGACAGTTTGAGAAAAAATCCACCCAATATCAGTACCACAGTCCACGATAGTAAATCTAAGGCTTATGAATATTTTCACCATGCCATCCCTCCCAAACTCCTCACCAAAAAACCACCATTCAGGTTTCTTGAAACCCTCCAAGTGAAAATTGGGTCAAACTAAATACAGATGGGTCTTCCTTGGACCCCGGGCTTTGCACGTTAATGAGTGCAAATTGATTAGAGGCTGTTCCAGAGGCATTGGTATATCACTACCAGTGTATTTGCTGAATTATGGGGCATGAGACATGGTTTGACTATGGCAAAAAAATTTGAGCATCCAATTTCTTTGTAGAAATGGATGCCAAAGTGGTTATTGATCTTGTTCAGAAAGCGGACACATTATCTCATCCTAATGGACCTATTATTCATGATTGCAGGTCCTTACTACTTTCCTTCAGCAGATTTGAAATCAAACATGTTTTTAGAGGGAAATGGGTGTGCGGATGCCTTAGCCAAGGAAGGATCCACTTTTGAGGCTGGATTATTTATTTTGTATCAGGATCCTCCTATGGACATCTTTAACTGCCATCTCTTTGATTGATTGGGGGGTGCGTCCCACCACCGGTTCATCTTAATTTAAGCTATCCTTTGAATCCAAAAAAAAATATACTCCCTTCAAATTTCGTGTGAAATCATTCTTTACGAGTACGAACTTTTTCTTTTATAATTTATACATATCTTAGAGAGATATCTGTCATGTGAATTAAGAACAATGATAATCACTAGCTAATTAATTGACACTTGCTTCGAGATTAATCAACTTGTTAATTTCGCTACCTACTCTCTCAACTTTTATATATATATATATAATGCCAATTAGATCTAAAAATAAAAAGAAAAAGAAGAGGGAAATCTCATTTCAAAGTCACATATTCTATAATTGGGAGTTAATATTCTTATAAGGGCCAAATCCTAAATAAAATTTTCCAGTTGTTAACTCTTGAGGAGGAAGCAAGGTCAGCTTAGCACCGAGTTCAGCAGCATCATCTGCGGTGTGAGTTCCCTTGCCTCGAGTCATAGATGTCTGAGTGAAGCCAGGGCAAAAGCAATTTACACTTAATCTTTCTCTCTCGTATCGTTTAGCTAAAACCCTAGAATACGCATTAAGCGCAAGCTTTGATACTGCATAGTCTGTCCATAATCCTGGCCAACCTCGGCTCTCCCATGTCCCATTCTTCACATCTTCAAGAAACAAATTCACTATTCCTTCAATGTGCTCCTCACTTAGTTTTTCGTCTTGTAGAATTTTTTTTATTCTAGGGTTTCTTACCTTCTACATACATGAATGGAGGAAAAATTAGTAGTAGGTATAGACAATGGATATTAGCTAAAAGTATATATCATATTGGTCTAGACTCTAAGAAAGTAGAAACCCAAAAAAAAAATTTATACACGAAGATGAGGGATTAATTAAACTGAAAATTTTTGTTGCTTTACAGGAGCCTTTTGGTCTTAATGGTCAAAGGAGGCACCAAAAATGTCAATATGGATAAAATTGGGGGAAAACTTGATAGTTATATGATAAGGTGAAATCTATATTTTATATATAACATTTTATTTTAGAGGGTGACGGATTCTGCATTTTAATATGTGACGTCATCCTTGCTAGCTATTACCTTTGGGCTTTTGCTTTTAAGAGATTTGAGATTCGATTTTTTATGCTAACTTTGGTAATCATATGAGGTCATATATATATATATATATATATATATATATATATATATATATAGAGAGAGAGAGAGAGAGAGAGAGAGAGAGAGAGAGAGAGGAAGTTTAATATGTGGGGTCGTCCTTGCTAGTGATTACTTTGGGTCTTTCCTTTTAAGAGACTGAGATTTGGTTTTCTTTCGTCAATGTCAAAAAAAGAAAAATATGGCTGCTTACATTTATTGTGCCGAGTCTTGAGCTTATATTAAGTATCCTGCTTACGGAGGCTGAGCGGCGAAACATGGGCAAGAGGGCCTCAGTGAGTAGCTTGGCTCCAATGAAATTGGTTTTGATAACAGTCTCTGCATGCTCTACTGAGTTCTCATGGATGTCTTTGAACGATACAGCAGCATTGTTCACCTGAGGAGAAAATTAATTTGTATCATCATAGTCTAGAAGCTTCAATACTTCAATTGCTAATAAATATGCAAAAGAGAATTTAGAGATGTATAGTGAAAATAAGAAAATTTTGTTTGTCATGGAGAATTTATTTATGTTGATGCCAAAAACGTGTTCGCTGAGTTGAAGGTCGGGCCTCGAGGAAACCTGCGCAAGGGAGAAGAGGTGAGCTAAGGGGTCGTCGGAGGGAATGCCTCCGAGGATGCTCCAAAGCTTTTGTTAGTGTGTGATAAGATGTATGAGAATAACGGCGTTCCCTTTTTTAGGTCAAGAAGATTATAATCTTTTGGAATGCGCACCTGAATCTTTCTATAGGGTTTTGAGGCGGCCTTTCATCCAGGGCGGTGACGATGTGGAGGCCCAGCTGGGTAGGCAATGATGCCGATGAGGCCTAATTGTGTGGCATTGCTGTCTTGGTTAGGGGCTATCCACGAATGAGGCGGCTTTTGTGTTAAAGGCAGTGTGACCTGGAGGGCGGTGATGACCTGGGCTTCAACTGTTCGAGCCTGGGTCATCCGCGTGTCGCCCTGCTACCTATCCCTGGGATGGTCCACGTGTCATCTTTTTATTAGGTGTGTGTTTTTTAGCAGTATCAGAGGCCCCCAACTTCCTTGAGCATATTTATGTGCTTAAGGAAGTATTGCAGGGTTCAGTCTTTAGTAAAAAGGGCTAATATACTGAGCTTTTGTCAGTGCCGAGCAGAGTATGTGTGAAACAATCCATCTGCTCGGCCTTGGAGCTGGTGGGCCGAGCATGCATGGAGCATTCCGTCTGCTCGGCCTTGGAGAACATGGGTCCGAGCATGTGTGGAGTAATCCATCTGCTCGGCCTTGGAGCTAGCTGGCCGAGCATGTGTGGAGCAATCCATCTGCTCGGCCTTGAAAAACATGGGTCCGAGCACGTGTGGAGCAATCCATCTGCTCGGGCTTGGAGATGGTAGGCAAGTATGTGTGGAGCAATCCATATACTCGGCCTTGGAGAACATGGGTCCGAGCATGTGTGGAGCGATCCATCTACTCGGATTTGAAGATGGTGGGCCGAGCATGTGTGGAGCAATCCATCTGCTCGAACTTGGACCTAATGGGCCGAGCATGTGTAGAGTAATCCATCTGCTTGGCCTTGGAGAACATAGGTCCGAGCATGTGTGGAGCAAAACATTTTCTTGGACTTGGAGCTAGTGGGTCGAGCATGTGTCGAGCAATCCATTTTCTCGGCCTTGAAGAACATGGGTCTGAGCATGTGTGGAGCAATCCGTCTGCTCGGATTTGGAGATGGTGATCCGAGCATGTGTAGAGCAATCCATCTGTTCGGCCTTTGAGAACATGGGTCCGAGCATGTGTGTAGTAATCCATCTGCTCAGACTTGGAGCTAGTGGGCCGAGCATGTGTGGAGCAATCCATTTGCTCAGCCTTGGAGAACATGGGTCCGAGCATGTGTGGAGTAATCCATCTGCTCGAACTTAGAGAACATGGGTCCGAGCATGTGTGGACTAATCCATCTGCTCGGACTTGGAGATAGTGGGCAGAGCATATGTGGAGCAATCTATCTGATCGGCTTTGGAGAACATAGGTCCGAGCATGTGTGGAGCAATCCATCTGCTCGGCCTTGGAGAACATGGGTCCGAGTATATGTGGAGCAATCCATCTGCTCGAACTTGGAGAACGTGGGTCTGAGCATGTGTGGAGCAATCTATCTGCTCGAACTTGGAGAATGTGGGTCCGAGCATGTGTAGAGCAATCCATCTGCTCTGCATTAGAGAACATGGGTCCACGTATGTGTGGAACAATCCATCTGCTCGGACTTGGAGTTAATGGGCCGAGCATGTGTAGAGTAATCCATCTGCTCGGCCTTGAAGAATATGGGTCTGAGCATGTGTGGAGCAATCCATCTGCTCGGCCTTGGAGAACATGGGTCCTAGCATTTGTGGAGCAATCCATCTGCTCGGAGTTGGAGCTAGTGGGATTCTTATTTTTAAGCCTATGAGAAATGTTTCTAGGCTTCTTTGGGCTCTCCTGGGCCTAGTTTTCTTTGGGTTTCTTAATTTTTTGACTCGTGGCTTGTGTCGATCCCAATTAAATGCTTGCAGCCATTTTTCGCAAGAACGACGATGTTCGTTAATGATTGAATTCCTTGGGGAATGAAACGGCGTTTTTAATGACTGAAACGGCACCTAGTCGGATCTGAGCTTTATCCCGGGCTTCATCGAGAAAATCAGTGTTTATACGAAGGGCCTTGATGAGAGTCGTAAAATGCATCTTAACAGTACTTAACTGTTATCACTTTAGGGTTGATCTAGGTTTTAATTGCACTTTTATACGTTAACAACTCTAAAGTATCATTCTTGGATCATTGATCTATTTCAGTGCATTTTCAGGTACTTTAAGCTCAAAAGAGGAGGAAAAGTTATCATTGCTTGAAGCACAAAGACTCGAGGCATACTGGAGTGAAGGAATGCTTCCGAAAGGACAAGATGGAGGGCTTAAAAGAGCAACAGCTGCTGCCCGCACTGGAAAGAGTTTCACTAAATTGCGAGAATTGCCCGTACAGATCAATCATCTTTGAAAATTAAACTGTATTGATACAAGAAGAACCAGGAGATGTACCATATATGCTTAGAAAGATCCGGAAGTCTATTTTCTGGAGAATTTTACGGTTCATCAAAAGGATTTTTCTAGAGAAAGTTATGGCAGTTTTAGTAGACAAAGGTCGGGCTGTGCGGGATTTTAACGTGATTTTGGGCTTAAATCCCACATCGGTTGGAAAACACATTTTTATATCCCACATCCCACATCGGATGGGAAACACATTGCACTCTTGGTATTTGCCTATATAAGACCCACTCCACTTTAGCTTTGAGAACCAATCGGGGATGAATCCAGAGGGCCTTTAGGAGCAATCCAGAGGGCCTTTAGGAGGAACCCGAAGTTTAAAGTTTGAAAGTCGGGAGAGATGATCATCGGGAGGCCGGAGGCAACTCGAGGACGCATGAGCCCCATGGCCGGCTAGTCTCCAAGCAAGGCGAAGGGATGAATCCCTAGGTGTAGTTGTTCTTATTTTTCTTTATTTGATTCGGTTGTAGTTGGAATTACTTTCATTAAATATTGTTATGTTTTATTCTTAATTTAATTCGTAGATTTATTATAACTCCAGTGGTTACATGCTTCTTTTCCATATAAGTTCAGTCAAGCTTTTCTTATGTGTACCTGTTTGGGTGTGATTAAGTCCGGTAGATCTCTTTTATAAATTTGTCCATTGCTGCGGTATCATCGTTTAGATATATCGTCGTCTCTTGATAATTTATAAGTTAGGTCATGTGTGCTTGAAAGTAAAGAAGATTTCATAACAATTACATTAGGATTTATAAATGTGTTTTAATTGAATATTTTTCGATTGCCTGTTTGGGATGTGAAACTTGCAATCGAGATAAAAACAACTGAATCAAGTTAGGATTAGAGCAACGAACCTAGGGAGGATTTTCGGAACCTTGTCATTTTTATTTTAAACTTATTTACACAATTACCCTTTTTCTCAAACAACTCAGATTCTTTAATCTTTTATTATTTGTGTTGAGGTTTACACATTCTGTTGTACTTAACTTGTTTCCCTGTGGAATCGATACCCCAAAACTATACTACAATAACCGCATTATGTTTTGGGCGTAATCAAATTTTAGCGCCGTTGCCAGGGGAAACATGCTTAAGTACAAAGAAGCTTGTCAATTTTGAGTGTGACGGTAAAAAAAAAAAAAAAAAAAATCTTGTTTCATTTATTTTATTTCCTCTCTGATTCATTTGGTGCATGCTTAGACAAGAGATCTGCGAGGTAGATTCATTAGAGGACCAGAGCTAGAATTACCTTCTCCTTCCAAGTCTGATAGTGAAACCTCACCTAAATCAACCCATAGAGAAAACCAAAGTGAGAATCTAGAGGATTTTGTTAACATGGCCGATAACCATAATGAGAATGTTGCTAGGACACTTCAAGATTACCTCCACCCTACACGCACAGCCATACCATCATGCATCATGTTTCCAGCCAATACTCGCCATCAAGATCTTAAACCAGGGATGATTCAATTACTCCCTACATTTCATGACTTGGATAATGAAAACCTATATGTGCACATTAGAGAGTTTGAGGAAGTAGTTGCGACTTTTCATAGTCAAGATGAAACCGATGACATTGTGAGGCTTAAGTTCTTTCCTTTTGCTTTGAAGGATAGAGCTAAGAGTTGGTTATACTCACTAAGACCACGATCTATTGGGTCGTGGACTGAGATGACTCGGGTTTTCTTTAACAAATATTTTCCCCAACATAAGACCAACGCTTTGAAAAGGCAAATCTCCACCTTTGCACAAAAGGACAGTGAGACTTTGTATCAGTCTTGGGAGAGATTTAAAGAGTTATTGAGTATGTGCCCTCACCATGGGTATGAGAGTTGGCGCTTAGTGAGCTATTTTTATGAGGGACTTACATATAGAGAGCGTCAATTTGTAGAGATGATGTGTAATGGTGAGTACCTCAATGAGCTTGCTGAAAAAGCTCACACTTGGACTGGACCTAGTGCTACTGAAAGCACAAATAGGTCACGACCTATAGGGAACCCAAATGGTGGTGGAATTTACCATCTTAGGGAAGAGGATAACCTTAAGGCCAAGGTCGAGATGCTCACCAGGGAACTAAAGGCATTAAAAACTAAATGCTCAAAGCCAACACACATGGCTAACCATGCCGAATCTTTGAAACCATGTTTTGTGTGTGGCAGGGTAGGTCATCCCGCTAAAGAGTGCCCCACATTTGTTGATATGAGAGGGATGTATAAGGAACAATGTAATATCTTAGGCATGTACACGAAGCCTTTTACACCCTTCTCTAATACCTATAATCCGGGATGGCACGATAACCCCACCTTCAGTTGGAAATCTGAAAATCAGCAGCTTGCACAACCCCCTAGCTCATATTTTGCACCATATCATGCACCTTCATCTTCTAGGAGTCCTTTAGAAGACACTTTGCATGCTTTTATTGAGGCACATGGTAAGACTAATTAAAGACTTGAATCTTTGATTACGTAGGTTGTTGAAGAACATAAGGAGATAAAGAGCCAAGTGTCCAAGTTAATGAGCTACTTGAGTGTGACTGAGCGAGGTAAATTTCCTGCTCAAGCTCAGTCCACATCCCATGGTCAACACCTAGCACAAAAGAATTTGGAGGAGGTGAATGCCATTGAGACACTTGGTGGTAAATCAGTACACATCCCAACAACGAAAAAATCAGAGGATGTGGCTGAAAGCCATCAAGCACAAGCATACATGATGGACTCGTTCATGGAAAAGGTCCAGCACCTTAATCCATTAGAGTCCACCTTCACCCATGGCTTCACCAAAGCATATATCGAGCCAGCATTTGCGGATATTACTGATGACATCCTTGAGGCCCCTCCTAAGCATAGAAGCACCGAATTTGGCAATGAAGCAGTGGCGGATGCATTCAAGCTATGTTTTTCAAGGAAGGAATAAGAGCGTCTGGCTGAAGACGTAAAACTTAGCACTCATGGGAGGCAGCCCACAACGTATCCTTTTACTTTTACTGTTTTTCATATTTCTTTTTCTTGTTTATTATTATTCTTTTACTGTTTTCCAGTTTTACTTTAGTATTTATTTTTCAGGGACAAATAAACGAAGCAGTTCAAATGATCGTGCACAACTTTCAACTCCACGCACCGTTGGTTAAAAAGGGAGTTTCCTTAACTTTCGTTTTTTTTCATTGAGGACAATGCTTATCTTAAGTTGGGGGTGGAAGATATACATTTCTTATTGCATATCATTGAACTGCTTGGTGTCATTTTTGTTTGATTTTGGCATGCTTGGTGTTTGCCTTAGAGTTAATTTACATGTCAATTATATAAACTTAATTGAGATAACATATAGCATTTAGAATAAGTAAAATCTTGCTTCAGTTTGAAATTAATTTAAGCATCAATCTTCATTTGGTTAGAGACTCTAGTTTGTGGTAAGATTGTATGATTAGTCTATAACATCTAGAGAAATTTTATGTGTGATTATTTTGTGAATATTTTTACGGTCTCAACAAACTCTAGAACTTACTTGATAATCACTTGAGGCAAATTCTTAGAATGCACACTACTTAGGATATGATATAGGTCATTTTTGAACCGTTTGAGCCTTTCAAACCTACCATTGCTATATTTATCACTAGTCACATATTTTAGCCTTTTTCTTGAAAAGAAAAATTGAGCCTTGTTTCTTTCGATAAACCATTTACTTACCTTTATGAGCCTGAAAATATTTTTATCCTTACCTTTCTTTTAAAAGAACTTAGTTATACACATGTTGTGAGAAGCACTTAAAAGGAGTAAGGGTGGAAATATGAAAAAAAATATCACTACCGCAACCCAAGTACATTAAAGGAGACAAGTTGGGGGTTGTGGAAAAGAAAAGAAAAAAAAAACAAAAAAAACAAAAAAAGAAGGTGAATGGTTATGTGCCAAAATAATAAAAATAAATAAATTATGGCAAAGAAAGAAGAAAGAAAGAAAAGAAAAAAAATGGTGATTTGATGAAAGAAATGCTCGAAAAATGGTTGAAAGAGTTGGGTGTTGAAGTAAGGTTATGCAGTGCTTAAAGAGTTGTGTTCAAAACTAAGAGATTAAGCTCTTCTACTTGTTGAATCCTTCCCGTTCTTTCTTAACCTTTACCTTAGCCTAACGTTGCAAGCTTATTAAAGACCTTTTCATCCAATGTAGTGTGATTTTTCTACAATAGTGGAGAGCGATTTGAAAAGTGAGCCTATGGAGCTTGTTTTTGTGATTGATGTCACGCAATTTATTATGTTTTTAGAGGCCAAGACTTGTATTCATGAATGTTATACATAAAATCATCCGGGTATTTGGATTAATGGTTTGTGGTAAGATGGATGTTAAGAGTCAATAACGATTTTAAGATTGATGTTTGGATTACTTTTGGACTTAGGTGAAATTTAATGATTCTATGTGTCGTATGTTATGTGCAATTTTTGAGACAAAAAGTGAATTACTCTTGGTTCAACGCTAGCATTGCTTTACTTTGTTTTTAACTCCTACCATAGAATTCATCTCTTAATTTCGCTTCAATTGCTAGAGACTAGCAACAAGCTAGTTGGGGGTTGTGATGAGAATCGTAAAATGCATCTTAACAGTACTTAACTGTTATCACTTTAGGGTTGATCTAGGTTTTAATTGCACTTTTATACGTTAACAACTCTAAAGTATCATTCTTGGATTATCGATCTATTTCGGTGCATTTTCAGGTACTTTAAGCTCAAAAGAGGAGGAAAAGTTATCATTGCTTGAAGCACAAAGACTCGAGGTATACTGGAGTGAAGGAATGCTTCCGAAAGGACAAGATGGAGGGCTTAAAAGAGCAACAGCTGCTGCCCGCACTGGAAAGAGTTTCACTAAATTGCGAGAATTGCCTGTACAGATCAATCATCTTTGAAAATTAAACTGTATTGATACAAGAAGAACCAGGAGATGAGCCATATATGCTTAGAAAGATCTGGAAGTCTAATTTCTGGAAAATTTTACGATTCATCAAAAGGATTTTTCTAGAGAAAGTTATGGCAGTTTTAGTAGACAAAGGTCAAGCTGTGCGGGCTGTGCGGGATTTCAGCGTGATTTTGGGCTTAAATCCCACATCGGTTGGAAAACACATTTTTATATCCCACATCCCACATCGGATGGGAAACACATTGCACTCTTGGTATTTGCCTATATAAGACCCAGTCCACTTTAGCTTTGAGAACCAATCGGGGATGAATCCAGAGGGCTTTTAGGAGTAATCCAGAGGGCCTTTAGGAGGAACCCAAAGTTTAAAGTTTGAAGGTCGGGAGAGATGATCGTCGGGAGGTCGGAGGCAACTCGAGGACGCATGAGCCTCATGGTCGGCTAGTCTCCAAGCAAGGCAAATGGATGAATCCCTAGGTGTAGTTGTTCTTATTTTCCTTTATTTGATTCGGTTGTAGTTGGAATTATTTTCATTAAATATTGTTATGTTTTATTCTTAATTTAATTAGTAGATTTATTATAACTCCGGTGGTTGTATGCTTCTTTTCCATATAAGTTCAGTCAGGCTTTTCTTATGTGTACCTGTTTGGGTGTGATTGAGTCCGGTAGATCTCTTTTATAGATTTGTCCATTGTTGCGGTATCGTCATTTAGATATATCGTCGTCTCTTGATAATTTATAAGTTAGGTCATGTGTGCTTGAAAGTAAAGAAGATTTCATAACAATTACATTAGGATTTATAAATGCGCTTTAATTGAATATTTTCCGATTGCCTGTTTGGGATGTGAAACTTGCAATCGAGATAAAAACAACTGAATCAAGTTAGGATTAGAGCAACGAACCTAGGGAGGATTTCCGGAACCTTGTCATTTTTATTTTAAACTTATTTACACAATTACCCTTTTTCTCAAAAAAACTCAGATTCTTTTAATCTTTTATCGTTTGTGTTGAGGTTTACACCTTTTGTTGTACTTAACTTGTTTCCCTGTGGAATCGACACCCCAAAACTATACTACAATAACTGCATTATGTTTTGGGCATAATCAGGCCTCGTCATTGCTATCACTCTCGAAATTTTGCACTCGAAGTGAAGGCACTCTGATTTCCAAGATGATGACGGCTTTGGAGCCGTAAGTTATGAAGAAAGGGGTTTCGCCGGTGGGCGCTCGGGCCGTAGTTCGATATGCCTGGAGGATATTTGGCAAGTGGTTCTTCCATTGTCGGTCCGCCTTGTCTAATCTCTTTTTGATGCTCTGTAGTAAAGTCCTATTGGTTACTTCGGCTTGTCCATTAGCTTGTGGGTACCCGACGGAAGAGAAGTTATGCTCGACATGCAGCTCGTCACATAACGTTTTGAACCAAGCACTATCGAATTACTTGCTGTTGTCCGTTACCAGCACTCAGAGTATACCGAAGTGACATACTATTGATTTCCATACGAAACCCCAGGCCTGATGGTCGGTGATACTGGCCAGTGGTTCGGCTTCTACCCACTTCGTGAAATAATCTATTGCCATGATGAGGTACTTCCGTTGGCCGGGTAGTGAAAGGTTCGGGGAGGTCCATTCACCACATGGCAAAAGGAAGTGGGCTAGTGATCGGTGTGAGGGGATTCGCTGGTCTGCGGGAGATGGCAGCGTACTGCTGGAAACTCTTGCACTTCTTCACCAATTCCATGGCTTCTCGTCGCATCCCGGGCTAATAATAACCTTGACGAAGGATCTTAAAAGTAAGGGCTCGCCCCTTAAGGTGATTTCCACAGATCCCTCTATGAACTTCCCGGAGGGCGTAATTGGCCTCAATCAGGCCTAGGCATTTTAAATAAGGGGTTGTAAGACCCCTTTTATACAGTTGATCGTTCAAGATTGCGTACCGTGCTGCTCGAGAGACGATTTTTCTGGCCTTGTTCCTTTTGCTCGAGGGACATCCGTCCCGTAAATACCTGAGGATAGGATCCATCCAGGTTCCCTTAGCGGTCACAGGCAACACGATTGTTTCATCAATGCTGGGTGTGACGAGCATTTTGAGGTAGACCGCTTGTGTGGATTCGACCTGTCGAGAGGAGGCGAGCCGGGCAAGGGAGTCAGTTTTTGAATTTTCGGCCCGAGGAACTTGGTTGAGTCGAAACACTTGGAACTTGGCGACAAGTTTTTTGGCTTTCGCTAAATAGCGAGCGATCCTCTCTCCTCGGGCCTCAAACTTTCCATTAACTTGGTTTACCACCAACTGTGAGTCGTTGTATGCGTTTAGGGCCTCTACGGACAGCTCACTGGCTAGCTTCATCCCCGCCAGTAGAGCCTCGTACTCAGCTTCATTGTTTAAGGCTTTAAAACCGAACCTTAGGGCGTACTCGATGGTAAATCCATCCGGGCCACTCAGGATGAGCTTGATGCCACTCCCGGTGTTGTTAGAGGATCTATCAACGTGGAACATCCATTTAGGGACTTCCTTGGCTTTGTCGAGATTTGAGGTAGAATCCTCCTGAATCGGGAGAGTGGTTTCCACAATAGAGTCGACCAAGGCTTGGGCTTTGACGGCTGTGCGAGGCCGATATTGAATGTCAAATTCTCCGAGTTCCACTGACCTTTTGACCTTTCGACCGATCTGCTCCTGAAATATTTTGTTTACCAATCTTTGATAGGTGGCTCTAGCGTTGTTTAACCCGAAAGGTATAACTTTATAGTAGTAGAGCCTTTGTCCCGTGATGAAGGCCATTTTCTCCTGATTGGGCCTGTGCATAAGGATCTGGTTATACCAAGAGTAGGCATCCATAAAGATCAGCAGCTCGTGCCCCAAGGTTGCATTGATGAGTTAGTCAATCCTTGGCAAAGGGAAGCTAACTTTCAAGCAGGCTTTATTCAGATCCAAGAAGTCGATGCAGATCCGCATTTTTCACTAGCTTTTTTCACCATCACCACATTGGATACCCAATCCGGGTAGTCTACTTCACAAATGGAGTTGGTCGTGAGTAGTTTTTCTACCTTAGCTTAGACAACAGCTTGTTGTTCGGGCGCGAACGATCTCTTTTTCTGAATGACTGGTTTGTGGTTTGAGTCCACATTTAACTTGTGTACGATCACCTCAGGGCTGATCCCGGGCATATCTGCTGATGACTAGGCATAGAGGTCTTGGTTCTCTCGGAGGAGGGTGAGTAAGGGTTCCTTAAGGTTCTCGGAGATATTAGAGCCAATCTGGATGGTTCGAGAGACATCTTCTCCGAGGGGTATAGCGGTCAACTCTTCCACCAGCTGACCCCTTGGGTTCCTTCATGCGTCCTTAAGGTCATCTAACTCAAGTGGGAGAGCTTATGTCCTCTTACCTTCTCTCATTGCGATAAGATAGCAAGACCTAGAAATCTGCTGGTCTCCCTTAACCTTTCCCACTCTGCTCTCGGTCGGGAATTTCACTTTTAGGTGATACATGAAGATGACCACTCGGAGCCTGTTGAGGGTGGGTTTGCCCAAGATCATGTTGTAGGACGATGGCTGTCGAACGATCAGGAAAGTAATCTGTACTGAAAGAACTATGCTGCCCTCTGCAAACATCGTGCCCCCTGAGAAGCCGTAGAGTAGGGTAAAGACCGGCTCCAGCCAAAAGTCTCCTAGTTGCATTTGTTGGAAAGCGTCATAGAACAAGATGTCGACCGAACTCCCGATATCAACTAGGATGCACCTGACCTCGTGGTTGGCCACGAGAAGAGAGATGAGCACAGAGTCGTCATGTGGGGTTTGGACTACTTTCAGGTCCTTGTCTGCAAAAGTGATGGTCGTATCAGCCTTTCGTCTCTTGTGGGGTCCGATGATCGAGGTTACAGACTGGGCATAAGTCTTTTCGCTGATCTCGAAAATGCCCTCTGCCACGGGCCCCCCACAGATGGTCTTAATGACCTTAGTTACAGTTACCTCTAGTTTCTTCTGGCTGGGCTCACCGCGGCTTGGCCCGGGACTCTTTCGAGTAAGCTGGACCATCCTATCTAGATCGAAAGGGCGCTCAGGAGTCCTCCGAGGTCGCCCTGCAAATTTCTTCGCTCGGGGCCCGTGAATTCTTTCAGCTGCCCTCTATTGATGAGGGCCTCTATTTGGTACTTTAGTGCCTGGCAATCTTCTGTGTCATGCTCGTGGTTCTCGTGGAAATGACACCATTTGCCTTGGTCCTCATTGAGGCGTAGTGGTTTTGGAGACCATTGCAAGATCACCTTGTCCTGGATCTGTATCAAGACGTCAATTTTGGATGCATTAAGAGGGTTAAAGTTCTCGAAGGGCTTGGGGACCCTGGGTCTGTCCTCACGGAAGGGTCGCTTGATAAGGTCCCAGTGCGGATTGGTGAGGCTCATTCTTTTTCCTTTTGCATTCCTTTCCCGCTCTCTTCAAAAGGCCTGGTCATCCTCTGCCACCATATATTTCTCGGCTCGGGCCAAGATCTTATTCATGTCGCAGGGTGGCCATCTGGTGAGTTTCGAGCTGAAGATCCCAAATCTCAACCCGTTCTTAAACACCAGCATCTGGACACTAGGGTCGAGGTCAAGGATCTCCCAGGCCGTTGAATTGAACCTTGATATGTAGGCTCAGAGTTTTTCCATTTTTATCTGGATGATGTTAAACAGGGACTCCGAGATCTTCTTAGGACCCTTGCTGCTAAGAAAGTGTGGTATGAAGGCATAACTTAGCTCTTTGAATGTGCGGATCCCACCTAATTTTAGAGGAGAATACCACGTCCCAATCGCCTTCTCGAGCGTCAAGGGGAAAGCTCGACACATTACTAGATCGGAATGCCTGTGGAGCGTCATCGTGGTTTTGTAGTGCTGGAGATGGTCTAGGAGGTTCGTGGAACCGTCATAAGGTTTGATCTGGGGCATTCGAAAGTTTGGTGGGAGGGGGCCTCAAGGACCTCCTGAGTGAAAGGAGGGTCCTAGACGTTGAGCTTGTCCATGACACTATGGTTATAACCCTTGGATGCTTCGTTGATCCATCCTTCAATGTCCTCTATCCACTTACCGAGGCCCTCACTGCTCTTGGACAAGGGGCCTTCTTATGGATTTGGCCACCCGAGGCGGGGAAGAATCCATCACGGAACAGCAGTCGACAGGGAGCCTGCGGTCTATCAAATCGGTGCGGTTAGGGTCTGACCATGATGGTGTGGGAGAAGGCTGGTAATTCCCTCCGTGAACCTCGGCGGTCAGGTTGGCCACTAGTCGTGAGAGCTCTACGAACTGTGCTTGGAGCGTAACCATGTTGGGGAGTGCATCAGATTCGACTGAAGAACTTGATTCGAACCGATGGGTATGGGTACTAGCCCTCGCTGCTCCTTTACCGGCGTCCTTGGCGGTGTGTTTAGGTGGCATGGCAACAAATGAGTTCTTTAAATTTCTTCACTTTTACTGTTTAGTGAGAGATGGTGGTTTCCCACAGACGGTGCCAATCTGTTGATGCCAAAAACGTGTTCGCTGAGTTAGAGGCCGGGCCTCGAGGAAACCTGCACAAGGGAGAAGAGGTGAGTTAGGGGATCACCGGAGGGAATGCCTCTGAGGATGCTCCAAAGCTTTTGTTAGTGTGTGATAAGATGTATGAGAATAACGACATTCCCTTTTTTAGGTCAAGAAGAATCTAATCTTTTGGAATGCGCACCAAAATCTTTTTATAGGGTTTTGAGGCGGCCTTTCATCTAGGGCGATGATGACGTGGAGACCCAGCTGGGTGGGAAATGATGCCCAAGAGGCCCAGCTGTGTGGCCTTGCTGTCTCGGTTAGGGGCTATCCACGCATGAGGCAGCACTTGTGTTAAGGGCGGTGTGACTTGGAGGGCAGTGATAACCTGGGGTCTAGCTGTCCAAGCCTGGGTCATCAGCCTGTCGCCCTACTGCCTATCCTTGGGATGGTCCACGTGTCGTCTTCTTATTGGGTGTGTGTTTTTTAGCAGTATCAATTTATCTTCTTTTTAAATGAATGTCCACGCCAAATTGATGTTAATAAATAAACTCTTATGTTTACAAATTAAATATTGGTGTTAGTGTTTTATCAACAAAAAAAATATATATTGGTGTTAGTGAAGCTTATGTCAATTTATGTTGTCTTCAAGAACTTGTGTTTATTATTATAGTAATATATATTCTAGAAAGTGATCCATGTAGCTCTTTCATGAATATAGAGTTGTACAAAATATTAATTACACATGCTCTTTTACATAGAGGTGGCAAATCTTATCTAACCCGATTTAAATTCAACCCGAGAATTAAAAAAATATTAGGATAATGTGATCTGAATCCGATCCAATCCAAACTCGAGTTATATGAAATTCTGAATAACCCGAATCTAAAACGATTTGAACTTGAAATAACCTAAAACTCAAAACGACCTAAAACTTGAAACAACTCAGACTCGAAATGACCCGAACTCGATACAATCCGAACCCAATACGATTCGAACATAAAACAACTCACCTCGAAATGATCCAAACTAGAAATGAGAGGTTTTTTTTTCGAAAAATTAAAAAAAAGAAAAGAATGATTTGCTCATTAAATTAAGATGAGAGTTGACTAAAAGTATAAGTTAGTTATCAAATAAAATTAGTTATATCATAATAAATAAATAAATTATTTTTTATTAACTAGTCAGCTACAAGTTCACAATACAATAAGTGCTTTGAATTTTTAGAGTTAATTGAATTTATTGATCTATCTTATGTAAACTAAATTTTCAATTGTTTAAAATATTGTTTTTCTTTAAAATAGGACTAGCTAAATGTAACAAATATAAATGAATCATCAATCATTATTAAAAAAAAATATCAATTTAGTATGAGACAATATAAATAGACCGTTTATTAAATTATATTTTATCTTTTAGTACCAATATCTTAAATTTTTATTTTTTATTAAATAATAATAACAACTAATTAATGTTACATGTATTTAATTATAAATGTGATTAATTCATACGTAGAACAAGTGTGTAAATGTGCAATTGCTTATCGTTTTTGTAAAACTGTTTTTTCTTAGCTATATGCTTATATTATAATATTATATGCTTAAAATGTTTTAAGAGTTTCACAAAATTACATGATATACATGAACACATAATTAAATGAATGCGTAGGTTATCAATTGATATCTAGTATAATAATATTAATAATATTAATGTATCTTACACAATTTGTAATTTATTGTATATTTTTATTTTACAAAAGACGATCATTAGATTTAATATTATATTAATATAAATCATGCACATCCATCATCATATATGCTAACGAAAAAATAAATTTGATCTTTTATTAGTTATTAAATTATCAATTTTTTAATAGTTGAATTATTTCTATATACAATTTTGATTTGCGTTTAATCAAGCCATAATTATTTAAATATATTAAAATAAAAAATAAATTAAGTTATTGCTAATATATTTTTGTGAAATTAATTATATTGAAACATAAAAAATAATATTATAATCTAAAATTTAAAGTGGAGTTCAAATGATTTTCTCGAAAATTGGAGAAAAAGAAAATAGAAAAATAGAGTGAATCTAATGGGTCATATTGAGCTTACTCAAAAGCTTGAAAAGACCCGAAATCGAGACGATCTGACTCGAACCCGATATAACCCGACCCAAACTGACCCACAGCCCGAAATAACCCAAACTCGAATGACCTGACCCAAAATGACTTGATTGCTACCTCTACTCTTACTGCTCAATATATTATTGGAAAATTTTATGACGTCGAAAACAATTTTTTCGACATGATGCCATCAAAATATGAAAATTTTTAACTAGACAAATTTAATAATCTATGTATCAAATTTAATAATTGAGTCTTAATGCATTTTTCGTAACTAGGTAGTTTTGATAAAATAATCATGGAATAAATTACGTGGGATTCATAAAATCACAAAATAATTTCTAAAGGATTTTATCTCTAGAATTTGAATTCCCTGCAAACCCTTTCTCTATCTAAACTCACCAATTATTTTCTCTCAATAAACTAAAGAATCATTTATTTTGTTGGGATTAGGCTCAAAATCTGACTAAGTGGTATAGAATGCTCGATTGAAACTTGGAGATTATGATCGGGTGGAGGCAAACCCGGCCCACGAAGTTAGACAGTTTGACCAGCGTTGAGATTTTTTTGTTCATAATTTTTTGGTGTAGGTCTCGAAGTTACTTGATGTGAAAAACAAGCTTCTTGGTGAGCAAGTTTATGATGAGCAAGCAACTTGGAGAGTAAGCAACTTGGTGGACAAGTTGTTGAAGGCTATAAACCTGGGCATTAAGAAAGGTAGTACATCACCCTATTCCTTAAGCAATAATAGTTGGTCAGATGTGAATCTAACAAATCAAACACCAATATAACTTGTTAAAGAGAGTTTTATAAAGATTTGAAGGTTGAGGGAACATTGAGTATATTGGAGTTTTGGATTGTGAGATTAGGGACAGTTTTCACACAATTTTCCCTAAAAAAAGTGTGTATTGTTTGAGAATAGTTTTCATATAGTTTTTCTTAGAAAATTTGTGTTAATTTTTCTCTTTATTTTTACTATTATAATTATGTGGTTATTGATTTTGTGTCAGATTTCCAACAAGTAGTATCAAAGCGAGGTTCTAAGACAAAAATTCAAAAAATTGGTGCGGTGAAGAAGCAAGTCGGATTTTCTATTGAAGGGTTGAGTGAACATACGATGTATTGAGGTTTTGATTTGTGAGATCGGGGAGAATTTTCACATAATTTTGCCTAAAAATAATTGTGTAGTGTTTGAGAATAGTTTTCACACAGTTTTTCCTAGAAAAAATTATGTAACTAGTTTTAGCAGTTTTCCTTCATCCAAAAGTTGCAAAGAGTGAATAATGATTGACACGTGGACGTAGACAGGAGGTGTGCCAAAATAAGTTAAAATTTTTTGTTTCTTTTCTTTTTTATTTTTACTATTGTGATTGCATACACTAGGTAAATGACACCTGTCGATGCTTTATTTCCAGCTCTTCATACAAACACCGCAATATATTAATTGTCAGCGCTTTTTTTCTTGCGCTTCTTTGAAGCGCCGCAATATTCAAAGAACATATAACATATTTCGGCGCTTTTAAGCGCCGCAGTATACCGGCGCTTTATGCTCCATTTCATGTTTCGGTGCTTTGAAGCTCCAGAATATGCTCCATTTCATATTCCGGTGCTTTGAAGCGCCAAAATATGAAATGGAGTATTCCGGAGCGCCGGTATATGCTCCATTTCATATTTCGATGCTTTAAAGCGTCGGAATATGCTAAAAAATTTCACATATAAATTATCATCACGTTCCTTGCCGCGCCGTGTTTTTCCCTCAAAATTTAGGTCCTGCACCCTTAGCTCTCCCAAACTTCCTCCAAAATCTTCTTGCTTCTTCATCTAGCTGTCACCATTCTTCTATTTGGTATTCTGTGAGTTTTTCTTCTCTCTATCTGTCAAGCTGGTTATTGTTGTTGTTGTTGTTGTTATTTCTCTGTGATGTTCCTTGCTATTAACTTTTTTCTTGTTTCATATGTAGACTTACTGGATATCTTGTAGTTGTACTTTAGGGCATCGACACATAAACCAGCACCAGCCCTTCTTCACACGGTAAATTTCCTTTTAAATTAAAAAATATTATGTTTTTTATGGTTATGGTTTTCGTGTTGTGTGCTACATGCTTGCTTGAGCGGAATTTGTTGGTGTTTTTCTCTACTATGAAGTAGCTAAACGGCTTTGGAATAATTCTTTTGGCATTTTGGTGGGATTTGAGTTTGTCCATCTACTATAGAGTTTTTAGATACGTGGTTCTTCTCTTTGGGCTTCAACTACAAGAGCTTGTAGACGTAATTCTTTGAGTGATATGCAGCGAGCTTGGAGGGCTATTTTTGCGGTCACCTTTTTCTCCTTTGTACTTTTTTCTCTCTTAATATTTTTATAAAAAAAAATTTAAAGCTTGGCTGGAGCTATTCGCAAAATTTTTTGTATAAATTAGAATGAAATTTGAAGTAGAGCATTAGTGGAAGATAATGATAAAAGCAGAGGAAGGTTAAGAAAAAATGAAGAGGGAGATGTCTTGACAGCTTCTGCTCATGCTAAAGATTCGAATAAAATTTGATTTGGTATGCAATAAGGATTGAGTTAAGTCTTGTTGTCAACATAAATATCTCTAAAATGGTTGTACCTTTTGAGTTTAAGGGAACTGCTAGAGTTAAGAGTTTTCTTATGTTTGAATCAATGTATACTGCCACTGCCTCCATTTCAAGATAACTGAGCCCTCTCTCTATTTCAAGTTTAAGCCCTCTCTCTCCTCAACTCCCAATTTCTCTCAAATCTTCTCACAAACATTCCTTGTCCACAGCTTCTCTCAGATCATCTCAATATTTCTCTTCCCAAATCAGATGTCTCTCAATCTCTCCTATGATTTTTTGAGCTCAAAAATTAAAAATGAAGATTGAATTTAATTGCTATCTGTCATAGCCAAGTGGATTTTTTTTGTCTTTACTTTTAATGTTGTTTTATTTTTTCAAGGATTTATTGAACTTAATTGCTAGATTTGTAATATTATATAGCTAATAACTGTTTGGTTGCTTCCAAAGAATTACAGTACATGCTTAACATTTCTTATGTAAATATCACTAAATCTATGGGGTAAAACCATAACAGTTTGTGCTACATGTTTTGTTCATTGCCATACCAGCAAATTTGGATGCTTTGGAAAGACAGCTAAAAGTAATCAAGGATAAAACAATAATAATTGGAACCAAAATGCATCAATCATCAGCTAAAAACTAAGTTTATGTTCTATTGCTTTATAAGGGAAGAGTTAAGAGTTTTTTTATGTTTGAATTAGTGTATACTGCCACTGCCTAATCAATGTGTAATTAATTATTCTTCCATTGTTTTTTGAATGGAGTCTGCATATTTGCTGATCTGGTTTTATGTTCTGCTTTGATTTCTGATTGATATGGTTTCTTTTTCTGTTCGCATGGTGTAAACTGATATATTTGGTATAAATATAATAATTGTTTCATGATGCTTACATTCTCTTGTATTTTTTGTGTTTTATTTTCCATGTTATGATGAATTTTTTTTTTTTTTTTCCGAAAACCAAATAGGATCCAAGAAAAGTATTTCCCATCACATTTTCTTTACAAGTAAAGAGTTTAATTTTCTTTCCTATCATTTTTCTTTTCTTCACTTTCTTTTTCTCTATAATTTTTCAAGAAGCTAAATAGAGCCTGAAGGATTTAAAGTTGAACTTAAGGAATGTAAGCTGAACTTCACAAAACTCAACCAACTGTTGGAACTTAATCAATGTGATTCATAAATTATGCGCTTTACACTAACTTAATCAACTTTTGTGAATAATTTATGTGCTTTACACTAACTTCGGTCTCCAGGTATCTCTCCTTGTTGTCTTCTTAAGTTTGTGTTGTACTGGTGATGTTTCTATCTTGTCATTCTTCTTTGGGATTACTTGTAGTGTGTACTTACAGTTGCATCTGTATTGTGTTTGTGTTCTGATGATTTTTCATGTCCATTACAGAATATGGTGGGGTTTTGAGTCCGACGTATTTATCTTCTGTCTTTAAACTTATTCCATGTACAAATGTGTAGTTCAAGGTCATAATAGATGTTGATTGCAGCATTTCTTGTCAAATTCATCTTGATTGACATTAAACATTGTGCATCATGTCTCATTTTTCATTCCTTTTTAAACCTTTTATTTATGCAGACTTGCATTATTTGATGTTAGGAGAAGAGAAGAAGTTTCATCATTTCTCTCAAAATTGGGCCAATACTTGTTAGAATTGTTGAATCATGCTATTATTGTAGTTCAGGAAAACCACAATTATCTTCAATCTCTTAGTTGTTTGGGCTCTAACTCGGATCTTAGTGAAAAAAGCTCAATTGTAGCTTCTTTTGGATGCTTTGTTTGCTATCATATTTTTGTCAAATGGAGAAAGCAAAATGATCTGGATGCTGCAATGTATGATGCACTAATTCAGTCTATGGAGAGGCTGGTGTAGCACTAGCACCAGCCAACAGGGGCTGGTGCAGCACCATCACCAGCACCAGCACAAAGGCTGGTGCAGCCCCAACACCAATACTAGCACCAGCACCTGCACAGGGGCTGATGCAACCCCAGCACCAGGACCAGCACCTGCACAACCCCTTCTTTTGTAAAATACTGTAAGACATTGCACAATGAATTGGAAAATTTAGGACTTCTCATTAATTTGGTAAATGTTATTAGCTTACATTTGGTGGAAGATTCACAGGTTGGTAAACTTTTAGAAGTGAATAATCAATAATCTGTCAAAGAAGTTGTAAAATCTGCATACATATGTTATTTGCAACCTTTTGTTTTGCTGAGACCAATTGCCAGCATGAGCTTGATTTGTATCAAGTTTCCTAGAAAGATATCTCTTTGTTTAAAGAGAAGTCACTAGAACAAATAAATACTCACTTTCGATGGGACCAATTGTAATATATGGAGTACTAACATGTGATTATCAATTTGTTGTTATCAATTTCAGTTCATCCACTTAGCAATCAAATTTAAGTTTGTGATTATGCCTTCTTTTGCCAAAAATATTTCAATTCTGACTTTCTTAATATTGTTTTAGGAAAGTCTATTGGCATCATCTAAAAATGGATAAAAGTTGGATAGATAAACCAAGGTCGAGTAAAGCCTATATGGATGGTGTTGCAAACTTCATTATATTTGCGTGTTAAAAAGCTTGTGGTCGTGGTAGTATTGTTTGTCAATGTTGGAGATGTGGTAATTATTCTTCATTCGAACTAGAAGTTGTTCAGGAGCATATATTGTATAATGGGTTTAGTCCAGGTTACACCGAGTGGGTTTTTTATAGGGAGAAAGTCTCTCGTATAGACCACACTCACACTAGTTTACAACCCACTAGTGTTCCAGTTGGCTTCATGGGACGAGATGACGTGTTGGGTTTGCTCCGAGGTGCCTTCGAGGTTACTTGTGAAAACCCAAACAATGAACCATTAAGTTTAGGAATCGAAGTGGGATCGTCAAATGAGCATAATGAAGAGCAACAGGCTCATGGTGTGTTTGAGTTCAATAATTGTGGTGATCCTTCACACGTCGAACATCCAGTTCGTTCTGCTATTGATGAGATGACTCAGTATCGCAATTTAATGAAAGATTATGATAATGAACTTTATCCGGGTTGTCAGAATTTCACAAAGTTAAGTTTTATGTATATCTACTACACATCAAATGTTTGAATGAGTGGTCTGGTAAATCTCTTACTATGTTGCTTGAGTTTATCAACATGGCATTTTCGATGTGTGCTCTGTTGCCATCAAATTATTATGAAGCTATGAAGATTATCAAAGGATTGGGTCTTGGCTATGAGAAGATTCATATTTGTCCTAATGACTGCACACTGTATTGGGGTGAGCAGGTGAATGATGAATTTTTTCATGCGTGTGGTGTGCCACGGTGGGTTAAAAACAATGCTGATGATGGGGATCCGTTGAATGAGATGGATGGTCAATCTATAAAGAAAAATCCAGCTAAATGTTATTTTCCACTAATATCGAGATTGAAGAGGATATATATGTCATCTAAAACGGCTTTATTGATGAGATGACATGATAAATATCGGATAAATGATGGGATTTTAAGACACCCAGTGGATGGATTAGCCTGGAATGATTTTAATACTTTGTATCCCGATTTTACAGTTGATTATCGTAATGTCAGGCTTGGCCTAGCTAGTGACAGGTTCAATCCTTTTCGAACAATGAGTTCAACTTATAACACATGGCCCGTTCTTTTGGTCCCATACAACTTGTCACCGTGGCTTTGCATGAAGCAAGCATCGTTCATCCTTTCAATGGTGATTCCTGGTGAGAAAAGCCCCGGTAATGATATTGATATCTTTTTGCAGCCTCTAGTGGAAGAGTTGAAACAATTATGGGATAGTGTTGATACATTTAATGCGTCCACCAATCAAAGCTTTAAGTTGCGCGCTTCTCTTCTTTGGACCATTAATGATTTTCCAGCATATGCAAACTTATCTGGTTGGAGCACTAAGGGACGGGTTCCTTGTCCATGTTGTGGGGATACTACGCATTCTAAATGGTTAAAGCACGAGGGAAAGTTTTGCTATATGGGTCATCGTCGATGGTTAGAAGAAAACCATGAGTTTTGTTTTCAAAAGGATCAGTTTGATAGCACCATAGAGTTGGGATCTGCTCCTGTTCCACCGTTTGGACACGATATTTTAAGACAACTAGAGGGTGGAAACTATATCTATGGTAAACCCTCGAAGCCTTCTAAGAAGAGGGCAAGAAAGGATGTTGGTACCACTACCGGGCAAGTACTAGTGGATGAAGTTGATAACCTTTTTGAGGGTGTGGACAATTTCTTAGAAAATGTTGATAATGAGGATCTTCCCATAGATGAGGGAGTTGTAGACACGTTGTGGAAAAAAAGAAGCATTTTTTTTAGTTACCTTATTGGAAAGACAATCTATTGCGTCATAATTTAGATGTGATGCATATAGAGAAGAATGTATGTGATAATTTGATTGGAACAATATTGAATATAGATGGTAAGACTAAAGATATTAAAAAGGCATGCCGCGATCTCGAGGAAATTGGTATTAGGAAAGACCTCTATTTAGTTGTTCTTCCTAATGGAAAAGATCACTCGCCTCTAGCATACTATACTACGTCTACGAAGGAGAAGCATAATTTCTTGACAGTTTTGACAAATCTTAAAGTTCCTTATGGGTATGCATCAAACATCTTGAGATGTGTCAACCTAAAGGATCGTAAGCTGTCAAACTTAAAGAGTCATGATGGTCACATATTGATGCAAGAAATCCTTCCAAAAGGAGTAGATCAAGACTAGTGGAAACAATTGGTGCTAGTTTTCTGAGCAGAGTGAGGTTGTTTTTTCATAATTATGTTCATTTGAATTCTCATTGTTTTTATTTTCTTTTAATGACTTATTATTCAATTGGTTTATTGTTTGTGTAAAAATATTCTACTATAGGGACAGTAGCATGTGAAAGAGAACAATGTCCTCACACGACCGGATCAAAGAGTTTTGTTAGAAGATGGGATGAATATGTGAGTTGATTTGCTTCATTCATCCAATCTTTCATTTGAGATGTAGTGTATTGAGTCACTGTTTGAACTCTTTTCATAAATGGTAGGAGATGAAACATGGAAATGAGCCTGAGCGCGTAGAGTTTTTTGCTTAAACTTATAAATGCAAGGATGAAACTTTTATTTATGAAGCATAATGACAATTTGTGGTAAGTTCACTTACATATATGATGGTTTGATGCATGATAGTTAAGAATAGAACTTAATTTACTCTTAGCGTGGTTGGTACTATGTTTCAGGCTTTTATGTAGATTCCAAGTGTTACCTTTATCTTTTTATCTTGAAATGATTTTTTATTTTTTATTTTTAAAATGAGCGAAGATGAGAGAATTTGGAGGGGTACTCTTCTCCTCTCCTTTCTCTCGATCTAAAAATACACTAATTATGGGAGTTGTAGTGCATACATCTTGGTTAATAGTTTTGTGCAACCAGCCAGTGGTGATTGCTTTAATGGTTGCTATAGCTTCCAATCCAATATTCTACTGTTGAGATGCCATATGAATCATACAATGGAGTGAATATCTTGTTTTATAACTTTTCAGTTTTCACCTTTTTTTCCTATCAATCATATGAATCATTAAATAATACAAAACAGTTTTAGTTCACATGATCTGTGAAGTAAATGAAAACTGATGGCATTTAGCTACTATTTTCTTATAATTTAGTTGTTTGAATTTAAACAGGCTTAGTGATATGATAGGTCTGTTTCATACCTTGTGTGGATGGTGGCTGGTGATGGGGTTTGAGGTCTGATTGAGACAGGGCTAGCAATTAATTAAGCTGTGGGTGATGGGTGCGTTAATGACACTGGCTTCATTGGTGTATTAAGTTAGGTGGACCTTTCTTTTCCCTAAGCAAGAATATATATCAGTGTGTGTGTAGCTCCACTGACAAAATCAAGAGCTACACATAGTAACAACTAAATCCAAATGTATTGTTATATATTTCAATTCTAATTTAATTTCTGACCGTGAATTTCTGGAATGCTATTGATGTTTTCACATCCAAGGATTATTAAACACACCAACATTAATTGGTTAATTTTTTTAGTAATATTGATAGTTATTGGTGTATATTTGTTCGTATCTATGGCATAATCTTTGTTAGTTAATGTTAAGGTAGAAAAGGATTCTTATGTTCTGAAACTGCTTGTTAGCAAGTGGTTTGGTTGCTTTTTTGTTACATTTACTTTGAAGATAACCCTCACATAGGCTTGGATGGATCAAGAACTTCATTTCTAGAGGTTCTTCATCAATGACTTGGATCGAGTTGGTGTTATTTTGGTAATCATATAGGAGATGGTAAAATATAGGTTAACTCTGAGACCTTGTTTTTTGGACAAGTACTAGATTTTGTTTAGGGATGCTCAATTGGGCAATGACCTTTTTTTTGGACATGATGGTGCTTGATTAAAATATAACTTGGATATACTTGTGTAGTTTGAAAGTTTGGTAAGTTTAGTAAGAAACAAGAGATGGACTTGTTAGATTGATACCAAACAATGGATTTCTATTTGGTCCCTAGGCTGTTTTCAATTATGTTTTTCTTTTCTTCAGCAAACCGACTTGAGTTTTGTTTATCTATATGTTTTGGTTCATATGAATGGGATATTCTTACTGGGTTTGATCATAATCTAAGGTTTAAAGTTGTGTTTGGGTCTGTTAACATGAGTTTTGAGGTTCATTGTTGGTACTACTCTTAGTTAAATTTTAAATCTAACTTAAATCCGGGTGAAATGCGTGTGTTAATTTTGCACTTGAACATAGAATTTATCTTGCCTAAAATCTGCTTATTTGAAATGAGATATTACTAAACTATAAGAGATTTTGTGGTTGTTGGATCTGAAACAATTTTGATCTTGTTTCTGGGCATGTTATCTGAATTTTTGGTTAGTTGTTTTGAATATGTTCTGGTTATGTTGGGTGATTGTTTCTATTATGATTGGTTTTGGTTTATAGAAGATAAAGTTCAATACTTTCTGGTAATACCAGAGAGATGTATTGGTTCCATTGCCAACATCATGTATAATATATCTTCTAGCCAACTCTCTCACCTGTAAAAGTTTCCTTCAAACCCAGCTACCATTATTTGGTGGTTTAATACACCAACCAAATGCTTCTATTTTTTAGAAGCATTGTATGACCTCAGTCAGCCTAGATAGAAGGAATTTTTGCAACAAGAACCCAAATATTCTTCAACATAGCAGCTTTATTCCACTCCACCAATTAAGCCCTAAACCACCTTCTTTTAAAGAGCAGCAAATATCTTTTCAAGCAACATTACCTTTGTTCTTAACCACATCAGGACTAGACCATAAAAACCCTCTGTAGATCTTCTCAATTGTCTTCAAATCAAAACCTGCACTGGTAGTATGAACACAATACTCCAGTAAACTTGCATGCTAAAGAGGGCACTCTGAACCAGTTGTAACCTCCCAGCATATGAGAGGTATTTTCCAGTTCATCTCTGTACTCTACCTTTGATTCTCTCAATTAGAGGAAAACAATCACTAACTAAGAGCTTTGAAGCTGTGACTGGCAATCCTAGGTACTTCATTGGCATTTTACCTTCATTGAAGCCAATTAGATTTGAAATATTTTACTTTGCAGCGACCTCTATAGTAGATTGTACTCTTAGATAGATTTGCAGTAAGACCAAAAACATTTGCAAATTCTTTAAAGCATTGATTGATAGACACGATGACTAATAAATTATAACCCTTAAGCCTTATCTTAGCTGTCAATTTTGCAAATGTAATCTCCTTTGGTTTTGCCATTAAAGAAAAAAAAAGATTCTTTGAATTTTAGTAATCAAAAGAATATTCTTTGGTTAAAATTTACTGTATTGAATTAAGGATGAGCACTGGGCAGTGTTTCCTTTATTACTGTATATCTCACATTTCCTATTTGGGAAGTGCTAATAACACGGATTCTTTAGGGGATCCAAGGCAGTTTGCATATAGAATTGCAGTTTTATCAAATCAAATGAATGGGATCACTGTTTGGTTTATTTTGTTTGGACTATATTTTTGTTTTTCATTTGCAGGAGGTTTTATAGAAATATAGGGGAAATTCTGCCCATTTTTTTATAAAATCTGATAAGCAACGTTTCTTTTATGTAACTTTTGCTTCATAATCTTTTGGGGAGTTTAATCATTATTGTTTCATAATTGTAAGTGACAGCTGAAGCTCGTATGGCCGAACTTGTTGCAACTTCAGGATCTTCTGATGCTAGCAATAATTTACAAATACAAAATGAAGTCTTCACCGAGCTTATGGGTGAAGAGAGTTCTGGTGGTGTTCGAGGTCAAGGGTTTGGATTTACACCCTCAGCCGTGTATGAACTTTCAGCTCAAATTAGGAATGATATAGGATACAATGAGGCTTATGCTGAGGAGATAAATAGTTTGAAAGTACAAATAGAAGAAAACAATCAAAAGCATGAGCATCAGATTCAAGAAATAACAGCGAAGCACGATGATCAAATGAACAATATGCAATCCCAAGTTGATGAGCTGAAGTCTTTACTACAACAGTTGGTTAATAGAGGACCTCATAATTGATTTCAAGTGTAATGGTAAAATAATTTCCCAGATTACATTCCATTACTTTGTTTTGTATGAATTTATGTGTTAACTATGATTATTTTTTGTGTAAATGAGATGACTTTTGTATTGATATTTGATTTTTTATGGATTTGATGGTACATTTTATATATTGAAGAACATGAATATTCGTATTGATATTAAACCCAAAATAATATAAAACACAAGACAAATGTATATTGGTAATTTAACCCATTATATTGCGATGCTTAAAAGTGCATATTGTGGCGCTTAAAAGTGCCGCAATATGCATAATTGTTCGTAATATTTCGGTGCTTCTAAGAGCCGAAATATACCGGAGCTTAGAAGCGCAAAAAAATTGCATATTTCGGCGTTTTCTTTAAGCGCTGGTACTGGCACTTCGACATCACACATACCGGTACTTTATACGGCGCTTGCCATAAGCATCGGTATTGCATATTGCGGCACTTTAAAATACCGAAATATACTAAAAAAAAGGTCGGCGTTAGCCTTTTATCTTGTAGTGATAGTTGCTTATTGGGGATTAAATTCTCAACATTTCTCTATACATATCAAATTTCATAACGAAAAAAGTACTATATCAAATTTCGTAACCAAGCCTTCATATTTCTTATTATGTGCCTTAATTTTCGCAATTTAAATATTTTTCTTAACTTAACTTTCATATTTCGTGACTTATATATTATTTAGAAATTATTTTGTGATTTTATGGATCCTACATAACATATTCAATGATTATTTTATTAAAATTATCTAATTACAAAAAATAGAGACTCAGTGACAAAATTTGATATATTAATTACAAAATTTGATTATCTAGTTATAGAATTTTATATCTTGATGGCATCACATAAAATTTTTTTTAAAAAAACACCTTTTTTTCGGCTTCATTATGCATGCGCGATATTTATAAACTCTAACATGAATCAATTCATAATCATTGAGAATATATATATATATATATATATATATATATTTTTTTTTTTTTCCTTATCAACCAATTAATAGTGTTCACTTGCGTTGTACCGCAGTTAGGGATATCTCACCGTTGTTCACTTGTACAAAGTTTATTCTCCCTAAATATATTGTATGTACTGTGTTTCTTTTTAACTATAAAAAAATTATTAGTGATTTTATTGACTCTAAATAGATTGAATACATATATGTGAATCAAACAACTAATACTATTAGAATTGAAGTTTTCAATATTAACGATGAGTGATCTTATAATTGACTTAAATAAATATATTTTACATTGACGATTTCGTATGTATGATATATGAATATGATATTTCTCCCTTTGTATTATGTAATTAACTATACTATATATATGATTGAACAGTTGGCTATTGTAAATATTTTTTATAAAGAAGTAGGTCCATGGCCAATGCATATTTAGATTGATGTTTTTGGGTTATTCGCACTCAATTTATTTGTTTCATTTATAATAATATTCTTAATTGAAAATAAAAGTTTTTAAGAATGTAATTTAATTAAGAGTATTATTTCAAATATAAATATCAAAACAAAAACAAAAATTGCACTGTCAATAATAATTTTTTTAGAGTACTAATGACTTCACTAGTATTTATTTTTGTTTAATTATTTTTCATCAAAAATTTGTAACCAGGGTTTTATCTCTTTTGCAAATACAATATATATATATATATACCAATAAATGATAAATCAAAACTAAATAGACGAAATTGATATTGGGAATAATTTTCCCGTCAATCAGACTCTGAGACATGCACGTGACAGTTCACAAGGACAAAAACCTCGAAGACACTAACCAACCACGTATGGCATCTAAGGGGCGGATTGCTACTTCCTGTCCAAGGACATGAATGTACTTTCTGTCCAAAGGGCAAGGAGGTAATATTTTCCAAAACCCTAGACAAGATAGGAGCTACACTGAGAAAAAGGAAAATTTCAGATAAGGAAGAAAAGCTGATTTTAAGGAATCCTACTTTCTAAAGGAAAAGGGGTACATTCATTATGTAAAGGAGCTCCAAAATTAGCAGAGGTATGTATCTCTCTCATTCTATAATTTTCTCCTAATTATAGAATGAGAGAGATATATTCATAACAAATGCAATAATGCATGCCTCTTCTTTTTTCTTTTGTCCTGAAATGGTTGATGGGGACCAGTGAGTAAATGCATTACAGCCATTCATTCATATGTAGTTTTCGTACTAAAGGCCAAAAAAAAAATGAAAGAAAAGTATTTGTACTTACAAGAACATCCAATGCTCCAAATTTGCTTTTGAACCATGAAACGAAGGATTTGATGGAAGAAGGGTCTGATACATCAAGGCAAAAGAATTGGACATGTAATAATCCTTCCTTCCTTAGCAACCCAACAGCCTTGACTCCTCTTTCATAGTCTCTTGCTGTTAAAATCACTGTTATTCCCAATTCTGCAAGTCGTTTCACAAGCGCAAACCCGATCCCTTTATTCGCTCCGGTGACTATGGCAATGGTGTCTTTAGACCACCATCTTCGATCGATTAAAAATGCCAATTAAGACAGAAAATGTTAATTACTCTAAAATATAGTAAAAAAATAGAGTTAATTACTGAGAGAAAGAGAAAAGGTTATACCTTGTGGAGAAGACGATGGGAGAAGAGAGAAAGATGTGCTCTGATTCTTTTAATTGATCCATCTTCAATATAACAGATGTAGTAGAGGAATGACTCCAATATTTATATATAGTATAAAGAAAGAGAGAAAGCAAGAGGGATAAACTAGAAGGTAAAGTTGAAAGATTGACAATAAATAAAAGAAAGGGGGAATTCTTAAGTAGTGGTTTATAACACCAGCGTGCATATGCAACGGAAAAGCAGAGACCTACCCCACCTATAGCTACTTCGTTCTCAAATTTGTATCATAATTATGGTTTATATATGAGACGTGTTAGCGGGACACTCAAGCCAAACACTTATTTTATACACCCTAAAAACTTGAATGATAATTATAATAGTTTCCAAATAATTATAACTGTAAATGTATATCTTTCTCAATATAAAAAATATTAAGAAACTTTAGTTCTAATTGATATATGAGAAAATCTCATCTCTAATAACATGATGACACGTGTCAATTTTCAGGGCAAAAAATGGTTGGCTTTTAAACAACAACAAGACAACCAGTCCCCTCATAACACCTGGCAAGGGGCATAATAGTAATTTCACACCAAAAGACCTGATACTATTTTGTCACTCCGACTTTTGGATAAACCTGCACGACTTATAGATAACTCTAAAAGAATGTTACTCCTACAATTGTCTCATAATCGGACTCTACTCCGACACACTATAAAATGGGGTCTTCATAAATCAAAAGGTACACACAATTCTTCACTCATAGCTCCTGATTTCATATAACTCCCCTTATTTCTCCAAAAAGCCTTATACTAACTTCGACATCGGAGAGTCCTCCGGAGGCACACTCTCCCTCCAATCCTCTGCAACTTTAGGATTTTTCCTCATTTCGTGTGTGTAGGTTCCACTCCTCGACCCTCCAAATTTCAGTAGATTTTCAACATTAATAAATTGGTGCTAGAAGGAGGACCTTCTTTTTTTCTAAAGGATCAAGGACTTACTTGTTATCATGCCGCCTAAAAGCACTGCCGGAACTAGTTCAATTGCCACACGAGTGTCTATCAGCTAACAATTAATCAATCCACACCTCTTTGCCATCTCGAAACATACTGGCTCTAAGCGTGACAATGAGCCATCAGATAGGAGGACTGGGCATGATCCTCACCCAGATCTAATAGAACCCAAGGGCCTTACCTGTCCTGCATCCTACTATCCCCCAAATCTATGAGAAATTATAGGAGCTCACCTGACTTGTCACTGATCTCACCACTAAGGTAAGGGGAAGAGCTTGTCACCCTATGCCTCCACCTCTCTCACAATGGAGCTCCCGACAAAAGACACCGCCCGAGTGTAATAAATCTACTGGAGGCCATTCTTCAACTAGTTCATCCTCACGTGCCAAAGAAGGTCTCACTACTCCATCTCTAGGTTTTCTTTTAGAGTTAGATGTCGAGGTTTCTCACCTTCCAAAAATCACGCCGACCTAGACAAAAGATTAGAGGACATGACCAAAGGATAAACGAAGATTTGAAAGCAAGGAACACCAATGTCCTGGATGACCTCAGCTCAAAAGATCCACCTTTTACTCATGAAATCCTTGAAGCCTCTCTCCATCGATACTTTCAGATGTTGGTTATCAAAGCATATGATGGAACCACAGATCCCATAGATCATCTCCAACATTACAAGACCACCATGATTCTGCATCTGCATCCTGATGCTGTTATGTGCATAACTTTTCCTATGACCTTTGAAAAGGCTTCTAACACCTGGTACAGTCACCTTAAACCCATCAATATCAACTCCTTTAAAGAACTAAGCCATGCCTTCGCGTCTCATTTCATAAGTAGTAAGGGGCCTTGGAAGACCTCACAAAGCCTCTTCAGCATCATCCAATGCAGAAGAGAAAAGCTCCGGGAATATATCTCTTGGTTCAATACAGCGGCCTGGGAAATTCCTAATCTCGACCCTGCTGCCCAGAACTTGAGCCTTTCATACCTTTAGCTTCAAGTTGACTAAGCACCTTCATAGGGATATGAATGACATTCTCGCCTAGGCCAAGAATATATGATCGCGAAAGATGATCAGGTATTTAAGAGAGAAAGAGATGGTGGAATGGAAAAGAGAAAGAGGGATCCTAATGAACCCAGGGAAAGCTGCATCAAAAAATAATGCCTAGAAGAGAGGGCAAGAGCTCCCCTTAACTTTGAGAACTTCACCCCACTAATTGCCCCTAGGACGAACATACTCTTAAGTATCCAAGACCGAGGCCTCTTTGGTTGGCCTCCAGGACTTTTCTATCTAAGTGGAAACCGAGCTAAGTGGTGCCGTTTCCATAATGATTATAGTCACGACATCGAGGAATGTCGAGCCCTCGAACAACAGATCAAATCCCTCATTCAAAGAGGTATTTAAAGGAATACATCGGATCTTACCATGTTCAAGATTATAAGGATCATTCCCAGCGCTCATCTCGATGAGCCTTAGAGAGGTCATATAAAAAATGTCAGAGTCCAAGGAAGAGCCTTAGGCTAAGTCTTAGAAAACCTATCTGAGAAGAAAAACTCCACCAGAATAATCAATGGCACTCTACCACTGTTATTGGCACCATTAAAACCATTTTTGGAGGACCGACTGAAACAGGCCATTCCACTTATAGGAGGAGAGCTTACTTTCGATTAGTGGCATTGGTTAATAAACCTCACAAACAGGTCAAGAAAGACCAAGTAACATCTTTCATAAATGAGGATCTAGAGGGAATATAGACACCACATGACGACGTCGTGGTTATCTCCCTCTTCATCACTAACTACAACGTTGATCAAGTCCTGGTGGACAACGAGAGCTCAGTAGACATCATTTTCTATTAAGCCTTTTGAGAAATAACCAGCTTAAGCCGGTATCGTCTCCTCTGTATGGCTTCTCGAGATCATTGGTGTTCGCCAAAGGAAGTATAGTTCTCCTAGTCACTATTAGGGCTCCACCATAACTTACTACTATCCAAACTACATTCTTGGTGGTGAAACATCCATTGTCATACACTGTGATACTCGGGAGACCAGCCCTTAATGAGATGAGGGTAGTAGTCTCTACATATCATCTAAAGGTAAAGTTTCATACTGACGAAGGTGTGACGGAAGTTTGAGGCAATGAGCAAACCTCTTAGTCCTACTACTTGAATTCTATAAAAGACCAAAAAAAAGTTGAAGCTTTGCCTTTGGAAATAGACTAATTAAGAGATGAAATTAAAACTCCACCAAGACAGCCAGAAGAGAACTCATCCTTATACCCTTAAACAAAGGAGATTCGAAGACTATACTAGTCGGATCTAGTCTTTCTAAGGTCCTCAAAGATTCATTGATTTCCTTCCTAAGAATAAATCAATATCTATTTGCCTGATCGGCCTCCAAAATGCCTAGGATTGATCCTTCTATTATTGTTCATCGGTTGAATGTGGACACGAACCATTGGCCAGTAGTCCAAAAAAAGAGGATTTTTGCTCCTGAGCGATAGGGCACCATTAATGAAGAAGTGGACAAGCTATTAGCGGTTGAATTTATTCAAGAAATCAATTACCCAGAGTGGATCGCCAATGTGGTGATTCTCAAGAAGGCTAATGGAAAATGGAGGATTTGCATCGATTTTACGGATATAAACAAAGCTTGCCCAAAGGATAGTTTTCCTCTGCCTCGAATCGACCAGCTGGTTAATGCCACCTCTGGGCATAAACTGCTCAGTTTTATGGATCCATACTCTGGGTATAATCAAATTTTAATGCACAAGCCTGATTGACCCAAGATCGCCTTTATCACTGATCAAGCCTTGTATTACTATAAGGTGATGCCTTCTGGGCTCAAGAATGTAAGGGTCACTTATCAGAGGTTTGTTAAAAAATCTTCAGTGAGTAGATCGGAAGAAATATGGAGGTTTACTTAAATGACATATTGGTTAAGAGCATCAACGTTGGGGATCATGAGTCTGATCTGGATGAAGCCTTTGGAATACTCTGTCACCACCAAATGAGGTTAAACCCAACCAAATACGCCTTTGGAGTCACCGTTGAGAAGTTCCTGGGCTTCGTGGTAACACAGCGGTGAATAAAAGATAACCTTGAAAAGCTAAAGGCGATCACGAATATGACCCCTCCTCTAAACATCAAAAAAGTGCAAAGATTAACTGGACACATGGCCGCACTCAGTCGCTTTATGTCTAAGAATATTTCTTTGTCTTCTAAATATTCCAGTTTTTATTCTGAGTGTCAGTTAGGAAAGTATAAACATTCATCTTTTGATTTTATTGCGCATTGTACTGCATAACCATTAGCTTTAATACATTTGGTGTTTGGAAATCTCTTGTTTTATCCAATTTAGGTTATCCTTATTATGTTATTTTTATGGATTGTTTTTCTCGATATTCTTGGATTTTTCATATATGTAAGAAATCTGAACTTTTTTAACACTTTTGTATCTTTAAAACTCTCGTTGAAAATCAGTTTTCCACCAAAAAAAAAAAAATCAAAGTGATAGAGGTAAAGAATTTGACCAAACGCCTTTAAAACAATTTCTTGTTCACCATGGTATTGCTTTTCATATGTTTTGCTCAAACACCCCTCAACAAAATGGTGTCGATGAGTGAAAGCATCGACACATTAGCGAAATGGTACGCACTCTCTTAATTAACTCATCTCTTCTCGAGTCATTATGGGTTGATGCTTCATACATTGCACTCTACATTATCAATTGTCTTCCTAGTCATGTTTTGCAAAATTAAGTTTCCTATACAAAATTGTTTTTCAAATCTCCAGATTACTTTACCTTTCGTGTTTTCAGGTGTGCCTGTTATCCTAACCTCACTGCCATGCTCACCACAAACTTACACCTCGCTCAAAAAATGTGTCTTCCTAGGCTATGCTCAAAATTATAAAGGATATAGGTGTTTTGATCCTAACATTAGACGTGTCTACACCAGTCATCAAGTCATCTTCAATGAACTTTCCTTTCCATATCTTATTCTCTCTAAACCTGTCATCTCCACTCCAGTTACCCAACTTCCCACTCCTCCACTTATCCTTACAACTACTGAACCCTTACATCACTCTTCTACCTCGTTCTCTATGTCTCACAACAACACCGTGTCTAGTCTCTCTACTCCTAGTCACCTTTCCCTACCATTGATGAGAGTCATAAAATGCATCTTAATAGTGTTTATTTGTTAGTATTTAGGGTTGATTTAGGGCTGAATTACACATTTATGCCTTAATAATTCTCAAGTGTCATTCTTGGTATATTGATTTATTTCGATGCATTTTTAGGTATTTTGGGTTTAAAAGAGATAGAAAAGCTAATGTTGCTTAAAGCACGAAAATTCTATGCATGTCGGAGTGAAGGAATGGTTTCGGAAGGACAAAATGAAGTGAAACCCATTTTTAGGGTTCCATGCAGCGGCGAGGCATGGTTTGCGCTGCGGTCACCAGAACCATTCAGAAAGCTGGGATCAAGCAGTTGTGCCGTGGCGAGGCATTGTTTGCACCGCAACCATCAAAACTATTGAAAAGCAAGGACCAAGGGTTGTGCCACGGCGAGGCAAGGTTTGCGCCGCGGTGCAGGACCGTTTCTACAGCCGTGCCGCGGCTCCCCTTTTCTGTGTCGTGGTACGGGCGCGATTTCCCTGTTTCTGTTTCACGACCTTATTAGCCCTTTAATGACATTTCTTGACCCGAAAATACCTTTGAACCTTCTGGGGTATTAATAGAACACTTAGAGTTTGCTAAAAATGATGTTGGGAATTAAGAGAGCTACCATATTCTTTTTCTTTAAGGTGATTAAGCATGAGCCTAATGTCTAACTAAACTCCAAGCAAGGCAAAAGGATGAATTCCTAGGTGTAATTGTTCTTATTTTTATCCTTGATTCAGTTGTATGGATTGGTTGTTAAACATTGTTTATGATTTACTCTTTGATTAAGTAAGAAGGAGAGGATTTACTCTTAATCCGGTGATTGCATCTTTCTCCTCCATATAAGTCTAGTCAAGCTTTTTTTTTATATTTTTTATGTCAAAGTTGTTAGATGTGATGATTTCGGTAGATTTATCTTATAGGTTTGTCTATTACTGTGGTATTATTATTGAAATTTATTGTCGCTTCTTGATAATTTATAAGATAGATCTTGTGTGTTTGAATTAGAATTAAAGAGTAATTTGTTGTAATTACATTAGGGTGTCTGTTGTGAGTTTTAAATTACTCGCAAGCGCACGAGTCGTTTGCAATATAGCGTTGTGCAAGTGCGAGGTCGAATTCACAGGGAATTGCGTTGTGAAAATATATTTTTAATCTAAATTAACTCTATCTTAACCTAGTTCCAAATTTCAGAATGATATTGCAAAATAAATTAAAAGTAAACTAAGTTGATTTAAAAACTAATAATAAAAAGCACTAAGGTTTCCGAATCCACCCCACCGAAGTTAAGCATACATGTTCTAAAAATATAGCCTATCAAAACATTCCATGAATCCAACTATAAGACAAAAAACAAAGAATATTCCAAATAAACCAAAAGCACCCAATGTATCTGCTCTTAACAAATCACAAAGGGAATCCAATTTAATCGAAAAGCATTCAATGTATCCATCAGATGAAACACAAAGAAAATCCAACAGACAATTTAAACTCAATCAATTATAAGATTAACTCAAATAATTGACAGAACATTTATACTAAAAATTGTCAGATTTGTACAAGCAAATCTGAACTACTACGCCAAACAACAGCGGGGCTTCATCTTCAACCTTAGCTGAAGAGTCTAGCCACTCATAACTATAAAACTATAATAAAAAGTGCTAAACATTTAAACTAAAACAACTGAATATAAAGAAATAAATAAACAACTTTACATGGGAGAAATTCCACTCGCTGACGGGCGGCGCTTCCCCTCATGGTAGCAATGCCTTCGGGATCCACCAAAATGCTAGCGGAAGTCCACCGGTAAACACCAAAGTGGCTTAGGAATTGTACACTGAATGATGAAGCCAGATGGTGTTTATATAGGGGAAGACCCGGAGCAATATGGGTTGCAGATTCGATGTGGGATACTACTTGTGTGCGCTCGATCGCAGGTACGATCGATCGCATGTCTTGTGCGCACGATCTCATGTGTGCTCGATCGCATGTCTGCTACGATCGATCGCAGATGCACTGAACTTCAAATATTTTGATGTGGGATGTGGACCATGCGCTCGTTCGTAGGCAGGTGCGCTCGAGCGCAGATGCGCTCGATCGCATATCTCGTGCGATCGATCGCAATGTCTCCAGAAGCTTCACATCTCCTGAAATGCTTTATTTTCTCCACAAACCTGTAAAAATACACAAAACACAAGAAAGACGTAAAATAAAGTGAAATACTACTAACTAAGAGCATAACAAATATAGGTTAAGGGTCTAAAATATGCAATATTTAAGACTCGTCAAATACCCCCAAACTTATATTTTGCTAGTCCCTTAGCAAAACAAAATAAAAGACTCAATGAAAAACAAAGAACATAAAGATAAAGTCATCACTCATGGTATCCAAAAATTTAAGGAGCACACATCACCATGATATTCATTCATAAGCAAGCTTAAAAAGGTAAACCCATCTTCGCAATGAATAGAAATGTTAAAATCTAATTACTTACAAAAGGCAGGATAAGGCATCACAAGCTTGAATCAGTGTAAGGTGAATTAGCATATAAAAATGAAGCTTCCAAGTAACTCTAATGTGTAAGGTCTCCATGTCTCAAGATTCACCGAATTTCCCATAAAAAATTAACGAAAAAGCATAGTTTTTATTTTTTTTTATATTTTTTTTCTCTTTTTTTTTTTATATAATAAGGCACGGCTATGTTTAGTTCCCTTAAGCTTTCTAATTGACCCATGTAGCGAGTGTTGAGTCAATGACTCCCAAACCAGATGGTTTTAGGGCATTAGGTGTACAGACACCCCTAAGGACTTGCTAACTCGAGTAAAAAAGGCTACGAAAATAAACCGGCCTTAATACTACCAAGCAAAATTTCACCTTTTTACGTGAACACTCACTGCTTACTGAGACAAGAGGTCCAGTTACTCAGCGGAAAGTTGTAGTAATTAATTTTTTTTTTAAGCCCAAGTGTTCATCAAACAAGTCATCCAGTTTCAATTAAGATAAGGAAAAATACACATTAAAATCACGTGTCATACCTCACATACTTTGTGCTAATGTGCTCGTGTTAGATTAAATCAAACATGTGAAATCTCAAAATGCCTAAAGTAAGTAACTAAATTTTAAAAATTTATCACCAGATCATGTGTTCAAAATGTTAAGCTCACCAATGACATCACATCACAGAAAATGTTTAGATCAACTAAAATTTCACGATAACATGAGCATGCATTTATCTCTATGACGAAAAGACAACAAATTAGGACAAAGTGTGTGATGTGTCTCCCATACCCCCAAACTTAAATTACACATTGACCCCAATGTGTGACTAATATGGAAAAATCTGACCTGAGATATGGAGAACTATCTGACTGGTATGGCTCATAGCATACCCCCAAACTTGAACTGAAGTACGCTTTGTCCCTGAAAAATAAAAACTGGAAAACAAAAAATACTAGAAACAAACATTAATCATAAAAATGCGAAATAATAAATAAACAAAAGAAAAGATAAGCTGTGGGGTGCCTCCCATGAGCGCTAAGTTTAACGTCTTCAGCGAGACCCAACATTAGTAAACAGGCCCAACTAAGCACTCCACCATCTGATCAATAAATGGGAATGGAAAATGATCAGGCCTAATGGCAGTATTCAATTTACGGTAGTCTAGACACTTTCTCCATCTTGACTGCACTCGAGTTGGAACCAACTCGTCGTCTTTATTTACTACCGTCAATTCAGCACATTTGGGCACGACTGGAATCAGGCTCACCCCCTTGCTATCAGAGATGGGATAAATGATCCCTGCCTCTAACAGCTTAATATCTTTTTCCCTCACAACCTCTTGCATAGCAGGGTTGAGCCTTCTTTGTGGCTCCCTCGATGGCTTGGCATTCTCCTCCAACTATATCGTGTGTATTACCAACGAGGGGTTGATTCCCTTGACATCCTCAATAGTCCAGCCTATAGCTTCCTGATGCTCTCTTAAGACATCAAATAATTTCTCCTCTGGAGCATCACCCAAATCTAAAGCTATAATTATAGGCAAAAAATCTGCTGGACCTGGGAACTTATACTCAAGATTATCCAGTAAAGGCTTAAGTTCCTTCTTGTGAGGTTCAGGTGTTGTGGTTTCCTTCGTCTCACTAATCTTTAGGGGAGCATACTCCACGATAGTATTTGCTTGCTCAAGTAACTTACCTAAATCCAAATCCTCTTCAAACTGAGCAAAGCATGCCTCCATAATTTCCTCAGACTTCCCTTCTTTCTTGGGCGCTTGTAGTCTCTCAAGGTAAGGCGCTTTAGGTAAAAACGACCTAGAGAGATCATTAATAATAGGTGTGGCTGTAGATGGCTCAGCATCTCTTTTCTCCTTTTTGTCACTTATTTGCCCTTGGTGCATAGCAGGGTTCTCTTCCACTTGATTTTGCACTTGTCTCCCAGACCTCAATGGGAAAATTGATTGCACTTGTTCCTGCCAATGCATAGGAGTTAATAAATTTCCCACCGTAAACTGTTCCTTTAGGTTAGGATCAGTTTGACTGGGGAATGTTCCTTCCTCTCCTTCACCCACGTAACTTGCGATTTGATCAATTTGACTCTCTAGTGTGGCAATCGCTTGGGTGTTTTCTATTGTTGCAGTCATCACTTCACTCATAGATTGGCTAGTCGTTTTCATGAAATCATTGAGAGTGTCCTCCAATGACTGTGAAACCGACGCTGGCGCTTGAATGGGAGCTTGGTAAGCGGGTGATGGTGCTGGATAAGCTGAGTGACCATAACTTGGAATTGGTGGAGGAAATTCGGGAGGATATTGATTGTGAGCATGATAAGGGTCTCCTCCCTGATTCCTCAGTTGGTTCTGCGTCCATGAAACATTAGAGTGGTCCCACCACCCTAGATTGTATATTTCAGAGTAAGATCCATTTGATTGCCAACAACACTCATTGAAAGCATTCATTTGTTCCATGGGATACTCGGCACAAGCCGGTATTGATGGACAATTCTGTGCTAGATGCATGGGACTAGCACAGATGGAACAGCTATCAACATTGAATGTGTTGGCAGCATTGAGGGACGGGCCGGTCATTTTAATGAAATCCTTGAGGGCGTCCTCTAAAGACTGTGAAACCGATGCTGGATTCATCCACATGCTTTTTTTTTTTTTAACAAAAAAGATAACTAACTAGTAGAAAAATAAAATCATTTTAGACCAAAAATTTTCACAAACCAAACAATTCCCCGGCAACGGCGCCAAAAACTTGTTGTGAGTTTTAAATTACTCGCAAGCGCACGAGTCGTTTGCAATATAGTGTTGTGCAAGTGCGAGGTCGAATCCATAGGGAATTGCGTTGTGAAAATATATTTTTAATCTAAATTAACTCTATCTTAACCTAGTTCCAAATTTCAGAATGATATTGCAAAATAAATTAATAGTAAACTAAGTTGATTTAAAAACTAATAATAAAAAGCACTAAGGTTTCCGAATCCACCCCACCGAAGTTAAGCATACATGTTCTAAAAATATAGCCTATCAAAACATTCCATGAATCCAACTATAAGATAAAAAACAAAGAATATCCCAACTAAACCAAAAGCACCCAATGTATCCGCTCTTAACAAATCACAAAGAGAATCCAATTTAATCGAAAAGCATTCAATGTATCCATCAGATGAAACACAAAGAAAATCCAACAGACAATTTAAACTCAATCAATTATAAGATTAACTCAAATAATTGATAGAATATTTATACTAAAAATTGTCAGATTTGTACAAGCAAATCTGAACTACTACGCCAAACAACGGCGAGGCTTCATCTTCAACCTTAGCTGAAGAGTCTAGCCACTCATAACTATAAAACTATAATAAAAAGTGCTAAACATTTAAACTAAAACAACTGAATATAAAGAAATAAATAAACAACTTTACATGGGAGAAATTCCACTCGCTGACGAGCGGCGCTTCCCCTCGTGGTAGCAATGCCTTCGAGATCCACCAAAATGCTGGCGGAAGTCCACCGGTAAACACCAAAGTGGCTCAGGAATTGTACACTGAATGATGAAGCCAGATGGTGTTTATATAGGGGAAGACCCGGAGCAATATGGGATGCAGATTCGATGTGGGATACTACTCGTGTGCGCTCGATCGCAGTGTGGTGCGATCGATCGCAGGTACGATCGATCGCATGTCTTGTGCGCACGATCTCATGTGCACTCGATCGCATGTCTGCTACGATCGATCGCAGATGCACTGAACTTCAAATATTTCGATGTGGGATGTTGACCATGCACTCGTTCGTAGGCAGGTGCGCTCGAGCGCAGATGCGCTCGATCGCATATCTCGTGCGATCGATCGCAATGTCTCCAGAAGCTTCACATCTCCTGAAATGCTTTATTTTCTCCACAAACCTGTAAAAATACACAAAACACAAGAAAGACGTAAAATAAAGTGAAATACTACTAACTAAGAGCATAACAAATATAGGTTAAGGGTCTAAAATATGCAATATTTAAGACTCATCAGTGTCTATGTGCTTTGATTGAATATTTACCAATTGCTTGTTTGGGATGTGAAACTAGCAATTGAGATAAAACAATTGAGTCATGATAGGAATAAGGCAACAAACTTAGGAAGGATTCCTGGAACCTTGTTATTTCTTTATTGAATTCTTTGTCATATTTTCACAACTCTCTCATATAATTTCATTTGTAAAACTCAGATTTTCTTATTTGAATTTTATCATTTAGTGTTAAGGTTTACACTTTCTCTTGTAGTTCGCTTTCCTCGTGGGATCGACACCTCAGCTATACACAATAATCGTGTGTTAGTTTGAACGTAATCAAATTTTGGCACCGTTGCCGGGGAAATGCGCTTAAGTACAAGGAAGATTGCAACTTTGAGACAGGACGGTAATATTGTTCTTTGCTCTTTGTTTTGATTTTCTATTTTTTTTGTTTTATTCGTTTCCCCTCTAATTCTTTTGGTGTATGCGTAGACTGAGAGATGCACAAAGTAGATTCATTAAAAGACCCGAAATAGAGTTACCCTCTCCTTCCACGTCTGATAGTGAAAGCTCGCCTAGATCAAATCATAGTGCACACCTAAATGAGAATTTAGAGAATTTTGTTAACATGGCCGATAATCCCAATGAGAATGTTGCTAGGACACTTAAGGACTACTTGCACCCTAGCCGAACGACCACACCATCTTGTATCATGTTCCCCCCTAATGTTCAACAACCTGAGTTTAAGCCGGGCATGATCCAATTGCTACCAACCTTCCATTGGTTTGAGAATGAAAGCCCCTACGTCCATATTAGGGAATTTGAGGAAGTAGTAACAACCTTTCAAAGTAGGGCTGATATGGTAGACACCGTTAAACTTAGGTTTTTCCCCTTTTCATTTAAGAAAATGGCCAAGGTTTGGCTATACTCGTTAAGGCGTAGGTCTATAGGTAGTTGGGATGAGATGACCCAAGCTTTCTTCCAAAAGCATTTCCCAACCTATAAGACTAATAACCTCAAGAGACAAATCTCAAACTTTGCACAAAAGGAGAGTGAAACCTTATATCAAGTTTGGGAATGTTTCAAAGACCTTTTGAATTCTTGTCCATGCCACGGGTATAAGAGTTGGCGGGTAGTTAGCTATTTTTATGATGGACTTCTAAGTAGGGAAAGGCAATTCATAGAAATGATGTGTAATGGAGATTTTCTTCAAAAAGATCCTGACCAAGCCATAGATTTTCTAGATGACCTATCGTAAAAAGCCCACCCTTGGATGGGACCAAATGCCATAGAAAGTACTAAGAGAAATCAAACCGCTGGAATTTATCAACTTAAGGAAGAGGATAGCTTTAAAGCTCGTTTAGAGGTCATAACTAAGGAAATTGAAGTTTTAAAAACCAAGGACTTTGGAGCCCCCGAACCGGTTGTTAAGGTAGATTCCCACGAACCTTGTTTTATGTGTAATGGGGTAGATCATGGACCTTGGGATTGTCCAACCTATTTTGAGATGAAGGAAGAGTGTAATGCTTTAGATATTCCTTTTAGGAAAACATACTCACCCTACTCTAACATCTTCAATCCTGGTTGGAAAAATCACCCTAATTTTAGTTGGAGATCCGATACACAACCTTCTACCCACTCTAGTACCCAATGGAGACCGGAAGCAACTTCATCTAATGCACCATAACAATCCTTACCTTTGGAAGACGTTTTTAAGTCATTTATGCATGTACATGCCAAGAGTGTGGAAGAGCAAGGCAAGATAAATTAACGGTTGCTAGAGGAGCAATAAGGGATAAAAAAGGAACAAAATGTGATAAAGAGCCAACTCACCAAGTTGACTAGTTTATTGATGGTTCAAGAGCAAGGTCATTTTCCTTCGTAGCCATTACCTAATCCAAGGGAACAACATATGGTGCAAACCTCCAATCTTGACAATCAAAATGTTAAAGAGGTTAATGCCATGATTACTCGCATCAGTAAGGAAATTGATGGACCCACTCTACCATCAAACTTGATTCATAACACTATGAGCAACAAGGATGAAGCCCCCAAGGAACAAGATGCCCATAGTGATTCTTTACCAGTGCCTTTTTCTCAAGCACTCCTTAAACCTAAGGAGAGAAATTCAACATTAAAAGGTGAGATTCTTGAACAACTTCAGCAAGTTAAAATTAACCTTCCTCTTCTTTATGTCATAAAACAGGTTCCCAACTATGCTAAAGTCATTAAGGATCTATGCACACTCAAGAGGAGGCACAATGTGAAGAAGACAACATTCTTAATGGAGCAGGAAAGTGCGGTAATTGATAGCAAGACACCGCCCAATTATAAAGATCTGGGCTGTCCTATGGTGGCTTGCCAAATTGGAAACAAAGCTTGTGGCCAAGCATTGCTAGATTTGGGGGCTAGTGTGAACCTCATGCAATACTCCATTTACTTGCAACTTGACCTAGGTGAGATCAAACTCACTTCCATGGTACTCCAACTAGCGGATCGATCAGTAAGAAAACCAAGAGGTATTGTTAAAGATGTTTTATTGCATATTGACAAATTTTATTATCCCATTGACTTTTTGGTGTTAGATACCATTTCTATTGTGAATACGGAGACAAAAATTCCTTTTATACTTAGAAGACCATTCCTTGCCACCGCTAATGCCCTCATTAATTGTAGGAATGGCCTAATGACATTATCATTTGGAAATATGACTCTAGAGGTGAATGTTTTTCGAGTCTCAAAGTAGCTACATGAAGAGGATGAGTGTTTCGACACTTACATGATCGATGAGCTTATTTTGGAGGATGAGTACATTAAAGATAATTCTAACTCTTTGGAATTCCTTCTTAATAATTTTCATTTTGATAATTCTTCCATTTATCTCCATGCCGTTAATGTTGTTGATATTTTTGATAAGTCGTAGGGATTTATTAAGAAATCATGGCAACCATACTTTGAGGAGTTGCCTAAAGAAAGGGAGGCACCCAAACCATCTTCCGAGGAGACACCAATGCTTAATTTAGTTCCGCTGCCCAAAAGACTCAAACATATTTTTTTTAGGCCCAAGTGATACCTTTTCGGTTATTATTTCCTCCGAACTTAGTGACGTGCAATGTGATAAATTGTTGAATTTGTTAAGAAAGCATAAATCTGCATTAGGTTGGACTATGGCCGAGATAAAAGGTATTAACTCCTTAATTTGTTCCCATAGGATTTATCTAGAAGAAGGAGCTAACCCTCGTAGAGACCCATAAAGAAGGCTAAATCCAACTATGAAAGAGGTAGTTAAGAAAAGAGTCTTAAAACTGTTAGATGCGGGAATTATATATCCAATATCCGATAGTAAGTGGGTTAGTCCAACCCAAGTAGTTCTTAAGAAAGCCAGGGTGACCGTGGTAGAAAATGAAGAGGGGGTGTTAGTACCAACTAAGGTAGTGACCGGGCGGTGTATGCATATTGATTATAGGTAACTTAATTCGGCTACTCGGAAAGACCATTTTCCCTTTCTATTCATAGATCAAATTTTAGAATGGGTGGTTGGTCATCCTTTCTATTGTTTTTTAGATGGGTATTCGGGATACTACCAAATAGGAATTGCCTTAGAGGATCAAAAGGAGACCACCTTTACTTGTCCTTTTGGTACTTTTGCTTTTCGTAGAATACCCATTGGTTTGTGTAATGAATATGCTACTTTTCAAATATGCATGATGAGTATTTTTAGTGACATGGTTAAAAAATATGTGGAAGTGTTTATAGATGATTTAACCGTGTTTGGAACTTCTTTTGATTCATGTTTATCTAATTTGAAAAATGTTTTGTGTAGGTGTGAAGAGAAGGGGCTTGTGCTTAATTGGGAGAAGTGCCATTTTATGGTGTCTTCCGAAATAGTTTTGGGCCATATAGTGTCCGAAAAGGGGATAGAAGTGGATAAATCGAAAATCGAATTAATCTCTAAACTACCCACTTCTAAGAATATTAAAGACGTTAGGTCTCTCTTAGAGCATGCAGGGTACTATAGAAGGTTTATTCAAAATTTTAGTGCTATCTCTAGACCCTTATGTAACCGTTTGATGAAGGATACTGAGTTTAAGTGGAGCCCCGAATGTGAACAAGTCTTTAGGACACTTGTCTCTAAGCTTACAACCGCCCCTATTATGCAATCATTAGATTTTACCTTGCCTTTTGAGATTATGTGTGATGCTAGTGACTATGCTATAGGGGTTGTTTTAGGACAAAGAAGGGAGGGAAAACCATTTGTTGTTTATTATGCTAGTAGAACCTTGAATCATTCTCAAATGATGTACACCACAACCGAGAAAGAATTACTAGCAGTAGTATTTGCATTGGATAAATTTTGCTCTTACTTAATTGGTTCACCTATCATTATTCACAGATCACTCCGCCCTTAAATTTATTTTCTCAAAAACGGATGCTAAGGCCCATTTGATATGTTGGATTTTACTTTTGCAGGAATTTGACTTGACCATCAAAACAAAAAAAGGGTAGAAAATGTTGTAGCGGACCATCTATCTCACTTGGAATTTAAGAATGATACTGACATTTTGCCCATTCCGGAAGCCTTTTCGGATGAAAACTTATTTTTTGTCATTGGTCACACACCATGGTATGCCAACATTGCAAACCACTTGGTTTCCCATCAAGTCCATCTACATGGAGTGCACAAGATAAGCATAAGTTTTTGGCTGATGTAAAGAATTTTTATTGGAATGATCCTTATCTTTTTAAATATTGCCCCGATCAAATAATAAGAAGATGTATTCTGGATATGAAAATTGATAGTGTGTTAACTTTTTGTCATACCTATGCTTGTGGTGATCATTTTTCTATTAAAAAGACGGTCACAAAAATTTTGCAATGCGGTTTTTATTGGCCTACTTTATTCAAGGATGCTAATGAGTTTTGTCGATCATGTGAAAGATGTCAAAAGTTAGGTTCATTGTCCCGCCATCATATGATGCCTCTCAACCCGATCTTAGTGGTGGAAATCTTTAATTGTTAGGGGATCGATTTTATGAGACATTCCCGCCTTCTTTTGGGTATCTTTACATTTTGCTTGCCGTTGATTATGTTTCTAAATAGGTTGAAGCAATACCTTGCCGCACTAATGATAATACAGTTGTTGTTAAATTTCTTAAAGATCATATTTTATCTAGGTACGGTACTCCATGTTTTATAAATAATGATCAAGGGTCACATTTTTGTAACTATTCTTTTGAGGCTTTGATGTGTAGGTATGGAGTCACCCATAAGGTTTCTACAGCTTATCATCCACAAACCAATGGCCAAGCGGAACTAGCAAATAGGGAGATTAAGTGAATACTTGAAAAAAATGGTAAATCCCAATCGAAAAGATTGGTTTTTGCGCCTATCGGATGCACTTTGGGCATACCGGACAACATACAATACGGTTCTTGGAGCATCTACTTTTCAGTTGGTATTTGGCAAAGCATGTCACTTGCTGGTAAAACTTGAGCATAAAGCATATTGGACTATTCGGAATTTTAACTATGACTTGAAAATGTCCGGTGAGGAGAGGAAAAAGCAACTTTGTGAACTTTCGGAGAAGGACTTAAAGTCAAGAATGAAAGCGGTGCATGATCAGAAAATACTCCGAAAAAATTTTGAACAAGGCAATAGAGTTTTTCTTTATGACTCGCAGTTACACTTCCATCAGAGAAAATTGCAATCACGATGGAAGGGTTTCTCGGATGGAAGGGACCTTATGTTGTGAAGAGTGTTTTTCCCAATGGAGTAGTAGAGGTTGAAGATCCTTCCGACGGTCGTGCATTTCGAGTTAATGGCCAAAGGTTGAAGCTCTACTTTGAACATGAACATGTTAAAGATAGACCCGAAGAGATCTCCTTGGTGCCCCCGGTTTATCCTTCTTAATTGGGTACTTTCGTTCCATTGTATATTAGTTTTAATTTTGTTAAGTCTTTGTTAATTTTAGAATTTTTTTTTTAGTTAATTCTGTTTTAATTTTAGTTTTTATTTTGATTTAATTTAATTTTATTAGTTTTAGGTTTATTTTTTTTTTATTAATTTTAGTTTATATTTTTATGCCTTTTATTTGTTACTTTTCAGCACAAACAAGAAGGCCCAGTGTGCGCCGCAGCGCAAGGTTCCCGCGCCTCGCTGATTACGCTCAAATTAACCCGCGATTATTGTGTATAGCTGAGGTGTCGATCCCACAAGAAAAAGCGAACTACAAGAGAAAGGGTAAACCTTAACACCAAACGATGAAATTCAAATAAGTGAATCTTTGTTTTACGAATGAAATTGTATGAGAGAGTTGTGAAAATATGACGAAAGATTCAAAAAAGAACTAAGAAGGTTCCAAGAATCTTTCCTAAGTTCGTTGCCTTCTTCTAATCTTGACTCAATTGTTTTTATCTCAATTGCTAGTTTCACATCCCAAACAAGCAATTGGTAAATATTCAATCAAAGCACATAAACACTCTAATGTAATTGCTACAAATTACTCTTTAATTCCGATTCAAGCACACATGACCTATCTTATAGATTATCAAGAAACGACAATATATTTCGATAACAATATCGCAGTAATGGACAAACCTATAAGATGAATCTATCGAAATCAATCACATCTAACAACTTGACATAAAAAGAGCTTGATTAGATTTATATGGAGGAGAAAGATGCAATCATTGGATTAAGAGTAAATCCTCTCATTCTTACTTAATCAAAAAGTAAATCATAAACAACGTTTAACAAGGAATCCATACAACTGAATCAAGAATAGAAGTAAGAACAACTACACCTAGGAATTCATCCTTTTGCCTTGCTTGGAGATTAGTTGGACATTAGGCTCATGATTGATTCACCTTAATGGAGAAGAATATGGTGGCTCTCCTAATTCCAGCCTCCTTTTCAACAAAACCTAAGTGTTCTATTAATACCCAAAAGGTTTAAGGGTATTTTCGGTTCAAGAAATGTCATTAAAGCCCTAATAAAGTCGTGAAACAGAAACAGGGGAATCGCGCTCGCGCCGCGGCTCAGCCTTTCCTCTCCGTGGCGCCGCTCTGGATCCTGGCTTTTTAGAGGTTATGGAGGCCACGGCGTACACTGGTCTAGGTCGCAGCGCACTGCCTGATTCCAGCCTTTAACTCAGAAGCTAATGGTTCTGGTGGCCGCGGCTCAAACCTTGGCTCGCCGCAGCATGGAACCCTAGAAATGGGTTTCTCATCATTTTGTCCTTCCAAAACCATTCCTTTACTCTGATATGTGTAGAATCTTTGTGCTTTAAGTAACGTTAGCTTTTCCATCTCTTTTAAACCCAAAATGCATGAAAATGCATCGAAATAAATCAATGAACCAAGAATGACACTTTAGAATTATTAAGGCATAAATGTGTAATTCAGCCCTAAATAAACCCTAAAATGCTAACAAATAAATACTATTAAGATGCATTTTAACTCTCATCATAACCCCCAACTAGCTTATTGCTAGTCTCTAGCAATTCAAGTGAAAAATATGAAATGAATTCTATATTAGAAATCAAAACAAAATAAAGCAATGTTAGCGTTAATCCAAGAGTAATTCAACTTTTTGTCTCAAAAATCGCACATAACACACAACACATAGAATCATTAAATACCACCGAAGTCCAAAAACAATCCAAACATCAACCACAAAATCGTTATCGACTCTTAACATCCATCTTACCACAAACCATTAATCCAAACACCCGGATGATTTTATGCACAACATTCATGAATACAAGTCTTGGCCTCTAAAAACATATTAAATTGCGTGACATCAATCACAAATCAAACTCCATAGACTCATTTTTGAAATCACTCTCCATTAATGTAGAAAAATCACACTGCATCGGATCACTAGGACTTTAATAGGCTTGTAATGTTACGCCAAGGTAAAGGTCAAGAAAGAACGGGAAGGATTAAACGAGTAAAAGAACTCAACCTCTTAATTTAAACACAACCACTTTAAGCACTAGATAACCTTACTTCAACAACCAACTCATTCAACCATTTTTCGAGCATTTCGCTCATTAATTCACTATTTTTCTTCTTTCTTTGCCAAAATTCACTTCTTCTTTTTTTAGCACATAACCATTCACCTCCGTTTTCATTTTTTACTATTTTCCACAACCCCCAACCTATCTCTTTTAATGTATTTGGGTTATGGTAGTGCACATAACCCTTCTCTTTTAATGTATTTGCCAAAATATATATATATATATTTCAGATTTCATATTTTCATCCTTACTCCTCTTAAGTACTTCTCAACAAATGTGTATAAACTAAGTTCTCTTAAAAGAAAGGTAAGGATAAAATATTTTTTAGGCTCATAAAGGTAAGTAAATGGGCTATCGAAAGAAACAAGGCCAATTTTTTTTCAAGAAAAAAGCTCAAACAGGTGACTAGCGATAAATATAACAAGGGTAAGGTTGAAGGGCTCAAATGGTCCAAAGATGGCCTATATCATATCCTAAGTAGTGTGCATTCTAGTATTTCGCCTCAAGTGATTATCAAATAAGTTCTAGAGCTTGTAGAGACCGCAAAAGTATTCACAAAACAATCACACTTAAAACTTCTCTAAATGTTTTAGACTAATCATGCAATCTTACTGCAAACTAGAGTCTCAAACCAAATGAAGATCGACACTTAAAATTATTCTCAAACTGAAGCAAGATTTAACTTCTTTTAAACGTTATATGCTATCTCAATTAAACTCATATTATTGACATGTAAATTAACTCCAAGGCTAACACAAAGCATACCAAGAACAAACAATATATATATACATATATTCTCTATTTTTTAACAGTTTATCGTAACAAACGAATTAAAACGACAAAGGGAAAGTGACACCAAACAATTCAATGGTATGGAATAAGAAACATGTTTCCTCCACCCCCAACTAAAGATTTGCATTGTCCTCAATGTGAAAGAAAAAGTAAAGGAAACTCCCCTTTTAACCAAAAGTGCGAGGAAGCCGAAAATTGTGCACTACCATTCGAACTCCATACTGTTCCTCTTTTTGAAATTTTGATCTCTAACATGGAACAAAACAAACAAAAAGAAGGAAACTACGGTGTACCATTAAGATTCCCGCTGAATGTTAGGTTAGCACATCAAAACTAAATAAACAACTAAAAATGAAAAATAAAGTACAAAAAATAAAGTACGAAAAATAAAGATAACGAAATAGAGTACGGAATAAAAGTTAATACAGTCATCCGAAAATAAAATAAAATAACATAAACAAACAAGAGACAACCCAAAAATTAATCCTCCATGTCATCGATAGGCTTCTTGGGGTGCTGTGCTTCCTCATCACTACTGTACTGGAAGCCGGCTCGGATGCATAACTGGGTAATCAAAGATGGGAAGTATAGACCAAGCTTTTTTCTCACAGTATGGATGATAGAATTAAACATAATTCGGCCCACATCAATAGTCATACCCATCAAAATAGCATAAATAAGAACAACCCTCTCAACAGTAACATCGCTATAATGTATAGCGGGCATCATCTTCTGACACACAAAGTATTGCCAAGCCCGAGCATTCATAGTCAAAGAAGTACCTGGCAAGGTCTTAGGATTACCACCTGATATCTTCCAAGTTGTGCTCGGAATACAGAGTGTATTAAAAACCTCATCATGGTCAATATTAGACAAATAAGTAGTATATTCGCTATTCTCAATGTGGGGTAGCCCATAAAATCTGTTAATAGATGCATTGTCAAAGGAAACTATTTTTTCTCTAACTATCACTTTTCCATTCCTATGCTCTTCCGCATTAGCATAAAATTCTCTAACCACATTAATAATGGAATTAGGTGGTTGTCTCCTAAATGCACCCCAATTCCTATCAGCAATCATCTTAAACAAAGTTGGGTTTCCCCTATTTGTGATAGTGAAACCTCGTTCAGGAATGGGTCTCCTAGCATGCATTAAACTAACATACCTCTCACTAGCATTATAACTAACAAATTTATTATCATCAAACTCTTAAGGTTGTTTCCCCCTTTGTCTCTTAGTTTTAGGGGCCATTTGAAACAAATTGTTCTGAGACAAGAGAACTAATTCAAATGCAACCACTCAAATATCACAAATCCACAACAAAGAGAAGGAAATTGACCTTACTTGATAAATAATCAGCCTAAAGTTGGAGAGAAGACCTACAAACTCGAAATCCTCTTGAAATCCAAAAATCCTCTTAGAACCAAAGCCTTTTGGAGAAATTTGTAGCAAAATCTGCAATATAAGTGAGAAATTCCTCAAGGAATTGTGTTAGAATCAAGAAAGAATGAGAAAAATTAGATGGGTAAAGATGGATTTGGAGAGAGGTTGAGAGAGAGTAGAAGAAGGGCTGGTTTCTTTTAAAGGGAAATGAAAAACAAGAGGGAAATTTGGTTTTTAAAGTGGCAGATCGCGACCTTGCACCATGGCGCACACTGACTCGTGCCGCAACGCGTAGACCTAAATCCCCAAATGCATTGTGTTGTGCGTCACGGCGCGGACTGGAGAGTGGACTTCTAGTGGGCTGATGGTGGGTGAGGCGCATGGGCTTGGGCCGCAGTGTGACTTGGAGAGTTTGATTTCTGGTGGACTCGGGTAGGTGTGGCACATGAGCTTGGGCCGCGGCGCCCACTGGGCCTTTTTAAATCTGCTGGGAAGTACAAATAAAAAGGTAGAAAAATGTAAACTAAAATTACTAAAAATAAACCTAAAACTAAAAATTAAATTAAATCAAAATGAAAATTAAACTTAAAATTAAGATAGACTCAACTAAAAACAAAATTTTGAAAATTAACAAAGACTTAACAAAATTAAAACTAACGTACAATGGAACCAAAGTACCCGATTAAGAAGCATAAACCGGGGCCACCAAAGAGATCTCTTCGAGCCTATCTTTAACACATTCATGTTCCAAGTAGAGCTTCACCCTTTAGCCATTAACTCGAAATGCATAACTGTCAAAAGGATCTTCAACCTCGACTACTCCATTGGGAAAAATACTCTTCACAATATAAGGTCCCTTCCATTGTGATCGCAATTTTCCCTGATGGAAATGTAACTGCAAGTCATATAGAAAAACTCTATTACCTTGTTCTAAATTATTTTAGAGTATTTTTTTTATCATGTATCGCTTTCATTCTTGACTTTAAGTCCTTAGCATTATCATATGCATCATCCCTCAACTCCGCAAGTTCACAAAGTTGCATTTCCTCTCTTCACCGGACATCTTCAAGTCATAGTTAAAATTTCGAATAGCCTAATATGCTCTGTGCTCAAGTTCTATCCGCAAGTGACATACTTTGCCGAATACCAAACGATAAAGAGATGCTCTAAGAACTGTCTTGTATGTTGTCTGGTATGCCCAAAGTGCATCCGATAGGCGTAAAGACCAATCTTTTCGATTGGGATTTACTGTTTTCTCAAGTATTCGCTTAATCTTCCTATTTGTTAGTTCTGCTTGGCCATTGGTTTATGGATAATAAGTTGTAGAAACCTTACAGGTGACTCCATACCTGCGCATTAAAGCCTCAAAAGAAAGGTTACAAAAATGTGACCCTTGATCATTAATTATAACATGTGGAGTACCGTACCTAGATAAAATATGATCTTTAAGAAATTTAACAACAACTATATTATCATTAGTGCGGCAAGGTATTGCTTCAACCCATTTAGAAACATAATCAACGACAAGCAAATGTAAAGATACCCAAAAGAAGGTGGGAATGGTCCCATAAAATCGATCCCCCAACAATCAAAGATTTCCACCACTAAGATCGGGTTGAGAGGCATCATATGACGGCAGGACAATGAACCTAACCTTTGACATCTTTCACATGATCGACAAAACTCATTAGCATCCTTGAATAAAGTAGGCCAATAAAAACCACATTGCAAAATTTTTATGGCTGTCTTTTTAATAGAAAAGTGGCCACCATAAGCATATGTATGACAAAAGGTTAACACACTATCAACTTCCATATTCAGAATGCATCTTCTTATTATTTGATCGGGGAAATATTTAAAAAATAAGGATCATTCCAATAAAAATTGTTTACCTCAGCCAAAAATTTATGCTTATATTGTGCACTCAATGTAGATGGAACTTGACAGGAGACCAAGTAGTTTACAATGTCGGCATACCATGGTGCGTGACCAAGGACAGAAAATAAGTTTTCATCTGGAAAGGCTTCCCGAATGGGCAAAATGTCAGCATCATTTTTAAATTCCAAGCGAGATAGATGGTCCGCTACAACATTTTCTACCCCCTTCTTGTCTTTGATGGTCAAGTCAAATTCCTATAAAAGCAAAATCCAACGTATCAAAAGAGCCTTAGCATCCATTTTTGAGAAAAGAAATTTAAAGGCGGAGTGATCTGTGAATATAGTGATAGGTGAACCAATTAAGTAGGAGCGAAATTTATCCAATGCGAATACTACTGCTACCAATTAAGTAGGAGCGAAATTTATCCAATGCGAATACTACTGCTAGTAATTCTTTTTCGGTTGTGGTGTACATAATTTGAGAATGATTCAAGGTTCTACTAGCATAATAAACAACAAATGGTTTTCCCTCCCTAATCTGTCCTAAAACAACCCCGACAACATAGTCACTAGCATCACACATAATCTCAAAAGGCAAAATAAAATCCGGTGATTGCATAATAAGAGCAGTTGTAAGCTTAAAGATAAGTGTCCTAAAGGCTCACTCACATTCGGGGCTCCACTTAAACTCAGTATCCTTTGTCAAAAGGTTACATAAAGGTATAGAGATAGCACTAAAATTTTGAATGAACCTTCTATAAAACCCAGCATGCCCTAAGAGAGACCTAACATCTTTAATATTCTTAGGCGTGGGCAGTTTAAAGATTAATTCGATTTTCGATTTATCCATTTTTATCCCCTTTTCAGACACTATATGGCCCAAGACTATTCCGGAAGACACCATAAAATGACACTTCTCCCAATTAAGTACAAGCCCCTTTTCTTCACACCTGCACAAAACATTTTTCAAATTAGATAAACATGAATCAAAAGAAGTTCTAAACACGGTTAAATCATCCATATACACTTCCACACATTTTTCAACCATGTCACTGAAAATACTCATCATGCATCTTTGAAAAGTAGCCGGTGCATTACACAAACCAAAGGGCATTCTTTGAAAAGCAAAAGTACCAAAAGGACAAGTAAATGTGGTCTTCTCTTGATCCTCTAAGGAAATTTCTTTTTGGTAGTATCCCGTATACCCATCTAAAAAACAATAGAAAAGATGACCAGCCACCCGGTCTAAAATTTGATCTATGAATGGAAGAGGAAAATGGTCTTTTCGAGTAGCCAAATTAAGTTTCCTATACTTTATGCACATACACCACCCGGTCACTACCTTAGTTGGTA